>CM046880.1:76090786-76445786 GCA_025667525.1 Glebionis coronaria | reverse complement strand
TACTACTCTCATAGATGCAAGTTATGAATAGATCTATGATCCTTATATAACTCCATAATCAGAAACATAATTTATCTAGAAAATAATAAAAACTTATTATTCAATTTTGAAACACAAATCCAAACACCTTTAATTATTAGATTATAAGATTCATGAGGAACTAACCATTATATTGCTGATGATCACGGAACTCAAATATCATCTTGGTTCTCAAAGTTTTTAGTTCTTTCGATGTAATATCAGCTGCAAATAGTAAATAATAATTAGTAAAGCATTTACATGATGACAAAATGTAAATCAAAATTTTAATTCTAAATTCAAGTAAGCTGAACATTCATATAAAAGTCCAATTTTATTAGCTCCTTCAACTTCATAGGTCTTGACTCGATCTGCAAACTCCTTATGGTCGGCAGTTGTATCATCTGAGTGTTACTCAGTTTGCTAACAATTCAAAGTACTAAATAGATCAAGGCCGAACAAACAAAAGTAAAAAAGATTTCACTTGTGTTACACAGGTTCAAGATTGACAGTTGACACATTAAAATGGGCTTCACGAGGCTTTACTGGCTGCAATAGGTTATATTTTGACAGTCGTGGGGTTATGTATATAATACTGAAGGTTGATTAATTGTTCTATGAAACTAATGTTTAGAGAACTGAAAATAGAATTTGCCTCGTGAGTCATCAGAAGCTACTTAACAAACCTTATTATAATTCCAAGTACCAAATATAGTAGGGCCGAACAAATAAAAGTAAAAAAGATTTCACTTGTGTTACGCATGTTCTAGTTGACACATTAAAATGGGCTTTGCTTTACGACTGTCAATAGGTTATTTTTTTACAACCGGTGTGTCATGTATACAATGAGGAAATAAGCATAACTTAAAATATATTCTCAAACTTTAACAAAATATCATGTTCCAAGTTGCTGCATCATCTTCCCCATCAGTCTGACACAAACATACAAATGACTATCTGTACGACGGGAGTTGAGGAGTAAAATTTTACATACCTTACTCTAGGTGGCAGATGCGTCAGCCTTTTAAACAGATAAATCCATATATTTGAGAGCTTCTTCATCACGCTTTGTGATATGGTAGAAACATAATAAAAATCAGTGGTGTTCATAAAGAAGCTGGTGGTAATTTAGTTATTCATCTTTCTTGTTACCGAAAACTCAGGAACACCCGTTACTGCCAAAGGTGTTAGCTTAATCATAACTCGTATAATAGAAATATGTGAGCCTGCTTATTTAATATGGTTAACGTAGATACTGTTTCAATGACAAAAAGAGGACTCATTCAAAGTCTTTTGAACGTTGGGTAAATACACATATTAAATCCAATATTAGGACTGTATATAGCTTGATGGAGATTACAAATAAGATGATTAAATCAAAGGATCTACCTGTCAACCATTTTAATACATCTTTAAGAAAACAATAGTAACAATTAGGCAAAATAGATGTAATTATCATCTAATATGTTAAGATCTCACCTCTGAACTTCTAAAAAGGCTCTACCTGTCAACCATTTTAATACATCTTTAAGAAAACAACAGTAACAATTAGGCAAAATAGATGTAATTATCATCTAATATGTTAAGATCTCACCTCTGAACTTCTAACCCCTTATTCAATTGAAGTTCAGCTCATAAGGTGACTAAATAAGTTGTATCCAAATCTTCACATTCTTCAGCCACTTCAGATTCAAGTTCCACGTTTTCAAACTCTTTTTCGAGTTCCTTCGTCCGTGATAATATATGGGCAAAACCGTCTTCACCTGAAATCCATATTTAGCTCAAGGTAATCAGCCAACATGGAAACATATAAACATAAACCACATAATGGTAAACTCCATATAACCATTATGAGTTATGTAACTCAAATAACTTTTGAAATACGAAAGTTTCTATAATCAATGTCTATGTTACATTGATCGTGAATGTTAGCTTTGATTTTAACTAGTGGCTGAATACCTTTTCAGAGTTATAGTTGAGTGACCAGAATGATAAGATCGTGCTTGTGAGGAACCTGGAAAAAAGTAAATGCAAACAACAGTTCCACGATAATAAGCCAAACCCATAAACTAAACAAAGGCAAACACGCTCTCAATCGAATTTCAATTAAACAACTGTTAGCAGCGTATCAACATCTACTAATTACTTAATCACATTTTCAAATAAAGACCATCGTCTTGAAAATCTTATATTTTTCGTCACCTCTTTTCCATCTACAATAGGCCCTTTTCCTTCACTCCACGTGTAAGAATTAATAGATGTCCCTACAATACACTATAAATCAGGTTCATTATAGTTCCAAATTGTGAGAGCCATTATACTCACTACTACAACTGAACGTCAATCGGCTATGCTAAAATCATAACACACTAAATACTTTTAAGCTATGCTAAAATCAGCTGCAATGAAAACTATATTGACTACATTATCAAACTTACTTAGTTGTGGTTGGTCACTAAACATGGAGAACTACATTATCCTTTTTGCCTCATTATCCTAATAACTTGTGTTGGTTTCTTAAAGTTGTTGCATAGTCTATTCTATCCTAATTGTTTATTCATTTTTGCTAAACATTCTGTGACAAACCTTAGTCCAAAATCAGTCCTTAATTGTGAACTTGTTTACCAGCTTTTGGCATTTACCTATAGAGATGCATTCAGTGCTTATTATAATGCGTTTGACATGGATGAGTTCAATGATATAAGATAGTTTTTATTTTCTGGAATTATAAACAATACAACCTATTGAAATGTATTTATGTGTACCTTTCACATGTGTAGTTGTCTTGGTTTCCCTTTTTCCCTTTTGGTACAGATTGGATGGGTGCAATGTCAAGAATGCATATATATAGCTACAAACCAACCATTATCAGAAACCATCATTGCTACATTATGAAACACTCGAACTTTCATTATTCTAAATAATATAATAAAGTAATGCCTAAGCTTCTAAAATCATATTGACAAGTGTTATAATACCTATAACTACCCAATTTAAAGAAGCCGATAAACCACAAATTAATCATAGCAACATATCATTAATACAAAATTAATCACAGCAACATATCATTAATACAGACAAATTAATCAAAAATAGAAAAAAACAAAGCAGTTCATTATTTTGAGAAAAGAAGGAGCACCTTTTTTGTTATTCAAATCTTCATAACTAATTGATTATCACGACAACTTAATATAGTTGATGATAATTAAACATAACATGCCTATGTCATACAATTTGGAATGAATCAACTAAAAAAGCTAAAATAACACGTATTGCTGGAAGACATTTGATCAAGCAGAGAACGCACTTACCCTAGGATCTTTGGTTAATAACATCAGTCGATTCATACCGTGTGTGAATGAATGTTATTAGGGTTTGACACAAAGTTTCGTTTTTTCTCCATTGGTTTCCGTTAGGGTTTATGAAAAAGAGGCTACCACATTTTTTTACATCCCAACCTCGATCGCAAATCTCGATGTATTTTTCGGGGACAAGTTTATAGAGTATATCAGTTGGGGAAAAAGTTTAAGCCGAGAATTAAGCCCAGTTTGTAAGCCCGATGACACGTAGGATTAGTGCCCTGATAGATGACGTGGCAAATCCCTCCTCTTATATATAATGTAAAGATATATATATATATAGAGAGAGAGAGAGAGGGAGAGAGAGTTGGGCTAATATGGTGTAGTGTTTTAAAATTATTAAAGTAAAAAGTAATATGAACCATTGGATCTATTAATTGGATTAATTGGTATTTGATGAGATTAAAAATTTATGAATGGCATTTTACTAAAATAAATCAAATTAGATAACAATTTTGTGTAGAATATGACCAGCTTGCGGTTACAAAAAAGTCAAGTTACACCTTTCCGAATTCTTAGCATAAATTGATGCTCTAATATTATTTTATCCATTTAACAAATAATGAAGCCAACCATTTGCATTTTGTGTTCACTTTTTGGCATTCACTTGCTACATATGTAAATGACCAAAATATAATATTATTCTTGTTGATACATGAAGACTAGTATGTACTTCATGCAACTGATACATGAATGTATGTTAGCTTTTGATAATTGTAAATTAGTGTTTGACAAATATAAAAAAAAATATATCAGAGTTTCATAATGTTTTTGTGATACATGCTAATAATGTATTCAGGTTATAAAGAGAAGCGCTTGTTCAGGTCATTGTCTCATGGGATAAATGTATTCATGATACAGAAAAGTACTCAACAAATTCAAATAATTGTCCATCAATTTACCATACATCAAACCAGTGATCTTGAAAATTTAAATAATGATACAAAATATGATGCGTACATGATGAAGTCGACTGATACAAAGATAAACAACCATTTATAAAGTGTCGTAACGGACTAATGTACCAAAATCGTTCGATGTCAACGTGAAAACATATGAAAGGATTTTCATGTGTTAGAATACTATAATTTATACAAATATATAATAACATATGAACCCATGTCATTTTTACACGAGATGATACCAAACGTTTCATTCCAAAACTAACTGATACACCACGAACTCGTATACCATGGTGAAGCCTTGCCACACAAGAATCGTACACTACTGATTCGTACCCCATCGACTCGTACGCCACCGACTCGTACAATACCGACTCGTACACTACCGACTCGTACACTACCGACTCGTACACCAAAAACTCGTACACCATGATGAATGAGTGGCCTCTCCACATACCACTCGTATATCACCAACTCGTACACCACATAACCAAGAACTCAAACACCATGTTGAACGAGTGTCCTCGCCACATACGACTCGTACACCACATACTCAGACACCACCAACTTGTACATAACGAACTCGCACACCATAGTACCATACACACGACTCGTATACCATCAAATCACAACACCAACACGTACACAACGAACTCGCGAACCATGGTGAACTATAGCCTCGCCACACCATCGAATTGTAAACCATCAACCCATACACCATCGAATAATACACCCCTCAAAATCCCAAAATGAATAAAATACCTTAGCCACCATTATTGACTTTCAAATCATATAAATCAACATTAATTGATGATACACTCAAGCACCCATTGAATAATCAACAATTATCATCTTTGTAAACCCCAACTAATTGGTAATCAAAATCCTCAGTAAAAAGTATGACGGATCGGCGGAAAAATATATGGTTCTTCATATGGTGGATGGTGAATATAACCAAAGTAGGAACCCCTCTATCCAGCGAGAAGCAAAGCGGCCAGAGAGAATCTGTAAATTTGTTTCTTTCTAGAAAAAGGGAGTATATGACTTTTTTGACTTTTTTTAGATCAAGTTGAAAGAAACAACAGTTTCATTTTTTTGTTAAAGATTATAAATGAAGGCATTATTTGTGAAAATTGTTAATACCTATTACGCCCCTCGACGCATTTAAAAATCATTAATATTTTTTTGATTTTCTTTTAGATAAATTGGTATCATCTTAAAAAATTAGAAGATCTAAAGGTCTAAAATGCTTTTCATTTTAACAATTTTAAACAACTACACTATTTTAACTAAATTATATATATATATATATATATATATATATATATATATATATATATATATATATATATATATATATATATATATATATATATATATATATATATATATATATATATATATATATATATATATTCGAGTTCTAAGTTGTCATTTACTTAGAAGTCGTTTTTCATGAACTTAAAAACTTTGAATGTTTTTATGAGAAGCTCATGACCGAGAAATATTAATTTCTTGTTGAGAAGGATAAGTTATCGTCTGTGATAAACTTTCCTTATTTGAAGTCCGAGTCCTAAGTTGTTATGTGCTTAGAAGTCATACACACGAGCTTAAAAATTTCTAATAGTTTTATGGTAAGCTCGTGTCCGAGAAAATCGAATTTCTCGTTTTGAGGATAAGTCATACTCAGGATGAACTTTCCTATTTTTTAAGTACGAGTTACAGTCTGACATGTGATTGTAAGTCTTTTACACGAGCATAAAACTTTTGAATAGTTTTAGTAGATGCTCGTGACCGAGAAAAATTAATTTATTGTTCCGAGGATAAGTCATCATCGGGATGAACATTCTTGTCTTGTGAGCCCAGGTTACATTATGTAAGTTGACTATAAGCCATGTACACGAGCTTAAAACTTTTGATTAGTTTTAATAGAAGCTCGTGACCGAGAAATATGAATGTCTCGTTTTGAGGATAAGCTGTCATTGATCGATAAGCTTTCCTATCTTTGAAGAACGAGTTACAACTTGTAATTTGACTTTAAGTCAATGTGAGGCTTACTTGTCAAACCCCTGAGACATGTATTTCTCTGATATCTGCTTCTTCAGCAACCAAACTCTGAGAGTGTCTTTTGTTGAACGAGCTATAAAAATTGGTCCTTTGTGTTCTTGTTGAACCGTGACGTCGGTACCTACACTTTCATTAGTAGTTTGTATGCTTGCATGTGGGTTAGTGATATCTTTTTGAGAACCATGTGGGGGTACACCTTGAACCTTTGTCGTGCTAGAGGGAAATATCTTTCCAGTAGGAACCCACCTAAGACCGATTGTTTTAAAGGTTCTACCCGTTGGTATCCATCTAAGACAAGGTCTAGGAGACATAGGTTTCTCATGCACAACGGAAGACTTGTTGGGAGAAATCTTATTTCCTGTAGGGTTTCGTCTTTGAGATGCTCTAGATTTGTGGTTCACCTTGTTCAGGACTTGCGTTATACAATCATCATGAGTGGCATTAAACACACATTTGTTACATTTTGTGCAAACAAAATTCTTAGCATTTGAGAAGGATCTAGAGTTCTTAGGGTTGACTGATTTGTGCACATCATAGAAGGGTGTAGAACTCCTAGATGTGTGATCAACGCTCCTAGGTTTTGGTTTTGTCCTATCTCTTTCTTGTGTCTTTTTCTTAGCATCCTCAAGATAGCTTTTATGACCCGTGTCATTTGAACTACGCCTAGGCATGTTCTTGGAGCTATTCCTAGTATTTCTTGAAGCATTCATGTGATCGGGTCTTGTAGAAGCGGATTTTCTTAAGGAGGGACTAGATTGTGGAGTGAATGGTTTTGGCAAATTGCTTCACGCATCAACTTGGGATGCAAACCTCTAGGTCGACGTTTTGGTTCGTTCAGATTTAATCGCATTCGGTTGTCTAGCAACTAAGCGGTTTCTGAATGGTTGAGAAGGAGGTTTCCCCAAGACTGACGGTTTTGCTAACTTAGTATCCACACTATTTCCTTTTAGCTTCCTTAATTCATTTTTCGTCGCCGCTAGTTCAAAAACCTTTTCCTGAATTTGAGCCTTTAATTTCTCATTTTGTAGAAGTAATTGAGCGACACGTTGTTCTAACCAAATGTTCATATTATCAAATATGTCGTTGTCAGCATTCGCGTCATTACTATCTACAGTTTCGATAGGCTGCACAGATATTTCACTCACTGAAGCAGGCGGAGGACTTGTATTTTGAGAAGCCAACTTTGATTCTAACAAATTTACTTGTTTCACAAAATGTTCTTTTCCTGCGTTAAAATCTTGAATCTTACGATCCGGTTTTTGTTCAAGAACAATATTTGCTTTTTCAAGTTTTTGAAAATAAGCTTCAAATTTTTCATTTTTCTTTGAAAATTCGAGTTTGGCATCCTCAAAATCCTTTGTCGTTTGAGCTAACTGAGTTTCGAGCTCGTGAGTCTTAGAATCAGTATTTAATTATACCTCAGCCATTGGCTCATTGTCACATTTGGGTCTGATAGCTGTAACAACGGCTTCTGTATCGTTCCTGAGATTGTGCTTGTATGATGAGTTTCTGATTCTGCCATGCTGCTTTCTGTATCAACCGAACAAGCATCCAATGCTTGACCCTTATCGACGTTTCTATCTTTATTCTGCATCAGTCTTTGATTCACCCTTTCTTCAAATTTCCATTGATGGCGTGTTCTTTCAGCAATTGACTTCTTTATATTACTCATATGTTTAAGAAGTGTCTCTTTGAACGCTTGAATATCTACGAGAGTATATTTGGTAAAATATGTACTTGCAAACTCTCGATCGTTGTTGGATAAGCCACTTGAGCCAATGAATTGCTAAAACTGATTGTTGAGAGCTAAAAGGATCTACATGGATAGAATCTCGTGAAAATCATCTTTGTCAAGTTCTTATTGAAACTGGTCCACATTAAGTAGCATCGTTCTGGTGAATGTCTCAACATCTTGACCAGATAGTAGAACGAATACCCGTTTGAATCCAATTTCAAGACGATGCCTTTTAGGTCTTCTCTTGAAAGAACCTGAAGGTGTGACTGAAGTGACTTTATATGTTCCATGCATCGCTCTTTTGCTTTCGACATCTTGTATTTGATTGCATGAACAGTTTTGGTTATCGAATCCTTGTTAGTAGGTTTACTGAATGGAGTCTCTGTATTTGTCTGAACCTCTGGATTCTACATCTTCTCTTTAATCACCTCATTCATGGACGTTGTTGTTGTTGAATCCGTTGTATTGAAGATGTCCATTAAGTGGATGTCTCGAAAAGGATATGGTGTATATGAATTATGGATCTTAGTATATGTGTTGTGATGAGGTTGTGGTTGAAATTCCGAAAATTCTAATTTTTTCTCAGCCCGACAATAAATTCTTCAGTCTGATATAACGGTAGACCGAAAATTTTGGAACAGCCAATAACTAGTAAGAAAAAAATTTGAAAAGTGAAAAAAATTTGACGATAAATAAAACCTAAAATGGCCTAAAAATTTTAATTTTGGTCCGAAAATTTGAATTTTTGGTCGAAGTTTTTTTTGTATCGCCAAAATTTTAAATCTAAGCTTAAATGGCCTAAAAATGGTCTAGGCAAAAATAAATTTTACTATGGTTTTGCCGCCAAAACACCTCTTTTTTTTGGAAACTATGTTTCGTAACTAGTCTAGATAGTGACTAAGTCTAAAAAGTACTCGAAAAAAGTTTAGCAAATTTATGATCTCGCAATAATCGTGTATCGAGGATATCACAATATTTTGAAAGACTATATTTCTCAATACCAAGAAGTACAAGTCTTCGAAATAATGGAATGAGCAATCTTCACAATAACTCAAACTCTGAAACTTCGCAATATTCAAACATGCAAACTTCGCGATGTCACAAGTCAATCTTCGCAATAGCACAATTCTGTATCTTCGCAATAATCTCAATAATCAATCTTCGTAATAATTAAGAACTTAACACTTCACAATAATCAAAAGGACAGTCTTCGCAATAATCCAACTTCAAACTTCGCAATACTGAAAAATAAAGAAAACTTCGCAATACTGAAAAATAAAGAAAACTTCGCAAAAACAAAACCCTTAAGTATTACAAAAAGCCTAACTTCGCAATAACAAAACCCTTAAGTATTGTGAAAAGAATAACTTCGCAATAACAAAACCCTCAAATATTCCGAAGAGTTTTTAAGGGCCAGATTTTTTGAAGAAAGATGAGTTTTTTTGCTTAGATATTCGTGATTTTGACATATCCAAAGCACCCAAATCCCTACCACAACTATGTAGGAGATTCCAAAACCACAAAAACACAAAAAGAAATTTTGGACGTGGGAAAGTTGATCAAAAAGCACACAAAATAAATAAAACACAAACCACAAAACTTCAATCACCTATCTACTATAGGCTCTTGATACCAAATATTAATCCCACTTAAATCCATAACACAAGATCTAAGATTAGATCTAGAGTGAAAAAGAGAAGAAAATAGAGAGAGAAACTAGAGAGATGGTGGAAGGTTAAACATTAACTAGAGAGAGAAAGTGAATGAACCAACACCCTCTTCCACACATGAAAGAGGGTTTATATACCCATGAGCTTAGTGGGCTCATGGGCTTTTTTTCTTGGGTCGGGCTTTGTTAACTTGGATTCACTTATGAATTCGATCCAGAGGTCGGGGAGGGTGGTATAGATGTTTAGCCATTGTTAGTGAGAGAAAGAGAGAGAAAGAGAGGCTCTAATATATGTGTTTTATTAGAGAGATAAAGTAAAACAATAAAATGAAGAACCTCACCCCTCTATGGAAGTATGGAGGGGTATATATATCATGGGACTTGAACTACTTACATGTGACATTAATAGTCCCTGCAAGTCCCGGGTATGAAACTAATGTAATTCCGTTAGTCGCACACATTTTAAGGCTAACAATCTTCCCCCAATGTGGAGACATACGAAATTACTTACAATGTTCCTAACAATTGAAAATACAACAAAAATATGACAGTTTTAAGTTTGCTTCCAATGCTGAGGATGACGTCGTTGTCTTCAAGTCTTCTAGAAAAACTTGTACCCCAGTTTGAATACTCTTTCTCTTTGCTTGTTGAGGAACCATTATATTATGTATGAACTGGATTAACTTCCCCCCAATTCATACCACATGGCTTGAAACTCTTTCTTCATAGACTTCTTATTGATGAAGCTTCTGAATCACCTTCCCCCAAACCAATATCCCTGTCTTGAGCAGAATCTGTAGCTTGAGCAATCTTCTATCTTTGACATTTAAAGTGCACAGCGGAATTTCGTAGAAGAAGAAGCAAGCCACGCCAAGTAACTGCTACCTTGACATTTTTGGTCTTCATGATTATATTTTGGAGGAACATGTAATAAATCAGAAACAAATCTTATCACGCTTGTAGATTACTTCGCCCTAGAAGTTGAACTAAGTACCCCAAAATACACGTTCTTCCCCCACGATGGTGACGAACTCTCGGAAGCATCATCTGACTTGTATGGTCAAAATCGCGAGATGTTCTTGTCAAAAGTGTGGTGGTTAAGAACACTCGGTAGCGTTCTTGTCAAAAGTATGGTGGTTAAGAACACTCGGTATCATCATCTAACAAGTACAATCAGAATCGCGAGATGTTCGTATCTGAAGCAGAAATCTTTGTTGACATTAGGTAGCTCAAGTTGCTCATGAGAATTGTTTGCTGATCACATCTCTACTCATTTACTCTCTGGCTAAACTTACCAACCTTGTATTCTTTCGGCTATCTGTAGTGACCACTGGTGAAGTAAACCTGATATTCCAAACTAGAAACTGAAGTACAATCCCCCCAAATTTGTTACTTACGCTTAGCATTTTTGATGATTGACGAACGGTGTAGAGAAACGTCTCTTAGTACCTTATACATAGAAAAATATAGAAGTATAAGATGTAAAACACCTCTTGAAATACCCACAATTACAGGTGAGTGTGACACTGAGCACTAAAACGTAACTCCTTAAAGTGATAGTTTTCCATGTCTTCTACCATCCACCCCTTGACATTGGAAACTAGATAAATTAAGTCTCAATCATTAATGCTAAAGAGAATCATCAATCGATAGAATGGGGTGAAAGAGGCTCGATGATGAATTGAGTAGATGCCTTCGTGAAATTCCACTTCAACTTCAAATAATAAATACCAAATCCACTTCGTAATCACTTGACATTACTTTGCTCGAATGCTAGCCGTTTTGACAGTTTTAGTGAATCTTAAAGGATCGTTTTGGTGTTTGTTTGTTTTTGTTGTGTGTTTGTCGTGTTCGTTCGAGTGTCGTTAACTAAAGACCCAACGATGACAAAGGAAAGAGAAGATGTCAACGTCGTCTATCTAACTTTACTTTGAAGCCCAAATCCGGTCATATAAAATTTTGAGAATTAAATTTTCTAAACGCGGGTTTTCTTTTATCGGAATAGATACCCGGTTTTGAAAACTAGAACATCACCACAATATAATTTTTCTGTGTCCGGCCCATAAATCTGATAAAACCAATTATAAAGACTCGGCCCAGTGACACATTTGCTCGGCCCAAGAAGCAATTAATGATACCCGGTCCATCAAAACTGAGATATTAAGTTGGTGAAATCCTAATTCCACTCACAACTTACAACCCTAATCCACTATATCTTTACATCCACCCCCTTTTCTCTCCATTATCATGGTACACCCAAATCTCAAAAGTCAATCCCAAATTCATCAAAGCATCATCAGTATCACAACCATGATCCATATCCCCATCAACCAAACCAAAATTTATACTCATAAAGACATCAAATCCCATATGATTTCAAGAAATGAGTATGTGTTCGATGATACTAGATCCGTGAGGGTCTCGGGTAGGTTGATTAGTTGATAGATTCGTTTACATGTGGATTAATTATGAATAAACAAATTGAAGAGGAAGAAAACACACTTGTTTATGTTCTAATTCAGGAAGATTCAAATATAAAGGTGATCTATAATGAATTTGTTTCTAACAGGTCTTAAAGATCTCATATATCTTCAACAAATATAAATGAAACGATACTGAGATCATTTAGTTGTTTAGATTTGTGTCTAGATGGGTTTTAGGAGACGATGGGTTAGGATAGATTTGAGACGTTGTTGTTGGAGTGAAAAGGCTGGCTGTTGTTCAATAATTGCATGGTCTCGATTTTTATTTTATTTTTTAATTTTTTTTATAACAGTCATCGCAATGTTTTCTTAAGAAAAAGTCAACACAGTGCTATTGCAATGCTTGGAGTCACCATCGGAATGATTTCCATAACAACACCATCTCAATGTATGTGAAGTCATCGCAATGATATAGTCATGGCAATGTTTAGTGAGTCATCGCAATGTATTCAGAGTCACTACACATCATCGCAATCCCATCGCAATAACAAAGCACCTATCGCAATGTTACCATCGCAATGTTAACATCGCAATGTTACCATCGCAATGTTATCATCGCAATGTTATCATCGCAATCCTTACCAGACACTTCGTCGTAATGTTGTACACCCATCGCAATAAGCATCTGAATGAGCAGCGCAAAACCAAACCCTGTCTGAATCACGGTCGCAATATGTAAACCCTGATCCATTGCGATGGAAATTTGGCCAAAAATTCCATCGCAATGATCATCGCAAAAAAATTAGCAGAATAGAGAATCCATTAGAAAACATGCTAATACACGTACGAACCTTGGACTTATGAATATTTTGACCAGAGACAAGAAAATAAAAGGTTATGGAACTGGATATGAAACAGTGTGATAACTTGGATTTTTTGAAATATCTGTCCTTCCCCAATAAATGGATCTGATGATGTACAATGGGACAAAAAAGCATGTAAAAGAAAGATGACAAAGAGTTTATGACATAGACATGATCAAATAATGAGAAATAGATAATATCAGACGTGATAAAAGCAGTTAAAGGAAAAAATTTAACGAGAATAGTACCAACCAAGAATCAAGAACAAACTCAAACACAAACACGAACATAACCACGAATCAAAAACACAAAACACCCTCGGGTAACTCTGATGCCAATTGTTAACTTGGATTCACTTTTGAACACGGGTCCGATCCGAAGTGTTAATCCAAGTGATGCCTAAAAACATTATTAGTGTTAATTAATCTTTCTCAGTTTTGATCACAACAAACTATACAACACATTTAGTATAGAACATAAAAACGAATTATTTAACTAACACTATCATCAAGGTAATAATCATATCACTAATTTTTCTTAATCATACTTAGTGATCATCATAATGATTATTCTTAAAACTCACTTTTGTTAATATGACAAAAGACTTTTTAATAAACTTTCTTTTTTAGAAAATGTTTTATTAAAATGGAAAAGGAAAATTTGAAAATAGCATATTCCAAATGCTGTTAGAATATCCTTTGAAGGCTTAAAATACCTCATATATTCCTACCCACTAAAAGACAAAAACAGGAGCGTAGTCTACTGGGCGGTACCTTAAGTAGCTAGGCGGTTCCCTAGCGATAAGGAACCACGGGCTAGATAAGGAACCGCGCCCAGATAGCCGTTGCACATTGTCTCCTTTAAATAGTGGATCAAATCTCATTTTCCAACAAGCCTCTCTGGACGTTTTCCTCAGCCCCCATTCTATTTTCTATAGCATAATCATTAGTAAATGATCACTTAATTTGTTAAGGATGTTTACATATGATTATCCTCTTGATCCCCTCCTTTACCTTGTCCAAAGAGAAGATCACTCACTCACTAGTGTTGTGATAGAGATGAATCTATGAACTAGTCATATTCATCACGATACCCTTTTTCTTTTAGGTTAATCCATAGTATTTATGAATACTTAGACTAGTTGTGTTCATCCAAGTTATTTGTGAATACTTAGATTTGTTGTGTACATCCATTGCATATGTGTTTGCTTGGATTTATGTTGTGTAGATCTAAGTTACATATGTACTTGGATATGTCTAGTTGAGTTGTAATAAATTGATTAGTAGTTCTCACTAAATTATAAAGTGATGTGGTCGTGTCTTATGAGTTCTCACTTAACTTGAAAGTGATTAGTAGTTGTGTTGTGTGAAGTTCTCACTTAGCTTCAAAGTGAAGAGTCATGAAGATTGGTTCTAGCTTTGGATTAGAACTCGACATCTAGCCTTGTGTCGTAAAATGGTGAAGTAGGAAACGTCGCGAAGATTGGTTCTACCTTGAGATTATAACTCGACATCTAGCCTTGTGTCGTTAAATTGTTAAGTAGGCAACGTTGTGTAGATTGGTCCTAGCTAAAGATTAGGTCTAGACATTTAGCTTAGTGTCAGAAAATAATGTAAGCAACGATGTAAGGTTTTCTCCGCCGAGAAGGGAGCTTGTGGATATAGTGGAAATCTCGAGTAGGTGTACTCGAGGAGTGGAGTAGAAACGAGGATAGAGCCTCGTTGTCGAACCAGTATAAATCTTGGTGTCTCCCCACTAGGTTGTTTCCTTCCTTACTCTTTACTTATTTCATTATCATTATACTTACCTATTATCTTTGCTAGTGCATTTTGAATTGAACCTAATCATTATGCAACTTAGCCTCAAGTAAAAGATATTTTTGATACAACCCAAATTGAAAGTAATTTTAATTTGGTCACCAATCGAAAAGAAACTATTCAACCCCCCCCCCCCTTCTAGTTTCTACAATTGGTATTAGAGCGATGGTCACTCAAGATCTTTGAATTATATTGTACTTTGAAACTTGGATCGATCCTTTGTCTCCTCAAATTAGAAGGTCAAGTTGTACTAAAGTTTCTCTTTGGTCAAAACTATTTTTCCTTTGAAAATAGATCTTTTAATTGGTAATATTGCATCCCACTTAGATTAGTAGCCTTTATACATTTTAGATCTACTCTTGAAATGTATCTACTATATTTCATCTTGTCTTGTGTAGGTACTCATGAAGATCAATCATTGAATTGGTTGCGGATTGAGCTACTTGCACTTGTAGAAGACTCATCTTCATGATCTTCAATATCTTTGAATGATGATTAGGAATGATACTAGTCATTGAAGACTTAGTAATTCATGATAGTCACTCTTGGGGCTTGCATTGATGGATTGGAATGCTCTTGTGGCCAAGGTACGTTTTCGTTCTTCCACACGCCCTTTGATCACTCTTTTGATCATGACATGACTATGTGCTTGTTCTTGGCATCCTTGCCTTGACATTTATTTGTGGTTTGTGATTCTTTTCTTTTATCCTCTCAAACCTTCATTGCTTGGATACTTGACTCACTATGGTGATGAAGAGTGAGTTAGTAGTAGCTTAAAGTATCAAGCATGATATCATGGTTTGCACCCATATGGTTAGTAGGCCCTTCGTGGGAGAGAAAGTGAATCAATGCCTTGCTCATATCTTAGTTTAGACTAAGACTATTATTGAAAGTGATCTTAGTATATGCTTTAATACTTGCTTTGTGTTTGTTCATTGCCAAAGCCGTTTAACACTTCGCCGGAAAGGCACGTCTTAAACCACTATATATGACACAAGCTCCTCGTTTCCATTATTTGAAGATTGTCATTATTCCCTTGAGCATTAGTCCTAGTCTTGATTCTCTTCCCTTGTCTTCTCTCCACTTTGCCGTTTTGCTACGAGTAGTCGTTTGTCCGTTTCGGTTCTTTTCGATCTCGATTTAACTCGTAATCCTTCGTTAAGGCATATTTCTTAGTGTTATGATGATCCATTGATATTCTAAAAGGCTCATGATATATTTTTAAGTGTTTTAGAAAAACTTGGTTTTTAAAATTTGGCGTTTTTCATTGATAAAAACCAGCCTCTGTAGGCGGTTCTTTATCTCTGGCGGTTCAAATCGCGGTACCTTATCAATAAGGAACCGCGGGCAGCAACTTGAGTCAGAGCGCCAGTTTGATTATTTTATTTCTTTTCAAACCACTATCTCTCTCTCCCAAAAACACACAGCCGACGGGTTTCATCTTTTCCACCTTTGTTGAAGCTTCAAAAACTTTCAATCACTCAAATTAATTGATTCCAAGTTGTGGGTTTCACTCATCCTTCATCTAACATCAATTAATTATAAGTATTTTCTTTCAGTTTCATCTATTTTGTTCTAGGGTTCATCCTTTCATAATTGGGGATTTTTAAAAGTGAAATTGAATTAAAACCTTAATAGGAATATGGGTTGACATGGTTATTTTACTATGATTCCTTAGGTTCATATTCATTAAGATTTCACTAAAACCCACTTGTAGAACAAATCCGAATTTTGATTAATTATTTTGATTAAAAGAAGGATTTGAGATGAACCCATGAACAAGTAGGTAATGACATTGTTAATGCTTACCTAAAAACCTTGTTTTGAAAAACCAATGTTCTAATCCATTGTTGATCTAACATAGATCATATGTTCTTGGTTAATGATGGAATAGACACATTGTGAACATGAGAATGATATGGATTCAATCTTTTGTGTGTCAAGAAATTGATGTAACACATTCTCATATTTTTTGTTTGTTGATTTTAATTTCTCATATGAGTGATTGGAAATATTTTCTTCTTGTTTGTATTTAGGTACTAATCATGCCTTCTCAATATCAAAAAGATCATCAACTCACTAGAAACTATATGCCGGGCATTTCTCTGACCTATACTTCCCCTCAACTCCAAAACTCTTTTCCATCCCTTTCCACTCGTAATTTCCATGAGGGTAGGACTGTAGATTCAAGAATAACGGGATATAATTATATCAACTCTATGTTCGGGCATATTGGATTTGATAGCTTGCTCTTTATAGACGAGGTAATTTATCCCTTGTTTCTTCTTGAGTTCTTTAGCACTTACTCCATGCTTGAAATCAACGGCCAAATCTTTATTTGTTTCATGTTGAATGATCAAATCATTCAATATTCCCTTGATGATTTTGATGATATTCTTGGTGTACCATTTGAAGGTACTTGTCGTTTTACGGATAAATGGAGACTTGATGCTCTCTTGGAGTCTAACGATAAACCTTCAAATGACAACACCGAAGTTGATCTAAATTTCATCCTTGATATCATCACGAAAGAGCGTGATGGAAACGTTGTGAGAAGCCTTCATACTAATGTGCGAAATGTAAATCGCTATGAAGTGCTCTCAAGCGACCTTAAGGATTTCATGCTCCAATGGGAAAACATCCTTAGGGAGAATGTGTTTTGTCTTGGTGGGAACCGAGATCATATCCCGGCTTGTATGGGGCATATGTTGTTTTACCTCTTTACATCGACCAAGTACAATCTTGCATTCTACATCGCTCGACGTATAAATTATGCTCTTTCCAAACCCAAAACAAACCTTCCCTATGCTATGCTTCTTACTCGCCTTTTTAGAAAGGTTGGTGAAGATTTTCCTCAACTCGATCTTTCTCGCTTTCACCCGGTTCAACGGGTTATGATTCCTATTCAACAGGCGTATGAACGAAAGCCTAGAAGTGACCGTGGTTCGAGAAAATCCGATCATCAAGAGCCGGACGATGAGGACACCGATATGCCAACAAGTGATGGTGATGGCGTCGGTACTAGTTCTCATTTCAACTCTTCGAGTAATTCCCATCCATCCTCACATAAATTCGAGGATGATTTTGAAGACTTATCTCCTCCTCCTCACCATTCTAGTGATGTTCTGGAAGATCTCAATATGGAGCATCTTTACCGTGAGAATCTTAGAACTCGTGGTGAATTACATGAACACCGAGTTGAGACAAGAAAGGGATTCACGTATTTGGAAAAATGATCAAGGGTTAAGGCAAGAAAAGGAGGTGAAGACTTTGAGTTGTGTCAAAGTTTGGTTATCTTTTGATATTTAAACATTTGCTTTTTAACACTTTGGTTTAGTTGCTTATTAACTTATGTTACATGTTTGGATTATTATTTATTTTGATCCTAAATGTTGCTTATGCAATGATGTTTGTGATTTACATAGCTTTGTGCATCTTTGTGATAGTTAGCTTATTAGATTATGATCTGTAGTTAACTTTGGCTTGTGAATCTTTTGGTAAAAATCTGGGTTTATCAAAAACTGGGATGGAATATTTTTTGAAACCTCTGGTCGCGGTTCCATATCGACCAGCGACTCCTTATCGATAAGGAACCGCGAGTCCTAGATAAGGAACCGCCGGCCACTGTGCCCGACAACATCTTTTGATTTGCACTATTTTCTCAATTCTGTGTAAACACTGCATGATTTTCTGTAATAAACTGCACATTTCCTAAACTAGCTTACCTAAATTCATTATTCACCTAAAATCATTTTAACCCATTACTAGTTTGGATCATCCCCTCACCCATTTAAACCCACGTTGTTTGTCATGTTCTTTACAAATCAAACATACTTCCCTAATCCTTAAACAACCATGGTTTCTACCAAAACCTCAAACACTTCCAAAACCACCACCCCAAGGAAAACACTCAAAATAAGGATTAAGGTAGCCAAGCCTAACTCCTCACCCTTCCACACACCTAAGAATGAGATGGTTCCTATCCTCATTTCTTCATCACCTTCCCCACCTCTTGCTCCATGCAAGACTACCTCCACCCATGTTACTAATTGGTTCTACCTCCTCTTCATTTCACTCAAGAATGAATGAGATTACCTCACCCTTCACTCCAAGTACACCCTTGGATGTGACTACACAACCACAACCACTCCAAAGCATTCCTTTTGTGAATGACTTTGATGATACCTTGGTGACTTCACCATTTACCCCTACAAATTCACCCATTTCACCAACTTTGTAGAACTTGCAAACACACTCACCCATATCACCCTGGAGACCTCTTCCACCTCCACCTAACTCAAACATTCTAATTTTAGGTGTTCCACTTTCCCTCCTTTTGGGTGATCCATACTATGGGTTTCAAGAAACACATGGTCCTAATTGTCCATGTTGTCTTTACAACCACTACATCATCCATAACCTTAGGATGGAAATGTTTGGACTACATAGGAGGTTGCAAGAGTTCTTGCTTGCCTTGTTCTCCATGCCTCCTCCTAGGAGATGAATGATGAAGTTTTCTAAATAAATGGTTTTCAACAAAACCAAGCCAAAGAAGACTACTAATCTAGATCTAATGTTAAGCTAGCATTGTGATAGTTAGTTGTCTTTCTTTTTATATTTGTCATTGTAGTTGCTTCCTTCATGTGTGTTTCATGATGTTGATCTATGGATTTAGCTTTATGTGTTTCTATCCTTATGTGCACATTAATCAACTTTAATTTGAAACTAAAATTGAATCTAAATCTATCACAACCTCTAAAAAACTTGACTAAAATTGGTTCAAATTGATATCCAAACATTTTGTCACCCTTTGTCAAGACATTCTTTGTGAATGTGTTGCTTTATGCAACCCTAGCATAATTTGGTGCTAATAGAGGTAAAATTCCAAGATTTGCAACTTTTTGAAAAAGTCTTAGTTTTTCCCAAAACCCTAGAAAAACATGGTTTCATGCCCACTGGACGTGGCTCACTAAAAGTCGCGCGGTTCCTTATGTGATAAGGAACCGCCGGTCCCTTTAAGGTACCGCAGACAGAAATCAATTTTTGACGATTTTTTGGTCAAAATTTTGAAAACCCTATACCCTGTCAAGATTCCTTGTTTACTCAATTTGACTAAACATTCCTTGACACTCCACATTTTGTATTCAAATTCTTACCTTGATTACATTCTACTTATACCCCAACCATGAGATTTCATTCTCACACCTTCCCAACCTTGAGATTTCATTCTCACACCTTCCCAACCTTGAGATTTCATTCTCACACCTTCCCAACCTTGAGATTTATTCTCACACCTTCACAATGCCTAACTAATCCATTCATAACCTTGACATTTCATTGTCACAACCCCACTCACCCAAAGCTTCCCCATCCAAGCTTTCAAAGAAACCGAAAATATCGGTTCGACCTATTTGGATCAATAAGAATGAACCATCTTCTTCCAAACCACCCAAAAACCCTACCTTCTCTCCAATCAAGTATTGGAATGAGACTTATACCATTAACCCCATCACCGGAGCTAAATAAAATGTTCCCCCACCACCACAATCCTTTAATACCCCTCAACTCAATGATCTTTCAACCTTCCCAAACCTCACAAGGCATTGTGAAAACATTTCCAAACCCTTTACCCCTCCACCACCAAACCCTAGGTTTGATGCCATACCCCCATCAACCGATTTTGTGTTGCATTATGGATCCTCGTGTGCTTGTTGTCGATTTCAACAAATTTAACTTGCTTATGTGTATGAGAATTTAAATTTTCTTGAATTCCTCCTCACTCGACCTCCTATTTAAGTTTTCGTTCCGGTGGACAAAACTTCGAATGATGCATCGTCGTCTTATTTTTCCAACTAAAGGACTAACTACTCTTGGAGTCTTTATTACTTTAGTTGCTTTAGAGTCTTTTATTTTCTAGCAATCTTGGAAAATTATGACTATTAGAATAGCTTATGCTTGTGGTTTATTTTCCATATCTTTTGCTTTAGATACTCATATTGTGTGTATGACTATCTACTTTGTTGTGTCTTTTTTATTATGTAACCATTGTGTGTTATCCCTTTAGTTCTATTTTGAGTTGATCATGGTTACTTTTTACAATTGCTTATGGGTGATTCCATCAATTCTAAACTTTAACCCATTGACAAACTTATCATCTTCATTGGATTGAAGTTTGATTTTGTCAATTACCTTTTTGGACAAACTTAGCAAAATACTTGCTTCTGATTTGAGATTTCTTCTCTCTCTCCCTCTCAAGTTACTTAGTAGGTAGTGATCATATATACATTGATGTTTCTTTCCTTTCTACTAACCTTTGTGTAGCATGTCACCTTAGCTCATATACTTGGTGCCCCAAGCAAGGGGGAGCAACCACCAAGGGGGAGCTACTAGCAAAGTTCGATGTTCTTCAAAGACTTATGCTAACCTTTTTGCTACGACAAAGGGGGAGAAATGATAGTGATAAACTCGTTAATAATTCGTTATTTTGTGTTTCTATGCAAATGAGTTTATAGTTTGTCGTAATAAAAAAAGGGGGAGATTGTTAATGCAAGTGATGCCTAAAAACATTATTAGTGTTAACTAATCTTTCTTAGTTTTGATCACAACAAACTATACAACACATTTAGTATAGAACATAAAAACGAATTATTTAACTAACACTATCATCAAGGTAATAATCATATCACTAATCTTTCTTAATCATACTTAGTGATCATCATAATGATTATTCTTAAAACTCACTTTTGTTAATATGACAAAAGACTTTTTAATAAACTTTCTTTTTTAGAAAATGTTTTATTAAAATGGAAAATGAAAATTTGAAAATAGCATATTCCAAATGCTGTTAGAATATCCTTTGAAGGCTTAAAATACCTCAGATATTCCTACCCACTAAAAGACAAAAAAAGGAGCGTAGTGTACTGGGCGGTACCTTAAGTAGCAAGGCGGTTCCCTAGCGATAAGTAACCGCGTGCTAGATAAGGAACCGCGCCCAGATAGTCGTTACACATTGTCTCCTTTAAATAGTGGATCAAATCTCATTTTCCAACAAGCCTCTCTGGACGTTTTCCTCAGCCCCCATTCTATTTTCTATAGCATAATCATTAGTAAATGATCACTTAATTTGTTAAGGATGTTTACATATGATTATCCTCTTGATCCCCTCCTTTACCTTGTCCAAAGAGAAGATCACTCACTCACTAGTGTTGTGATAAAGATGAATCTATGAACTAGTCATATTCATCATGATACCCTTTTTGTTTTAGGCTAATCCATAGTATTTATGAATACTTGGACTAGTTGTGTTCATCTAAGTTATTTGTGAATACTTGGATTTGTTGTGTACATCCATTGCATATGTGTTTGCTTGGATTTATGTTGTGTAGATCTAAGTTACATGTGTACATGGATATGTCTAGTTGAGTTGTAATAAATTGATTAGTAGTTCTCACTAAACTATAAAGTCATGTGGTCGTGTCTTGTGAGTTCTCACTTAACTTGAAAGTGATTAGTAGTTGTGTTGTGTGAAGTTCTCACTTAGCTTCAAAGTGAAGAGTCGTGAAGATTGGTTCTAGCTTTGGATTAAAACTCGACATCTAGCCTTGTGTCGTAAAATGGTGAAGTAGGCAACGTCGCGAAGATTGGTTCTACCTTGAGATTAGAACTCGACATCTAGCCTTGTGTCGTTAAATTGTGAAGTAGGCAACGTTGTGTAGATTGGTCCTAGCTAAAGATTAGGTCTCGAAATTTAGCTTAGTGTCGGAAAATAATGTAAGCAACGATGTAAGGTTTTCTCCGCCGAGAAGGGAGCTTGTGGATATAGTGGAAATCTCGAGTAGGTGTACTCGAGGAGTGGAGTAGAAACGAGGATAGAGCCTCGTTGTCGAACCAGTATAAATCTTGGTGTCTCCCCACTAGGTTGTTTCCTTCCTTACTCTTTACTTATTTCATTATCATTATACTTACCTATTATCTTTGCTAGTGCATTTTGAATTGAACCTAATCATTATGCAACTTAGCCTCAAGTAAAAGATATTTTGATACAACCCAAATTGAAAGTAATTTTAATTTGGTCACCAATCGAAGAGAAACTATTCAACCCCCCCCCCCCCCTTCTAATTTCTACACGAAGGTCGGGGAGGGTGGTATAGATGTTTAGCCACTGTTAGTGAGATAAAGAGAGAGAGACAGGCTCTAATAAATGTGTTTTATTAGAGAGAGAAAGTAAAACAACAAAATGAATAACCTCACCCCTCCATGGAAGTATGGAGGGGTATATTTAGCACGAGACTTGAACTACTTACATGTGACATTAATAGTCCCTGCAAGTCCCAGCTATGAAACTAATGTAATTCCGTTAGTCGCACACATTTTAAGGCTAACAGGCTTGGCTTACACTTAGGCATATAGCCCCTAACTTAGACAATATTAGCTTAAAGTCCAAGCCCGGTTAAACCGACTAACTTATTACAATACAAGACCTTTAACGACTAAGATGACCTATTACATTCTTGTTCGACTATATAAAATATAGGGCTAACACTTATATATTTTATCATTTAATATTTTCTTTTAGTTGTGCTCAAACAATCCTTAAGTGCAATTTCTAGGAGTGTAGCTCTATGGTAGAGCGCTCGCATTGAATGCGAGAGACACGGGGTTCGATTCTCCGCACTTCTATATTTAACACTTTTGGTCACTCTTTGCTTAATTTGTTGTGTGACTAAACATTCCAAGACGTCACACAATCATATACTTTATGTGGCTATTGAATAACAATAGTCACACAAAACACAAATTTGAATGAACTAAAAAGGAATAGAGTCACACTTATTAACAATATTAGCCACTTTATGCTGAATTGTATGTGACTAAGTAACCCAAGACACCATGATTTGTGTGACTAAACATTTAAAAAAAGTCATACAATCGTAAACTTCATGTGGCTATTGCATAACAATAGTCTCATAAATCACACATTTGATTGAACTAGACAAGTATAAGGTCACACTTTTGGCCACTTTTGGCTAACTCATGTGTGACTAAATTTGTAACACCCCACTTGGATAAGTGGACCGCTACGTGTATTTATGGCGTGTCATCAAAGCATAAGGTAAATGTCCTAAAACATTAACCGACCATAAAGGAAATACCGGAATCAAACATCAGCAATCCAAACATAAGCCCAAAACATGAAAAGTAAAATACTGAATGAAAGGATTAAACAATGTCCAAATAAGCAGAATAATGTGAGAAATGCATAAAGTAAGAAGTCTGGATAGCTTCCATCCAAATGCACATGCTCTCAGAATCCTAAGAGCGTCCTGGTGTACCTGCCGTTAGAACATGAAAGGAACTACGGCTGAGCATAACGCTCAGTGAACGGATATAGCATGATAAGAAAGTACCGAAAGTAATGGAATAGAAGACAACAATGAAACTATAAGACTGATATGTAACATGTGGTAGAACTCTGCATAAAATCTAAGAAACCTGATTCATAAATACTGAAACTGAAATATAACTATTAATTCTGAAAACATGCATTTACTGTATTTTAATTGCCAGAGCTTATATAAGTCACGTGCTGTAACAACCGTGCATGAATAACTGGAGGGGTGACCTCGTCATGCTGTAGAGGGGTGACCTCTAAATAACTGTGCTGGGTGGAGGGATCAACTCCAATGTGAAGGATGTAGAGCACACACCACATTCACCCTGATAACTTGTAACACATATAAGCCTAGGATGCATCCATACGCCCCACTAATAATACTGATAAAATGGCCAAGCTGAGCTGAGTGGGACGATGCAGGATATCACTCTCCTGCATGTGAGTCACGACACCGGTGCCTCTAGTGCCGTGGTTACGGTACCTCCGTAACTAGTACATAAACTGTCGTGCTTGTATATAATGCTCAGGCAATTTATTTAGTTATTAACATGATTACTGATAAACTTAAACATATCTGAGGAAAAACATTTTGGCTGAAGACGGGGAATCCTAATCATGCATAGAAAGGAAGTCCTTACTGAAAGGACGGAATTTCCGTACCTCGTGTCCAGTAATGAAATAGAAACGAAAGCTGAAAGATCTACTCCGACTTCATGGTTACTACATAAATAACGTACGCGGAAATAAGTTGACTGATGCTTATTTATTTTACTGATCTTAACTGTTTTCGTGATTTATTTTATTCCTGAAATACTATATGTATATAAACTAATAAATCTGAGTATTCTAATATTTCTCTGATTAAGGTATTCATGTTCTATTATTAGTTTCGGCATAACACGTATTCTGACCTTATAATATTACTATATTCGGTATCCTGCTAAAACTAGAAAGTTTCCTAATTTAGAAAGTTTCCAAAAATAAGTAAACGCATTTAATAAAATTATACCATTCTTAAATTTCATAAAACTAGTTTATATTTAATTTATTAAATCCATTATTAAAACATTTATTTAAAATAACGTAATTAAATGGTATAATTATAATATTCATTTTTATTATTTACTATAACCCCGAGCCTACCGAGATACCCCGTCTCGGTCGTACTAAAACAATCCAAAAGATATTAAATTCTGCCTATTAGAATTAGCGACAGAAAATCCTGTCACTAAAAAAAATAACTAAAAGTTGTGACGGAAAAATAGCGTCGCTAATCTGTCGTTAATCTTATGTTAAAATTATTAATTTTCTGTCCAAACTTTACCCACTGCTCATCCCTTTTCTTCCCACTGTTTTCATGTCAAATTCTACTGTTTTTGTTATGGTTCCCCCTGTTTTGCTAATGTTCGCAGTGCCATGGTTTTTGTTCCCACTGCCATGGCAATCCCAAACACCCCTGCTGCGAATTAGTCCCAAACACCCCTGCTGTGATTTTTACACACTGTTATTAAAAACAAACACCCCCTGCTGTTTATGTTTTGCTGCCAACAACCACAAGACCCCCACCTACTGGTGGTTGTTCGCTGATGCCGTCCCAATCAGACCCCCCATCTATTGTTGGACCAAAGACAACCCACCGAGACCTATGGAGGTCTCGGTTCCCGTGTTACCCGAACCAGATTTGATCAAAAACTAGATTGCAATACATATTCTGTTTAATTATCAACACAAGTTTATGGCTCTATTAATTTGATTCATACCTACACGAAATGAGTAATGATTTAGGATTATGTGATTACCAATGTGAATAGATCGAGACTAAAGAACACGAACACACTCCGTATCCCATCAACCCGCAGCCAAAACCTTCTCCTCCCTTTGTTTTTCTCCAGACCGGCGGCTTTAGGGTTTTAAAACCCTCGAATGTTTTTTTTTTGTTATGATAAATTGGGATGAAAAGAACGCATTTGTTTTTCCTGTTATTTTAAAATCGGGCTGGGCTTAAGCCTATTGCCTTTGTTCGTTGTTTAGACGCCAGATTCAACACATAACAATGTGTGTCTTTTATTTATTTTTACACTAATAAATGTCGTGTATACATGTTTTATTTCTCGTGCTTTAATTCCTGAAACGTAGTGATTATTTTCTCGTGCTTTAATAAATGTCGTGTATACATGATTTATTTCTCGTGCTTTAATTTCTGAAACGTAGTGATTATTTTCTTTGTAAATATACTTACGTAATACTGAATAAAAAAAACATTAATTATTTTTCTGGAATAATTAATTACGTAACGTTTTTTTAAAACTGAGACTGTGTGTATTTAACGTTCTTGTATTTAATACGGGTTTTACAATTCTTCCCCTCTAAAAAAAATAATTCGTCCCCGAATTAAAGACACGACTATACTGGGTTTTACAATTCTTCCCCTCTAAAAAGGAGAAATTCGTCCTCGAATTAAAGGTAATAAGCTGATGAAGTTATAAAACTGAAAGAACACGTAGACTGAAAAGACAATTAAGCTGAAGGATAAATTGTCTTCTAATTAAGACATAATGCTGCTGATAGGTATAAACCTGACATGACTGAAATGATCATGTAACGTGACATGGCTGAAGAGAACATGGAACGTGACATGAATGAAAGAACATAACTGAATTTATTGAAGAAAATAATGAGAGGTCCGGATGGACTCCTCCGTTTCGAGTGGCTTCCCGCTCGAAACGATTCCTTCAAAGGTCTAAACATAATGAACAAAATCTTGGTCCTGATGACCCTGTCCTGATGACCCTGTCCTGATGATGCTGAATAGTTTCCGGTTCTATACTTAAGATAGATTTTCTGAATCTGAGTGAATAAGCTATAGCATGTGGATACATGAAATGGTACGTATAAATATCCTGAAAGATAACATTTATATCTCTGGTAAGCTGCTGAAATCATATAAGGGCAACTACGTGAACAATTTCGAACGTACAACGTGAGCAATTGTGAACGTGGTTCATAATTATATGAGGAGCGCTGGCATGGAATTAGAATATGATAAGTGAATCATACTGTGAACGTGATACTAGAACATATCATGAACGTATGCTGACTGAGGAATGAATGCCAAATGATACGGCCAGAGATGTGAAATGTCTGCCTGGTTATGGAATAGTTGTGCTAAACTTGAGTCTGATTTCCCAAGCTTTCTGTAACCGTATTCGGTAAATAACTGAGAAACGTGTATCATGAAATGTTACACGAACTTGAACGTGAACAATGTTATGAACACAAACGTGAGCTTAAATTATGAGATAGCATCAAGATGAACTGAAACAATATCATACCGCGAATGAGACGTAAACGTGAAAGTGAAAATAAACATGAATTTAAAGTAGGCGTAAACATACACTTGATCGTGAACATGAATTCTGTCTGATATGATGGTCAATGGAATGTCCTGAGTTCGTACGATTTACTGCTGAATTTCAAAATTTTCTGCAGATCTGCTACTGCGTGATCCTTTCGGACGAAAGAAATGCGCAGGCTGATTACATGGTTGACGATAACTTAGATAGTATCATACTTTCTCTGAGCCTGTGGTAGCTGATGACGATTTCATGGAATTTCATCTCATTTCTATTCAGAAATTTCTAAGGGTTGTAGTAACTCACTAACATGACGGCGTTCTATCTTGAACTGCAGTAGGTCAGGCATCTAGATATGAACATAGTTGCATTAATGTGTGATGCGGATTCTATTTAAGTTTTGTGTGGGATTATGGAACATTATGGTGGAAATCTGGTTGAATAGTCATAAAACATTTTTAGTGAGAGCTATCGGCAATTTCTGCGGTAGTAGTCAATTGAGTTCTAGAAGATTGTACTTCGTTCACAAGCGTCAGTCGGGACCATCAGCTGATGGCCTTCACCTGTGCAGGATTGTCTGAATTTTCTTTCTGTTGAAATGTGGTGGCTCAGAAATGCCACTTCGTTCAAGTGAGATTTATATCTGGATAGCTGTGTATAAAATTTTCTCCCATCGAAGATTCTGTACAACTGTGAGAAGATGATTCTCGTGTTCTCTAGAATTTAGCACATCAAAATGTGATCAGTGAATCTACTGACGATTTTGTCTAAGAATTCATAGGACAAATTTTATTCATAATTTTCATACTATAGCCGGGCATTAGGGAGCTCAGATGTATAAGTCAAAATTTTAGAGAGACTATAACATGTTCAACAGCAATCTGGAAAACATCATGTTCTTCTCTCACCACTGTTGGTGGCATGATCGTGAAAATTTTAGAGGGGAAGAATTGTATGACGTGTACCATGACTGGTGTCCTAATATGTGTCTTCCGGAAAGATACTTGAGGCCTAAGCATTGACTGATGCCTTGACACGTGTTTTAGTAGATGAATCCGAACAAGGTTAAAAATTTTGGTAACTGCTAGGATTGGCGGACCGGTTAGACTACTGACCTCTGTATTTCTGGTCACGTCCGTTCCGGAGTTCTGATGGTTACTGATAGATTAAATATAAGTACGGTGGTTGTCACTACTGCTTTATTTTTCAATTTATGACAGTCATTATCATGACCGTGATTCTTGTAACTATTTTTGCTGAGTAGTCGGCTGGTTTACGGCTCCCACTCTTCTGAATGAACGGTTAGCTGAGTAACGTGTGACAGCTAACTAAGGAAGTAAGGCATGGACTAGAATGGTAGTGTCCGACGGTTAAAATTTACTCTTGTCAGAAATTTCAAATTTATAGTTTTCGTCCTTGCTCTGCAGTGTCTTTATAGTATAACAGTATCACCATCAGCACCTTGAGAAATCTCCAAAGTATCAGCAGCATCAACAATTGTGAGGTCTTCAAAGTGTTAGCGGCATCAGCATCTAGCAAAATCTTCAACTCACGAGCAGCATCAGCACCTGGTAGAATATCGACAAGTGGAACATCTGAGATGATTGAGGATCGATTAGCAATATCCATGGAGTAGGGTACCTGGAGTACACTTGGACTACTGTACATGAAGTACAAAATGAATATTGCACATGGAGCAAATCTGAGACACTGTACGTAGAGTACACGTGAAATACTGTACGTGGAGCTGGTGAAAATTATATGGGATGATCGATACTGGTGTCGCTTGTTTGACATTATCAAAGGAATAAATTGATTTAAACGATAGTAAACTGAACTGAAACGATTAACATGATAGGCTGATAATTTCTGCGTAGACTTAATGCTGGTTGTACAGAGGCTAAAAATTATGACTAAACGGATTTTCATCAACATTTAGTATAAAGACATGATTGTTAAAGACCAGAACATGATTTATCATGAAATAGTATTTTACTGTAATCCTTCTGTATCTTAGCATGAAACATTATCATTCTGTTGAAAACATAATACTTGTAAGGAAACATGAAACTAAATCATCATGTAGATGACACCAACGTGAGGGTATGAAAATTTGACTGTTACAAGGAACATAAAAGTCAAATCAACTGAGGTGTAATATCAACTGATTTGGACGGCTATGGTTCAATCCACATAATTCAAAGAAGAAAACATGAGACTAAGTATGGGCTATTCTGGTTCGATCCATACTGGTCAAAATTTTCTGAGGACTGTCATGTAGTTCAATCCATACTTGTCAAAATTTATGAAATGTCCTGATATGACAAAGGTGAACAACTGTGGATCGGTTCACAAAACATCATTTGACTGAAAGCATGAAATTTGACTTGAGAAATGGTGAACGTTTATGGCCGGTTCACCAAGTGATATTTGACTGAAAACATGAATCTGTCTTGAGTAAGGGTAAACGCCTATGGTCGGTTTACCAATACAAAATCTGAACGGGCATGGGTGAGCGCCTATGGTCAGCTCACCAAAACGAAAATTAGCTAAAAAGCACATGCGACTAAATATGGCTAGTGATGTACCAACCTTTTACTTAGTCAAAACTTTAAGAAACCGACTGATAACTGAAGAAAACTGACTGATAAATGCATGAGAAACATGAAAGATAACAACGCCAAAATCTGGAAAGTTCCTGGTGACCACCCACTAGTCACATGTCAAGTTTTAGAGCCTACAGGTCGAACCTTGCGCTCTGATACCATAATTGTAACACCCCACTTGGATAAGTGGACCGCTACGTGTATTTATGGCGTGTCATCAAAGCATAAGGTAAATGTCCTAAAACATTAACCGACCATAAAGGAAATACCGGAATCAAACATCAGCAATCCAAACATAAGCCCAAAACATGAAAAGTAAAATACTGAATGAAAGGATTAAACAATGTCCAAATAAGCAGAATAATGTGAGAAATGCATAAAGTAAGAAGTCTGGATAGCTTCCATCCAAATGCACATGCTCTCAGAATCCTAAGAGCGTCCTGGTGTACCTGCCGTTAGAACATGAAAGGAACTACGACTGAGCATAACGCTCAGTGAACGGATATAACATGATAAGAAAGTACCGAAAGTAATGGAATAGAAGACAACAATGAAACTATAAGACTGATATGTAACATGTGGTAGAACTCTGCATAAAATCTGAGAAACCTGATTCATAAATACTGAAACTGAAATATAACTATTAATTCTGAAAACATGCATTTACTGTATTTTAATTGCCAGAGCTTATATAAGTCACGTGCTGTAACAACCGTGCATGAATAACTGGAGGGGTGACCTCGTCATGCTGTAGAGGGGTGACCTCTAAATAACTGTGCTGGGTGGAGGGATCAGCTCCAATGTGAAGGATGTAGAGCACACACCACATTCACCCTGATAACTTGTAACACATATAAGCCTAGGATGCATCCATACGCCCCACTAATAATACTGATAAAATGGCCAAGCTGAGCTGAGTGGGACGATGCAGGATATCACTCTCCTGCATGTGAGTCACGACACCGGTGCCTCTAGTGCCGTGGTTACGGTACCTCCGTAACTAGTACATAAACTGTCGTGCTTGTATATAATGCTCAGGCAATTTATTTAGTTATTAACATGATTACTGATAAACTTAAACATATATGGGGAAAAACATTTTGGCTGAAGACGGGGAATCCTAATCATGCATAGAAAGGAAGTCCTTACTGAAAGGACGGAAATTCCGTACCTCGTGTCCAGTAATGAAATAGAAACGAAAGCTGAAAGATCTACTCCGACTTCATGGTTACTACATAAATAACGTACACGGAAATAAGTTGACTGATGCTTATTTATTTTACTGATCTTAACTGTTTTCGTGATTTATTTTATTCCTGAAATACTATATGTATATAAACTAATAAATCTGAGTATTCTAATATTTCTCTGATTAAGTATTCATGTTCTATTATTAGTTTCGGCATAACACGTAGTCTGACCTTATAATATTACTATATTCGGTATCCTGCTAAAACTAGAAAGTTTCCTAATTTAGAAAGTTTCCAAAAATAAGTAAACTCATTTAATAAAATTATACCATTCTTAAATTTCATAAAACTAGTTTATATTTAATTTATTAAATCCATTATTAAAACATTTATTTAAAATAACGTAATTAAATGGTATAATTATAATATTCATTTTTATTATTTACTATAACCCCGAGCCTACCGAGATACCCCGTCTCGGTCGTACTAAAACAATCCAAAAGATATTAAATTCTGCCTATTAGAATTAGCGACAGAAAATCCTGTCACTAAAAAAAATAACTAAAAGTTGTGACGGAAAAATAGCGTCGCTAATCTGTCGTTAATCTTATGTTAAAATTATTAATTTTCTGTCCAAACTTTACCCACTGCTCATCCCTTTTGTTCCCACTGTTTTCATGTCAAATTCTACTGTTTTTGTTATGGTTCCCCCCGTTTTGCTAATGTTCGCAGTGCCATGGTTTTTGTTCCCACTGCCATGGCAATCCCAAACACCCCTGCTGCGAATTAGTCCCAAACACCCCTGCTGTGATTTTTACACACTGTTATTAAAAACAAACACCCCCTGCTGTTTATGTTTTGCTGCCAACAACCACAAGACCCCCACCTACTGGTGGTTGTTCGCTGATGCCGTCCCAATCAGATCCCCCATCTATTGTTGGACCAAAGACAACCCACCGAGACCTATGGAGGTCTCGGTTCCCGTGTTACCCGAACCAGATTTGATCAAACACTAGATTACAATACATATTCTGATTAATTATCAATACAAGTTTATGGTTCTATTAATTTGATTCATACCTACACGAAATGAGTAATGATTTAGGATTATGTGATTACCAATGTGAATAGATCGAGACTAAAGAACACGAACACACTCCGTATCCCATCAACCCGCAGCCAAAACCTTCTCCTCCCTTTGTTTTTCTCCAGACCGGCGGCTTTAAGGTTTTAAAACCCTCGAATGTTTTTTTTGTTATGATAAATTGGGATGAAAAGAACGCATTTGTTTTTCCTGTTATTTTAAAATCGGGCTGGGCTTAAGCCTATTGCCTTTGTTCGTTGTTTAGACGCCAGATTCAACACATAACAATGTGTGTCTTTTATTTATTTTTACACTAATAAATGTCGTGTATACATGTTTTATTTCTCGTGCTTTAATTCCTGAAACGTAGTGATTATTTTCTCGTGCTTTAATAAATGTCGTGTATACATGATTTATTTCTCGTGCTTTAATTTCTGAAACGTAGTGATTATTTTCTTTGTAAATATACTTACGTAATACTGAATAAAAAAAATATTAATTATTTTTCTGGAATAATTAATTACGTAACGTTTTTTAAAACTGAGACTGTGTGTATTTAACGTTCTTGTATTTAATACGGGTTTTACAAAATTCATGAAAAAACATGTTTTGTATGACTAAATATTGAAAAAGGTCACACAATCATAAACTTCATGTGTGGTATTATAGATTTTACACACCTTTAGACGTTTAGGAAAACGTATATCAATGACCCTAAAAGTATGAAACGAGTTCGCTCTCAAGGAGGCTAGTGTGTTATGTGTGTAATGACTTAAGTTAATTATTTGTGATTAATATTATGATGGAAGAAAAGAAAAATGAAAAACGGAGAAGGGAAAATTACACTAAGACGTAAAAGACGTAAAACCGTAAAAAGGGGTAAATTAAAAGTTTATTCTAAAAAATTACTAAAAATCCACTAAAATATTCTAAGGGTTTACAAAAAATCAAAACTTGCTAAAACCTTTTATTTAATTAATTATTAATTTTTAAATGCTAATTAAAACCTTAAAAATCAAAATTAACTAGTAAAAAGTCCAAATCAAGGTTTTAAAGTTTGTTAACCTCTAAAATAACCTAATTAAACTAAAAAGTATTTTTCTAAATTTTTCAACCACTAAAAACTATTTTTAAATACTAAAAAACTATAAAATCTTAAAATAATTCTAGAAAATAATTAAAAGATGCTAAAAATATTTGGAAAGTTGTAAAAATCCTAATCTAATGTCTAAAACCTAGGAAAAATATAAAAACTTGAAAAATCTGAATTTTAATTTTTAATAATAAAATAATAATAAAATATTAATAAAATATTAATAAAAAACCAAAATTCCTAAAAAATTCTAAAAAGTTGCAGACTAGCTTAAATTTACCTAAATAACACAGAAATGAAGTTAAAATTACCTAAATACCCATAAAAAAATGGGCTGAAAGTCAAACAGACCCCTTAATGGGCTATATAAGGCCTAATAAGCAAAATGTTGTCCAAATAAGCCCAAAAAATCCTATCTGACTCAAAATTTGATTTTAAGAACAAAACTCTGAAGGCCTAAAAGCTAAAAATGTGTTTAAGCTAGCTTATTTCAAACAGCTTATTCTTAATGAGCTTTTTGGCTCATAAGCTGAAATTAAACACACGTCCTTCTCTTGGCTTAAATAAGATATTTGAAAAAAGGAATTTGAAATAAGCCTGAATAAGCAATAAGCTGTCTTCACAAAACGACAAAATAGTCGTTTTCGAGTTCTAGGCTATTTCAAGAGCTGATTCAAATTGCAATAAGTCACAAATAGCTTAACTAAGCTTATGAACCAAAAATATTTCAAAAAGAACCACTAAATAAGCTGGAATAAGCAATAAGCACTGATACACGACTTTTGTGTGTATTAAAAATTAAAGTTCGTTGTGTGTCTCTTCGAATTGATGAATAGTTAATTGTCGTCTCGGTGTCTAATCGAATTGATTATTAGTTTAACGTGTGACTCAGTCGTTCTTGGTGGAAAATAAAAGGTTGTCGTTGTAGTACTAATTAAAAATAAAGACTTGGAAAGATAAAAATGAAGACGTTAAAAAGAAACAATAAAAGATTAAAACTTGACGAAAAGTAAATGACGAGAAATAAAAAGGGAAACTTAAACTTAAACTAAAGGCAAGGCAAGTAAAAGTGCGACGAAGGAAAAAGGCGGGAAAAATAAAGTTTAAAACTTAATCTATAAAATTAGAAAAACTAAGAAAAACTCATTCGGAAAAATACCTCACTCGGAATAATTCTTCGTTCGGAATGTCACCTTCACTAGGAAAAATTACCTTCGTTCGGAATAATGAAGTTCATGCGGAATAATGACTGATCCAGAATAATGAGAACAAAAGCTTTATTCGGAATAAATAAAAGAAAACATTGGTTCGGAATAATCAACTCCTCCGGAATAGTGCTTGGTGCGGAATAAAAAAGCTTCGTCCGGAATAACTTTGTTCGGAATAACAAAACTCATGCGAAATATAACTGATTCGGAATAAAGCTTATTCGGAATAAACCCTTCATCCGGAATGATTGCTCATTCGGAATAAAGCTTATCCGGAATAAATGGTTGATTCGGAAAAAGGTGCTGGTGCGGAATAATCAAGATGAAACGTTTGTTCGAAATAAAAAAAAACAGAAAATGCTGGTTCGGAATACTACTTTCGTCCAGAATAATGCTTTATTCGGAATAAAGCCTTCGTTCGGAATAAACTACTGATCTGGAATAAATAACTTGGTGCGGAATAATTGAAAAGGAAATGTTGGTTCGGAATATTTGCTTGATTCAGAATCTGGGAAATAAAAAAAATGAGACGAAGAACAGGGGAAAAGAAATAGGCACGAATTTAATCAAATTTAACCAAAATAAACCAAAAGATTAAACCAAACTATCCAATAAACATCTACTAATGATAACCTAACAATCCAAATCAATAAAACTAACAATAATCACCAACAAAATCGAAACCCAATTGATCAAATCAATAAAAACTCAAGAACATAAACATAAACATAAAGATTAAATCAAAATAAGAAAGGTAGATGAGAGATTAACAATAAAAGTAAAGATTCAATAACATAAAAGTAAAACTTACTTGGAATTAAAGGTGCAAGACAAGTATTTAAATTGCAAGAAATTAAAAGTGCAATATATGAAAAATGGAAGAGCTATTTGTCAAGTAGCCAACAACAATGAAAAATAAACTAAGAGTCCTATTTATAGGGGAGGAGAGGAGCATGTGTTGGGAAGCTTCCTCTTTCTCTCTTTCTTTGTTTTTAGTCCTTGGTCTTTAGTTCTTCGAAATTCTTCGACTTTTGTCTCGGGATTAATTAAACTCGTCTTGTAATTTCTTCATAAATTAGACTTGAGTTCTTCGGCTTTATTAAACTTCCGTCTTTGGACTTTTTCTTCGATAAATCTTCAGAATAGGCCTTGGACTTCCGTTCTTTTTGCACTCTTGATTTCTTGACTTCGTCTTTTGTCTTTTTCTTCGATAAAAGCCCGTGAAAGCCCGTGTTTTCTTCCTTTTTCATCTTTTGGTCCTAAAACACAACAAAAACACAAACCACGCATAATGCCGACATTTACGACATAAAATACACGTTATGGTCTTGTTTTATTATAATTAAGTGGTAAAAGGATGGGTGTTTGCACACCTATCAAATCCCCTACACTTGACCATTGCAATGACCTCATGCAATGCTTAGTGACAAAGCAAGATTTACATTCTCCATCATAATCAACCTACCTTGGCCTTTATTAAACAATAGAATACTAAGGAAAATTTAAAAGATAGAAAATCACAAAATGCAAGAAGGAAGAAACTTGTAAAGAAATGTAAGACTTACGTTAAGGCTTTGGCGTCATGAATGTATATCACCCTCAAGTTTCACGTTCCCCATGCCAAGCATAAAAACGAGATCATTGTAATTACAAGTTAGCACAGCTAACACTTACTCATGTGGTTCAATGAATCACTTAGACTCCCTTATTCCTAGGTGTATCTCTTATATTTTATTATTGTCTTGAATGATCGCAAGGATGCATCGTTGACTTATTTCAATAATTTATTAGGGCTGAAAATAAAGTAGGACGATCTAATCCATAGTTAGCTAAAGGACAAAATCTTTTAAAACTGCTTCTCGAAACCTCAAAAAGTTCATATCTTGGCATAACTCGTTTCCCGATTCGAGACCTTTCTCGGACCGATATTTGGCATTTACTTCATACGTCAAATCTTAAGAATACGATCTTGAAATTATGGTCTTCTCTTCATATATAGTGTATATCTTCACTTGGAGTAGTTGAGATATTCTTCAAATGTTGACCACGACTTCTTCATTATTTCTTCAATCCTTATTTGGGATTTTGATATACAAGGATCCGCCTCCTTTTCGGACTTGGATCTATTTATCCTCATACCTTGTTAGGGTCTTTTCGGATAGATTTCTCCATGATCTTTATGGGAGTTGATTGCTTTTCGTCGTGTGTCTTGATCCTTCATATTGATTTGGGAATAATGTTTTTCACATCATCTTGGATCTTTAGCAACAAAATGGAGCCCTCATGCCTTGTTAGGGCCTTTTCGGACTCTCCAATCTTCGCGTCCCATTTCAATAAGTTATGCCTTGGCTATGAACTCTAATTAATACCGAGCAACTTTTAAACGATCTTGGGCTAGAAGCTAGGCAATTTTTTAGACTGTACGACCTTACTTATTGCATTTATTTATTTACAAGCGAGGGGAGAAAAAGATCATAATTAACTCACATAAGTTAATGAAAGAATACCAAACTTATAACTAACTCTACCATTTCTCGTTCTCCACAATTTAAAATCTCAAGGAATAAGACTCGTGGATGCTTAGCCTAATAAACCAATTAAGGTCTACATGGTTAAGGATACTAGCTAGAGTAAACTTGGATAAGTAAACTCGGGTTGAGTCAAAATATTCACGATGGGCCTAATATATCTAAGATATCTAAACTCGCTAAAACCATTTTATTTTAATAAGAGGAAACAACAAAAATAAAGGAAACTACAATTAGGCCAAAATAGATTAAAAATTTTGAAAAATATCGAAAAATCGAATTTCCGGTTAAAATGAGGTCAAATTCATGGAAAAGTCCACTTAAATTCGATAGAAGGCCACCCCTACACTTGATATAAACATTGTCCTCAATGTTTAAGCATGTGGGTGTAAACTCCCCTACACTTAGGACATTGTGCATGTTGCTTAAATCTTGCTAAGGAAAAGACAACTAACGAGATTCCTATTTTAATATTGGAAAATATAAAATAGTGAATCAAAAAGAGTTTAGGATATAACCGGGAAGATGAGAACACGGAACCACGGGTCGTCAAAAATCATCAAGAGTGGATCGTTGAACGCTCGAATCCCTGAGTATGAGAAGAGACAAAATAGCAAACACCCTACACTTAGGATAGAAATAGCTAAAAGATAGATACTTGGGTTGCCTCCCAAGAAGCGCTTGATTTTTGATCACCGAGTCTTGAGCCTGACTCGACCATGATTAGCATGGTAATAACCTTAAAGAGCATCCACCGGGATCAAATACATGGTTTTCATCCATTAAGTAACAAAGGCTTAAGGCGAACAAGGCAAGCCAAAAAAGAGAAGGCAAGGTTCCCTTAAGTAGAGGTAGAGCACGGTGGTAGCAAGGGTGATGGGGGTGAAAGCATGGCTCCAAAAAGTCCAAAAATCTTTCTTTTTGTTGCATCAGATGGATACTGAGATGGCTGAAAAATTTCGATACCAGGGTCGAACACCTTTTCCTTTAGGGGAAAATAACATTCAGGCTCAGCAGAATTTGAAGAAGATCCGCTAAGAAAACGGACAACCTCGTCCTCAGAAGGTGGACAGAGAGGTGTTAAAACATACGTGCTGCGGATGTTGGTGTCTTCTGGCGTCTTCTCCTTTGAAAGAAGTTTCTTCAAATCCGTAGAGGGATAAAGACCATAATCATCAAAGTCCAAAGGAGGGGCATCACTCTCATGAGGGAAGTATTTATTGAGAAAAGTACCAAACTCTTCCTCAAATGAGTAGTCATCCAAAGTAGGATCAAGCTCCGATGGCAGAGGATCGGCATTGATACACATGTTTAGTATGGGTTCAAGATATTTCTCTCGGTATCTTCTCGAATTGATCACGGTTAAAAGTGGAATAGTTGTTCTTGGTTACTAAAAAGGGATTGGTTTTCTATTCTACTTTAAATTACAAGCAAGTATGAAAATGTTGTTGAGCAAAATTAAAGCGTTTAAATAATAAACTAGAAGCTATTTCGAAAAAAAAAACTTTATGTAAAAACTTTAATACTTAAAACTTAAAAACATGTTCTATCGGAATATTGCAAATAAAGGTCCATCGGAATGTCAAAATCAAGTCTGTCGGAATATGGCACTGTCGCAAAGTTCAGATCGGAATGCAAGTAATACTTCTGTCGCAATGTGCATCTATCGGAATGTGCTAGATCGCAAAGTCAGATCGGAAATTTGTAGATCGGAATGTAGTAAACAAAATTTTGACAGCGTTTCGACTTAAGGTAACCTTAAATCCCGTCGGAATATGCGATCGTAATAAGCGATCGCAATCCAGATCGGAATAAGGGGAAAATGTCAACCGATCGCAAAGTAGAACCCTAATGGGTTATTGCGATCAAAACAAGGAACCGTCGGAATGTGTAGAATCCCCAAGATTGCGATGGAAGCAATGTTGATCCAAAATTGGTGGCAACTTTAAAACTCAATAAGCACAATCAAAAAGCTAACTCATCCGAAACTTAAACAACTTAAAAAGCTTAAATTCGACAACTTGTAAAACGTAAACGACTATAAACTTTATGAAATGAACTTAAAAATGACTAAAACCTTTGTGAAATCCGAAAAGCAATAAGCTAAAACTTGAAATAAGCCAATAAGCATTAAGAGCTTATAGCTTATACGTGTATGAGCTTAAAAAGGAACAAGAAAGATTAACCTTTAATCACGAACTCATCCAATCATCCAAACCGTATGAAATCAAACAATCTGATCAAAGATTAAGGTAAACTAAGAAATGTAGAAGGAGATTAAAGAACTTAAAAGCTTAACTTGAATTAGATTAATGAAATACAAAATACAAAAAGCTTAAAACTTGAAAGATAAAAATGGAGAAAAGAAAAATCTTAGTGAGAGAAAGTTGGGAACTTCCTCTCTTTAAAACTAGAGAAAATGAAAAATATGACAAACTAACTAGCTCCCTAAAGTTGTGAAGTGTAGGCCTATTTATAGGTGTTTGATTGTGGGCTTGTAAATGGGCTTTGTTCATGGGCTTCTCTTCTTCTTTCTTCTTTAGTCTTTACGTTTCTTTAATTAAACGTTTCGACTTTGGATTTTGAGAAGTGTCGGTGAATGATTCCAACTCGTCCTATAATCATTTGTTTAATTGACTCGAGTTCTTCGACATATATGAATCTTCCATCTTTGGTCCTTTTCTTCGATAAATCTTCAAATAGGCCCATTGACTTCCAATCTTTTGCATCTCTTGGACAATAGACTTCGTCTTGAGTATTTTTCCTCGATAAAACCCATGCAATCCCATGTTTTCTTCAATATTCATCCGGTTGGCTCTGAAAACACAATAAACACAAAAACCACGCATAATTCCAAACAAATGATATTAAACACGCGTTTTGGTCCTGTTCTAGTAAGAAATAAGTGGTAAAAGGATGGGTGTTTTCACACCTATCAAATCCCCTACACTTAACCATTGCCATGCCCTCATGCAATGCTTAGTGATAAAGCAAGTTAACACTTTTCTCATAATCAATCAACCTTGGCCTTATTAACATACTAAAAAAGAATTAAAGTACTAATAGAAATTAAAATCTTTAAAGTAAACAAAAGGATAGAAAACCATTTTCACTTGAAAATAGCTACATGGAAATAACTTGCAAAGAGATCAAGGACTTACATTAGGGCTTTGGTGCTGCACAGATTTATCATCCTCAAGTTTCACGTTCCCCAAACTAAGCTTAAAAACGAGATCATTGTTATTATAAGTTAGCAAATCAAACACTTACACACATGGCTTAATTAAATGCTTAAACTCCCTTATTCCTAGGTGTATCTCTTATATTTTATTTTTTTGTCTTAGAATGATCATGAAGATGCATTTTTGGAATTATTGCGATAGTTTATTTAGGCCGAAAGCAAAGTAGGACGATTTGATCAATAGTTAGCTAAAGGACAAAATCTCTTAAAACTGCTTCTCGGGATATCAAAAAGTTCATATCTTGGCATAACTCGGTTCACGATTTGAGACCTTTCTCGGGCCGATATTTGGCATGTACTTCATACTTCATATCTTGAGAGACGTGCTTGAGATAATGATCTTCTCTTCGTAATAGAGTTTCTTCACTTGGACACTTTTGAGGGGTACTCCAACTTTGTTGACCACGACTTCATGATTATTTCTTCAATCTCTAATTGGAATTTTGAGATACAACGATCCGCCACCTTTTCGGACTTGGATCTATTTATCCTCATACCTTGTTAGGGTATTTTCGGATAGACTTCTCCATGATCTTTATGGGAGTTGATTGCTTTTCGTCGTGAGTCTTGATCCTTCATATTGATTTTGGGAATTATGCTTTTCACATCACTTTGGATCTTTAGCAATAAGATTGAATCCTCATGCCTTGTTAGTGCCTTTTCGGACACGCCAATCTTCGCGCCCCGCTTCATAAGTTATGCCTTGGCTATGAACTCTTATCATTACCGAGCAACTTTTAAACGATCTTGGGCTAGAAGCTAAGTAACTTTTCAAATCGTACGACCTTACTTATTGCAGATAAATTATTAGCAAGTGATGGGAGAATAGGCATATAATTACACCAAGTGAGCTTGTGCAAGAATGCCGATTTATAATTGACTCTACCATTTCTCGTTCTCCACAATTTAAAATCTCAAGTACTGAGACTCGTGGATGCTTAGCCTAATAAACCAATTAAGGTCTACATGGTTAAGGATACTAGCTAGAATAAACTTGGATAAGTCTATTCGGGTTGAGTCAAAATAAACGCAACGGGCCTAATATGTCAAAGATTTCAAAACTAGCTACACCACTTTATTAATATTTTTGACTTTATTGCGGGATATATACATATGAAAGCAACGATAAAAATTCAAAAATTACGACTAAATGGCCAAAGTTAATAAAAAATTTGAAAAATGTTGAAAAAGATGATTTTTCGGTTAAATGAAGGCATTTTCATGGAAAAGTCCACTTAAAACTTCGATAGAAGTCCCCCTACACTTAATATAAACATTGTCCTCAATGTTTAAGCATGTGGTAAAGGTCTCCCCTACACTTATGACCTTGTGCACGTTGGTAAATCAAGCTAAGGAAGAGACGACTAACGTGATCAATTGCAAATGTGAGTATGAAGAAAATTGAATCACGATAGTTGAGAGATATAACCGGATTTCGGATAACACGGGAGCACGGTTCTTCAAATATTCCAAAAGTGCATTCATCCCTGTAATCACATCACCACACAAACAAAAACAACCTATAGAGGCCCCCCTACACTTAGGTGGTTAAAACAGAAAAGGATAGATACTCGGGCTGCCTCCCGAGGAGCGCTTGTTTTTGATAACCGAGTCACGAGCCAGACTCATCCCAAAATTAGTTCATGGGAAACGTGGTGAGGGATGGAATCATCTCATGAGAGATGTCCTCGCCAAAGTACAACTTCACTCGTTGGCCATTCACCTTAAAATTAGGTCCATTAGGTTGAGCGAGCTCGAGAGTACCATATGGAAAAATTTGGGCAATGGTGAATGGGCCGGACCAACGAGATTTCAGCTTGCCCGAAAAGATTTTCAACCGAGAGTTAAAGAGTAAAACTTTGTCTCCAACTTGGAACTATCGGTTCTTAATCTTAGAGTCGTGAATGAGCTTAGTCTTTTCCTTATAGATCAAAGCATTTTCATAAGCCTCATTACTGAGTTCATTGAGCTCATTGAGTTGGATCTTGCGTAGGTCACCGACTTTGTTGATATTAAAATTAGCCCACTTCAAGTCCCAGTAAGCCTTGTGCTCCAACTCAATAGGGATGTGGCATGCTTTCCCGTACACGAGACGATATGGTGTACAACCAATCAGAGTCTTGTAAGCGGTACGAAAAGCCCACAAAGCATCATCAAGTTTATCAGCCCATGAGGCATGATGCTCTCCCACGGTTCTTTCAAGAATTCGCTTTAATCCTTGGTTAGAGATTTCAGCCTGGCCATTAGTTTGTGGGTGGTATGCGGGGGAAAGACGATGATATACACCATACTTAGCCATGAATCTAGCAAATTGATCATTGCAAAAATGAGTCCCGCGATCACTAATAATGGCACGAGGCATACCGAATCTAGCGAACAGCGATTTCAAAAAGTTACAAACCACCCTTGCGTCATTAGTAGGTAAAGCTTTGGCTTCAACCCACTTCGAAACGTAGTCAACGGCTACAAGGATGTATTTGTTTCCTTTAAAGGAAGGGAATGGCCCCATAAAGTCGATACCCCAAACATCAAAGATTTCACATTCTTGAATGAAATTCTGAGGCATCTCATCTTTATGTGTGATCTTGCCTTGTTTTTGGCAAGCATCACAATGTTTAACCATCTCGTGAGCATCACGATAAATGGTGTGCCAATAAAATCCCGAATCAAACACTTTTTTGGCGGTGTAGTTGGGACCAAAGTGACCACCAGTAGGTCCTTTGTGGCAAGCGTCAAGGATTTCTAAAGCTGTCGGTCCATCAACACATCGGCGAATAATCAAATCGGCACATTGTTTGAATAGATACGGGTCATCCCAAAAGTAAGTCTTAATGTCTTTGAAGAACTTTTTCTTTTGCTGGGATGTTAACCCATCAACGAGAATTCCACCCGCCAAGTAGTTTGCAATGTCCGTAAACTACAGGGTTTCATCAGAAGTCGAGTTGATAGACATTAAGGTCTCCAGGGGAAAAGAATCATTGATGTCTTTGTTCGGATGTTCCCCTTGGTAAGGATCCTCAAGTCTACTGAGATGATCCGCGGCTAGGTTTTCAGCTCCTTTCTTATCGCGAATTTCGATTTTAAATTCTTGGAGTAGCAAAACCCAGCGAAGAAGTCTTGGTTTGGAATCTTGCTTAGTCAACAAGTACTTCAACGCGGAATGATCGGTATACACGATGGTGGTAGAAAGGACAAGATAGGGGCGGAACTTTTCAAAGTCATAGACAACAGCTAAAAGCTCTTTTTCGGTTGTCGTGTAATGCAATTGAGCCCCAGTCATTGTCTTGCTAGCGTAATGGATTGGTTGGAAGTGTTTATTCACTCTTTGGCCCAAAACCGCTCCAATAGCAAAGTCGCTAGCATCGCACATCAACTCGAAAGGCAGCTCCCAATTAGGGGTAACCAAGACGGGTGCCTTAGTTAGCTTATCCTTAAGCAAGTTGAAGGCTTCAATACACTCTTTGGATAAGATAAAAGGAGTATCTTTTTCCAAGAGGTGGGTCATCGGGCGAGCGATTTTAGAAAAATCTTTGATGAATCAACGGTAGAAGCCCGCATGACCCAGGAAACTTCTCTCACCCTTCACGGTTGAAGGTGGAGGCAACTTAGCGATAACATCAACTTTAGCACGGTCCACTTCAAGACCGGCTTTGGAGATCTTGTGTCCTAGCACGATGCCCTCTTTTACCATGAAATGGCATTTTTCCCAATTAAGAACAAGGCGAGTGTCTTTACACCGCTGAAGCATACGTTCTAAATTGGTAAGGCAAGCAGAGAAAGAATCGCCATAAACCGAGAAATCATCCATGAATACTTCCATAGTGTCTTCAACCATGTCATGGAAGATAGCCATCATACACCTTTAGAACGTCCCAGGAGCATTGCATAAACCAAAAGGCATACGTTTGTAAGCAAATGTTCCATAGGGACAAGTGAATGTGGTCTTTTCTTGGTCTTTGGGATCGATGGGAATTTGAAAATACCCGGAGAAACCGTCTAAAAAGCAGTAATAATCATTACCAGCTAGACGCTCGAGCATTTGATCCATGAAGGGAAGAGGAAAGTGATCTTTTCTCGTGGCATCATTGAGTTTGCGATAGTCGATACAAACTCTCCACCCAGTAACGAGACGAGTGGGAATCAACTCGTTGTGTTCATTGGGAACAATGGTTATTCCGCCCTTCTTGGGCACACAATGGACGGGACTTACCCATGGCGAATCCGAAATAGGGTAAATCAAGCCGGCATCAAGAAGTTTGATAACCTCTTGTTTGATGACGTCATGAATGCGAGGATTAACCCTTCTTTGGCTCTGGATTGCGGGTTTAAAGTCATCTTCCATGAGAATCTTGTGAGTACAAAAGTTCGGATCCATTCCGCGGATATTGGAAATTTTCCAAGCAATTGCCTTCTTATGATCTTTAAGCACGGCGATGAGGCGAGATTTTTCGTCTTCTTTCAAGTCCTTCGCGATGATGACGAGCGACTTCTTCTTATCTTTAAGGAACATGTACTCGAGATGGGGCGGCAACTCCTTAAGTTCTAAATCCGGAAGATTTTCGATGGGAGGCGAATTCAAAGTCGGTTCATCGATAGCAATATCCTTGGGAGATGGTGGAGAAATATTGTCTTCTTTAAGAAGGTTCTCAATGAGGCGAAGATCTTCATCCCAATCGGTGGGAGAATCGTCATGTTCTAAGTTCACATCTCCCATGGTGGCTTCTAAATCTTTCCAAAGGAAATCACTTTCTCCAAATAGAGATAGTGATGAGTCAATAGAGGAAACGGTCTCAACATTAGGAAGAGAGGTAGGAATAATTTTACAAGCATCTTTGAAGTGTTCTTCACAAGCCTCATCAAGAACGTCAATACAATTAACACTCTCGTATGAATAAGGCTGTTTAGAAAGCTTTCCCATGTTGAAGACGATTTTGTCGTCACCCACTCTCATGATAAGCTCACCCGCTTCAACATCGATGAGAGTGCGACCGGTCCTCAAGAATGGACGACCAACAATTAATGGAACACGAGGGTCCATGTCGTAGTCAACGACAACGAAATCGGCAGGAAAAGTGAATTTGTCGACTCCTACAAAGACGTCTTCGGCTATCCCCACTGGATAAGCAACCGTATAGTTAGCTAATTCCAAAGTCATTTTGGTGGGGACTAGCTCAGGGAGAGATAATTGCTTCCAAACGCTTAAGGGTATTAAGTTAATACTGGTACCTAGATCGGCTAGGGCCATGCAATTCTCTACTCCCAGGAAGTTGCAAGGGATTAAGAAACGACCCGGATCACCAAGCTTGGTTGGCAATTTCCTTAAGAGCACTGCATAGCAATTCTCATTAAGTTGGGTGTTAGCAATATCAAGAAGCTTCTCCTTGTCGCTAAGAAGATCTTTGAACATTTTTGCGTACTTAGGCATGTGAGCGAGAGCCTCAGCAAAGGAGATGTTGAAATTCAATTGTTTAAACATTTTAAGGAAGTTCAAAACCTGAATATCGTCCTTGCTTTTGAGCTTCTCTTTCCTCAACCTTGATGGATAAGGTATATCGGAAAAAGAGGAAGGCTTTGGGAGAATAGGATCACTCACATCCTTGGGTGGAGGAGGGGTAGAAGTAAGAGGTGGAGAAATTGGGGAAGTAGAAGGATGAGGAATAGGAGCAGGTGACTCAGTCTCCTTAGTCACAATCACTGGTGGAGGTATAGGAAGCTCGGGTTCCTTGGTACCTTTGCCACTACGAGTGGTGATTGCTTTCATCTCCCCTCTTGGATTCGCAACGGTGTTACTCGGAAGAGTACCCGAAGAAGAGGATTGATTACCTTGGAAGAAACCAGCCATCATGTTCCGTAAGTCAGTCGTTTGACTTGCCAAAGTGTTTCTCATATCAGCTCTCAGATCGTTTCCTTGTTTCACCATGTCTACTTTCAAGTTGAGCACTTCCCGCTGGAGATTTTCCATGATCACATCATTGGTCCTCATGTAGGTTTCCACATCTTGGTGTAATGGGGTGGGTTGGTTGGGAGGAGGAGCATGATAGGCGGGTGGTTGATAAGCAGATTGTTGGTAAACTTGGTTGTTTCTTTGAGGTGGATATGGTTGTTTGTGAGGTGGTTGGTATGGTGCACGAGGTTGTTGTTGTTGTTGAGGAGGGCGATTGAGGTTTGGTTGTTGGTTTGGGTTGTTAGGAGGAAAACCAGGCGGGGAAATAAAGTTGTTAGAGCGGTAGCTAAGCAAGTTGCGGTCACCTTGAGGACGAGCTTGATAAGCGGCCGGAGGATAGGTACCGTATGCTGCATTCACATTCTCAGAAGGGTAGTCTTGGGTGGTGGTACAAGTGGTGTAAGAGTGAGGACCACCGCATATTTCACATGGTTGGCTGACATCATTGACTTGAGCGATTTTAGCATTGATGCTGTTGGTGTTGCTAGCGGTTTGGGTAGCAAACGATTCAAGAAGCGCAGTGATTTTGTCAAGTCGCTTGTCGTTGTCACTAGTACTAGCACTAGCGGCATTGGTCCGAACACTTTTGGTTTGCACACGAGACTTATTTTCAATAATATCCCAAGCGGCATTGGAAGACTTAACCAAAATATTACCCCCCGAGGCACTATTTAGTGAATCTTGGTCATTCATGCTTAAACCATTATAAAAAGTATTAATTTGGTGCACTTTGGTAAAACCATGTTGTGGGCACTTTCTTAAAAGATCTTTGAAACGGTCCCAAGATTCACTAAAAGACTCATCGTACTTTTGTTCAAAATTGATAATTTCATTCCGCAAAGCGGTAGTACGAGAGGGTGGGAAAAAGTAGTTGATAAATTTGGTCACCAAATCCGTCCACGTCAGAATACTTTGTGGCGGTTCCTTTGCAAGCCAATGTCGGGCTTGTCCCTCTAAGGAGAAAAGAAAAAGTTGTAAACGGATTACCTCTTGTGGAACACCATTGAATTTGACCGTATTCGTGAGTTGCAAGAACCGTTTGATGTGGTCATGAGGATCATCAATGGTACGCCCCAAGAATGGTTGAGCAGAGACCATCTGGATAAAGCCGGATTTGAGCTCAAAGTTGTTGGCTGCAATCACGGGTATGCCAATTGGATCATTGTTGTCGTCTACATGTGCTTGCAGAAGTTCAATCATCAGGCGATTGTCTGGTAGAGGCTCGTTGTTGTTGTTATTATTGTTGTTGAGAGGTGGATTGTTATTGTTTTGAGGTGGGTTATTGTTGTTGTTTTATACATCGGCCATGTCTAAGTCTTCGAGAGGCTCGGGCTCTTCATAAGACGTCGATCGTGTACGCATGCACCTGCAAAAGAACTAACAAGGCAAACAAGAAATATTTTTGGTTTTTATGGTTTTTTTTAATTTTTTTGTATTTTTGAAAATTTTATATTTTTTAGGATTTTTGAAATTTTTTTATGAAAAAGTAACGTTCCTGGTGAACGGATCCCAAAATCCAAGTTATCACAAAAAACTGGTAATCTTAACGAGAAGAGCCGACAGCGGCGCCATTTGATACACTGGTTTTAGTATGGGTTCAAGATATGTCTCTCGGTATCTTCTCGAATTGATCACGGTTAAAAGTGGAATAGTTGTTCTTGGTTACTAAAAAGGGTTTGGTTTTCTATTCTACTTTAAATTACAAGCAAGTATGAAAATGTTGTTGAGCAAAATTAAAGCTTTAGATATTAAACTAGAAGCTATTTCGAAAAAAAAACTTTATGTAAAAACTTTAATACTTAAAACTTAAAAACATGTTCTATCGGAATATTGCAAATGAAGGTCCATCGGAATGTCAAAATCAAATCTGTCGGAATATGGCACTGTCGCAAAGTTTAGATCGGAATGCAAGTAATACTTCTGTCGCAATGTGCATCTATCGGAATGTGCTAGATCGCAAAGTCAGATCGGAAAGGTGTAGATCGGAATGTAGTAAACAAAATTTTGGTAGCGTTTCGACTTAAGGTAACCTTAAATCCCGTCGGAATATGCGATCGCAATAAGCAATCGCAATCCAGATCGGAATAAGGGGAAAATGTCAACCGATCGCAAAGTAGAACCCTAATGGGTTATTGCGATCAAAACAAGGAACCGTCGGAATGTGTAGAATCCCCAAGATTGCGATGGAAGCAATGTTGATCCGAAATTGGTGGCAACTTTAAAACTCAATAAGCACAATCAAAAAGCTAACTCATCCGAAACTTAAACAACTTAAAAAGCTTAAATTCGACAACTTGTAAAACGTAAACGACTATAAACTTTATGAAATGAACTTAAAAATGACTAAAACCTTTGTGAAATCTGAAAAGCAATAAGCTAAAACTTGAAATAAGCCAATAAGCATTAAGAGCTTATAGCTTATAAGCCAATAAGCATTAAAAAGGAACAAGAAAGATTAACCTTTAATCACGAACTCATCCAATCATCCAAACCGTATGAAATCAAACAATCGGATCAAAGATTAAGGTAAACTAAGAAATGTAGAAGGAGATTAAAGAACTTAAAAGCTTAACTTGAATTAGATTAATGAAATACAAAATACAAAAAGCTTAAAACTTGAAAGATAAAAATGGAGAAAAGAAAAATCTTAGTGAGAGAAAGTTGGGAACTTCCTCTCTCTAAAACTAGAGAAAATGAAAAATATGACAAACTAACTAGCTCCCTAAAGTTGTGAAGTGTAGGCCTATTTATAGGTGTTTGATTGTGGGCTTGTAAATGGGCATTGTTCATGGGCTTCTCTTCTTCTTTCTTCTTTAGTCTTTACGTTTCTTTAATTAAACGTTTCCGACTTTGGATTTTAAGAAGTGTCGGTGAATGATTCCAACTCGTCCTATAATCATTTGTTTAATAGACTCGAGTTCTTCGACATATATGAATCTTCCATCTTTGGTCCTTTTCTTCGATAAATCTTCAAATAGGCCCATTGACTTCCAATCTTTTGCATCTCTTGGACAATAGACTTCGTCTTGAGTCTTTTTCCTCGATAAAACCCGTGCAATCCCATGTTTTCTTCAATATTCATCCGATTGGCTCTGAAAACAAAATAAACACAAAAACCACGCATAATTCCAAACAAATGATATTAAACACGCGTTTTGGTCTTGTTCTAGTAAGAAATAAGTGGTAAAAGGATGGGTGTTTTCACACCTATCAGCATCATGCGAAGAATCACTTGAAAGAGTATCGACATCATCAAAGTCATCATAAGAAGGCATGTCTTTATACTCTGAAGAAAAATTATCATAATCTTCCTCATCGGAACTTGAATCATCATCATAGGTATCATAAATTGGTGGAGAATCATATATGGGTGGGGGTTCCAAATTGGAGAGAGAATCATCCACATCATCTTGAAAAAGTGGATTATCATTGAGAGGCTCGAAGAGAGGATTGTTGTATACAACAAAAGCATCAAGCACATTAATCATGTTCGCCGATTCTCTTGCATTGAATTTACTTGTAAGCGTCCCCATTTTAAACACTTGTGCATCATCCCCGACTCTTAAGATGAGGTCACGTTTGTCCACATCTACTAAAGCTTTACCGGTTCTAAAAAATGGGCGTCCAAGTATTAACGGAATACGAGGGTCCATGTCATAATCAACAACGACAAAGTCGACCAGAAAAGTGAAGGTACCAACTTTAATAAATACATCTTTAGCGATACCAACGGGGTACGTGAGAGTTCGATTTGCTAGCTCAAGAGTCATCTTTGTGGGTGTAAGATCGGGCAATGATAACTTTTTCCAAACACTTAAAGGCATCAAATTTATACTTGCCCCGAGATCGGCTAAGGCAGTAAATTCGTCGGTCTGGTTAAAAGTACAAGGTAGCACAAAACGACCGGGATCTCCAAGTTTTTCCGGAAGTTCTTTAAGAAGGATTGCAGAACAATTTTCATTTAATCGAGTATTAACAAACTCGACCATCTTCTCCTTCTTATTAAGCAATTCCTTAAACATCTTGACAAATTTAGGCATTTGGGCTAGGGCTTCAACAAGGGTAAAGGTGATGGTCATGCCGGCAATCTTGTTCAAAAGGTTGGAGACTTGAACGTCATTCTTAGTCATAATTCTAGCCTTGTTTAGCCGAGAAGGGTAAGAAATGCTAGGGTTAGGTGGTGTAGGTGTAGAAGGTGAAGGTTGAGATGTTGAAGGTTGAAAGGTGGAAGGTGGGGTTGGTGGAGGGTTCTTCTGGGGTACTTCTTCATGACGAGGCGGAGACGGTATTGGTGAACTAATACTAGGTGTGGGGGTAGGAGGGATAAATGGTGGTGGAGGATGTGTAGATGGAGTAACAGGGGGCAGGATAGATGGTCCTACTAAAGTTGCTCCACTACGGGTAGTAATAGAACTTACATTCGCTCTCGGGTTGGTAACAGTATTTGAAGGAAGTGAGCCCAAAGTAGAAGGTTGATTACCTTGAAAGAAACTAGCCATCGTATTCTTCAAATCATTCGTTTGAGTGCTGATAAAAGTTTGCATATCATGACGAAGCTAGGTTCTAATATCATTCCCTTGTTTAGTGATATCACCTTTCAAGTTGATGATTTGGCTTTGAAGATTGTTAACTAGCTCTCTTTGGGTTCTCATGAGAGTTTCAACATCTTGATTTACGGGTGGGGGTTGGGGGGCGGGTGGGTGATATGGAGTAGAAGCTCGAGGTGGGTTTGGAGTGCTTATTGTAGATGGTGGGGTTGTGGTTTTGAGGAGAAAAACCGGGTGAAAGATAGTTGTTCGATCGGTAACTTAGCAAATGTCGATCCCCTTGAGGTCGGGCTTGGTAATTTTCCGGTGAATAGTTACCATAAGCCGCATACACATTTTCCGGATTGCCTTGAGTAGAAGGACAATCAGTGTATGAATGAGGACCACCGCAAGTCTCACAAGAAATTTCTACCACATTAACTTGTTGTTGTTGGTTGGTAGCGATGAGCAAGATATTTTTGTTCATTTCGGCCATCATGCGGGTGAATTCGGTCATATCGGGGTTTGCTGAAGTAGAAGAAACATTGACTCTCGGGTTATTACTTGAAGAAGCGGATGAATCCTAATTTTTGTGATAAGTAGTCATGTTCTCAATAAGCTCTCTACACTCATCGGGTCTTCTTTTCATAAATGTGCCACCGGCGGCTGCATTAATAGTATCACGATCACGAAAAGTTAAACCATTTTAGAAAGTATCAATCAACGTAACGGGGAGCATGTTGTGGTTTGGACATCGATCGATTAAAACATTATATCTTCCCCAAGCATCAAAGAGAGATTCATCGGGTTCTTGCATGAAACCGCTGATTTGATTTCGAAGGCTCGTGACCATGGATGGTGGAAAGTAGCGCGACAATAATCTTTGAGTCATGTCGTCCCAAGTATGAATTGAATTCTTTGGGAGACGATCAAACTATTTTTCGGCGTGGTGAGATAAAGTATGTGGAAAGAGATGAAGGCGAAGGACATCCATAGTAACACCGGGCAACTTCATGATTTGAGTAATATTAATGAATTTGTCGAGGTGCTTGTTGGCATCATCATCAGGCAATCCGCGAAATGGATTAGTTTGCACTTGTTGGATCATGTGATGCTTCAACGAAAACTCCGGAGCCGTGATTTGCATCGGCGCAATCGGTCCTCCTAGTCCATACATTGTGGGTTGACAAAGCTCCTCCATTGTTCGAAGGTCGGGTGGGGGAATATTGTTGTTATTCATGTTGGGGGGTACACCAGCCATATCTAAATCTTCACGAGTCTCGGGCTCTGAATAAGTTAAAGATCTAGTACGCATGCACCTGCAAAATCAAAAGAAAAATATACCAAACACTAAGAGAATATATATGTACACTTAGAAAAATAAAATCTTTTTGGTGCAAAAACTTTGAAAAAGAAATGCTATTTATGATTTTTAGATGTTTTTGTATTTTTGAAAATTTTTAATTTTTATGGATTTTTGAAAATTTTTGACACGAAAAATAACGCTCACGAATGAACGGATCACAAAAAGCAACGCGTCTCTCACAGAAAACCGTTAATATTTACGAAAAGAGCCGGCAGCGGCGCCATTTGATACACGGCTTTTGTGTGTATTAAAAATTAAAGTTCGTTGTGTGTCTCTTCGAATTGATGAATAGTTAATTGTCGTCTCGGTGTCTAATCGAATTGATTATTGGTTTAACGTGTGACTCAGTCGTTCTTGGTGGAAAATAAAAGGTTGTCGTTGTAGTACTAATTAAAAATAAAGACTTGGAAAGATAAAAATGAAGACGTTAAAAAGAAACAATAAAAGATTAAAACTTGACGAAAAGTAAATGACGAGAAATAAAAAGGCAAACTTAAACTTAAACTAAAGGCAAGGCAAGTAAAAGTGCGAATAAGGAAAAAGGCGGGAAAAATAAAGTTTAAAACTTAATCTATAAAATTAGAAAAACTAAGAAAAACTCATTCGGAAAAACACCTCACTCGGAATAATTCTTCGTTCGGAATGTCACCTTCACTCGGAAAAATTACCTTCGTTCGGAATAATGAAGTTCATGCGGAATAATGACTGATCCGGAATAATGAGAACAAAAGCTTTATTCGGAATAAATAAAAGAAAACGTTGGTTCGGAATAATCAACTCCTCCGAAATAGTGCTTGGTGCGGAATAAAAAAGCTTCGTCCGGAATAACTTTGTTCGGAATAACAAAAACACTCATGCAGAATATAACTGATTCGGAATAAAGCTTATTCGGAATAAACCCTTCATCCGGAATGATTGCTCATTCGGAATAAAGCTTATCCGGAATAAATGGTTGATTCGGAAAAAGGTGCTGGTGCGGAATAATCAAGCTGAAACGTTTGTTCGGAATAAAAAACAGAAAATGCTTGTTCCGAATAATACTTTCGTCCGGAATAATGCTTTATTCGGAATAAAGTCTTCGTTCGGAATAAACTACTGATCCGGAATAAATAACTTGGTGCGGAATAATTGAAAAGGAAATGTTGGTTCGGAATATTTGCTTGATTCGGAATCTGGGAAACAGAAAAAATGAGACGAAGAACAGGGGAAAAGAAATAGGCACGAATTTAATCAAATTTAACCAAAATAAACCAAAAGATTAAACCAAGCTATCCAATAAACATCTACTAATGATAACCTAACAATCCAAATCAATAAAACTAACAATAAACACCAAGAAAATCAAAACCCACTTGATCAAATCAATAAAAACTCAAGAACATAAACATAAACATAAAGATTAAATCAAAATAAGAAAGGTAGATGAGAGATTAACAATAAAAGTAAAGATTCAATAACATAAAAGTAAAACTTACTTGGAATTAAAGGTGCAAGACAAGTATTTAAATTGCAAGAAATTAAAAGTGCAAGATATGAAAAATGGAAGAGCTATTTGTCAAGTAGCCAACAACAATGAAAAATAAACTAAGAGTCCTATTTATAGGGGAGGAGAGGAGCATGTGTTGGGAAGCTTCCTCTTTCTCTCTTTCTTTCTTTTTAGTCCTTGGTCTTTAGTTCTTCGAAATTCTTCGACTTTTGTCTCGGGATTAATTAAACTCGTCTTGTAATTTCTTCATAAATTATACTTGAGTTCTTCGGCTTTATTAAACATCCGTCTTTGGACTTTTTTCTTCGATAAATCTTCAGAATAGGCCTTGGACTTCCGTTCTTTTTGCAATCTTGATTTCTTGACTTCGTCTTTTGCATTTTTCTTCGATAAAAGCCCGTGAAAGCCCGTGTTTTCTTCCTTTTTCATCTTTTGGTCCTAAAACACAACAATAAAACAAACCACGCATAATTCCGACATTTACGACATAAAATACACGTTATGGTCTGGTTTTTATTATAATTAAGTGGTAAAAGGATGGGTGTTCTCACACCTATCAAGCACTTTGTTAAAAGTCAACTTGATTCGTTTTCTAGTCAAACCTAAAAGTTAAAGTCCACAAAGCTCCAGATTAACTAAATGGGTCAAATAAGGAAGATTGATTTCAAAAGCAAAGTTGTTGCAAGTCTCAATAAGCTAAAATGGCTTATTAAAAAGCTGTTTGTAAAATTGCACTAGCAGGGGGAATTTGTAACCAATTTGAGTGGGAGCTTCTCCCACTGCTTGACTTGTTTGAGTTTTTGTCTTTAGTGACTTTTTTGTGGATTCAGTTTACACAAAGGCACCCAAATGATCAGTTAATCATAAGGAGTCAATATCAATCGCAAAAACACAATTTCAAATAGCCAATTGATACAGTTAATTCAGTTTGTCACCAGATCTCACACATACATGAACACTTATGCAGTTTTGTTCAATAAGCACTTAGAGCAAGAATAAGCTAACCAAACTTCACCAAATGCATACAAAAGCTATATCTAACTCAAATGTGTTGGGAATAAATTATGGCTAGTTCACTTGAGCGCTGACAAGAGTAAAACAAGCGTTGACAAGAGCAAAACAAACGCTGACAGCCTAAGCGTTAACAAGATAAAGTCAAGCGTTGATACATTGAAGACAAGCACTGATGGGAAGATATACTCTACGCGTTTATTGTATTCTAGATTACTTCTAGTAAAGATAGGAACAACAATGTATTTTCTATATTTATCTTTACCTAGAATAGCTGATACATAGATTATTGTACAAGGCTTCTTATGTCTATAAAAGAAGACCTTTAGGTTAATGTTTCATATAAGTTTTCATTCGTAAACTACTTTCATTGTAAGCAAGTTTGATATCATTAATCAAAGTGAAAGTTTGTTTATATCTTGTGTGTTCTTGTTTAAGTGTTAATTCCGCATAACACTTAGATTATTATAAACATATACAAAGGTTTCTATAAGTGTATTACTTGATCTAATCTCGTATACATAAAGCTAAATAGATCTAAGTTTGGGATCAACAAGTGGTATCAGAGCTTGTTGAGGAACTTTTGATCTTAAAGAACACAAGAACCCTAAAAATCATCAAAACCCTAATTTTTTCCAAAACCTTAACAACATCATGTCTGAAATAACCTCCTCCTCCTCCTCACCTTTACCAAACATCAAGATTCCCATGCTTGATGCAACCAACTTTGAGTTATGGAAATTCAACTTTGAGCAATATCTAGGGATCTATGACTACACACTCTGGGAGATCATTGAATATGGAAACACATTCGATAAAGCCCAAAAGATTGCTAATGCTATTACTCAAAGATCAGTTGTTGCTGGATGTTCTGAAGAAGATAAGAAAGAAAAACCTGAAGATGGTAGAGCTGTGTCTGCTGAAGACATAGCAAAGAAAAGGGTTGACATGAAAACCCTTAATATTCTGAAAGTCTCTTTGGGACAAGAGAACCAGCATAAATACAGAGGTTATGATTCTGCTAAAGACCTTTGGGCAGCTCTTGAAGTTGCATATGGTGGCAATGCAGATACCAGGGAAGAAAAGAAGAAACAACTCATGCATGATTATGCTGTTTTCAAAGCTTAACCCAATGAGAAGCTGAGTAGTGTGAGAAGCAGATTGCTTGACATTACAAGCAAATTGTCCTTCATGGGAACACATCTTGGTGATGTTGACATCAATGCTACTTTTCTTAAAAGTCTTGGTGAGGCGTGGAAGATTGAGGCAAGATCTATTCTTGCCAATAATACTTACAAAAGTTCCACGTTTGATGACATCTACAACAAACTAAGGCTGTTGGAAGATGAAACTCTTTTAGAGCATGGAAGCAAGTCTACCAATAGTAACATGGCCTTCTTCTCTCATAGTGAAGGTCAATTCAATCAGAAGGACTCTTACATGCATCCAGTTACTGGATCATCATGTGTCAGCGCTGGAACAAGTCCTGTCAACATCTCCTTTTCAGACGCTGACACATTCAAAAGTGACTCCCCAAGAGTTAAACCTGCTGGTTTGGATTTGGATACTATATGTGCTTACATTGCTTCTTTGCCCAATGGTTCAGTGATTACATATGAGGACCTTGAGCAGATAAGTGATGAGCACTTGGAAGAGATGGACATTAAGTGGAACATGGCTCTTGCTAGTATAAGAGCAAACAGGTGGAACATAAGGTTTAAGAAGAAGATGACCTTCAATGCAAAAGACACAGCTGGATTTGATAAATCCAAAGTTGAATGCTACAACTGTCATCGTATGGGGCACTTCATGAGGGAATGCAGATCTCCTAGAAGATCTGATGCTGGTAAACCCTCAAGTCAGATTGTTAAAGCTCAGGATCCTAAAGCCATGGTTGCAGTTCAAGGAATTGATGGTATGGGATGGGATTGGAGCTATCTGGCTAAGGATGTGGAAGAGGATAAAGCTTTGGTTGCTGAAGTTGAAGAAGAAGAGCATGTTGAATATGCTCTCATGGCACACTCCTCCTCTTCATCTGATAATGAGGTATACAATGATGCTTTTTGTAGTAAAGGTTGTAGGTTAAACACTGAGAAACTTAACAAAGAGGTGTTAAGATTATTAAGTGATGTGAGTACTAAAAAGTGCAAACTGTCTAATTTCCAACTAGCTCTCACTCAAACTGAGAAGACAGTTTCTGAATACAAGAAAATGGAATTTGACTTAAAAGATAAAATAAATATCTTAAAACATGAGTTAAATGCTAGTATGGATATTAGAAACATTATGGAAAGGGTTAATGGTGAGTTACAGGCTAAATTAGATGAAGCCATTAAGAATAAAGACAATGTTGGCCTTAAAATTCAAAGATTTGATAGAGCCACTCAAACCCTAGGAGACTGTGTGGGTAAACAAAGGGATCCTAAGGACATGACTGGGATTGGGATGAAAGACTACTCTGTGGTTCCACCACCAGCTGGTGACTTCTATGGTGTCCAACAAAACGACCTATCTTAGACTGGTTTGCCAGAACTCCAAGAGGAGGAATTCATTCCTCCACCAAGAGTTGTCACCCCAGTTGAAGAGTATCAACAAAAGTTGACTGACCTGAATGAATGGAAGAAAGCTAACCCTACATTATTTGTTAAGGGTGGCTTGCTATGTGAAAGTCCCAATGAGTCAACTCCCATTAAGGTTACTAACCCAATCACTGGTAAAACTGTTGATCTAGGCTCAAACATTGTTAGCAAACCTAGCATTAAGTATGCAGAGATGTATAGAAATACTAGGCCACCTAAGAGCCAGGTTAGAAATGATGGAACAGGCTTCTTCTCTTCTAGACCTAGGGTTGTGTCTAGAAAATCCTGTTACACTTGTGGTAGATTTTCACATTTGGCATATAAGTGTGTCAACGCTCCCAAAGCCAGCGCTGACAGGAACAAATTCAGCGCTGACAGGAACAAAGTCAACGTTGTCAGACCCAAACCTTGTGTGCAGCAAAGTCCACAAGTTGTTAGACCTGCCCCATTCTTCACTAGAGGGTCTAACACTCATGGACAGAGACCATTTCAAAAGACAAATACTTGGTCTAATAGGCAATGGGTTTCTGTAGCAAACCCTCGGTTCAACGCTGACAAGGGTAATTTCAGCGTTGACAAGACCAATTCCAACGCTGACAGAAACGTGACCAGACCTAAATATTTGCAACCACAGGGTAAGGGGTCTAAAGCTTCTTCAAGCTTAACATGGAGACCCAAGAAAGATCAAAACCCTAATGATAATGGGATTTCAATGACCTGTAACAGATTTAATTACATTTCAAAGGTCATTACAAAACCTATTGGGGTTAACTAGGTTTTTCATCCTAAGAAGGATGAAAATGGGGTTGTTATGAGAACTAAGTCTGTTCTTATTGAACAACCTGATGAATCCAAGTCTTCTAAGGCTTGGGTTCCCAAAGAAAACTAATTTGTTTTCTTTATGTGCAGGGCATTCAAAAACAGGTCAATGATTATGGATATTGGGATAGTGGATGCTCAAGGCACATGACAGGGAAGGAAGATTACTTGACCAACTTCACTCCCATTAAGGATGGTGATAAGGTTTACTTTGGAGGCGGATATGGTACTATCACAGGCAAAGGAACCCTTCTCACCAAGAATTTGCGTTTTGAAAACGTATTTTTGGTAAAAGAACTTGATTACAATCTTTTTAGTGTATCACAAGTTTGTGATAACAAAAATAAAGTTCTGTTTACTGATACTGAGTATTTGGTGTTAAGCAAGGATTATAAGATCCCTGATGAGAAATATATTGAGTATAGAACACCTAGGCATAAGGACATATACAATGTGAATCTGAATGGGAATAGAATGAATAATAATATGTCTTGTTTTTATGCTAAAGCTTCAGTAGATGAGAGTAATTTGTGGCACAGGAGACTAGGGCACATAAATTTTAAAAATATAAATAGGCTTGTGAGACTTGGCTTGTTTGATGGTTTGCCTGAGAAGGCCTTCCACAATGACCACTCTTGTGTTGCGTGTCTTAAAGGCAAGCAACACAAGGTCTCATTCAAGTCTAAACAGGTGCATTCTAGTTCTAGACCTCTTCATTTGCTACACATGGACCTCTTTGGTCCAACCAATATAGAAAGTTTGAATGGTAAGTCATATTGCTTTGTTATCACAGAAAACTTTTCTAGGTTTACTTGGACATTCTTTCTAGCTATGAAGAGTGACACAGCTGATATTCTAATTGATTTTATCACTCAAATTGAGAAGAAGTCTGGCAATGAAGTTAAAATGCTTAGGAGTGATAATGGTGGTGAGTTTAGGAATAAGAAGCTAGATGATTTCTGTGCCAGGAAAGGAATTACTAGGCAATTTAGTATTGCAAGAACCCCACAGCAAAATGGGGTTGCTGAGAGGAAAAATAGAACCCTAATTGAAGCAGCCAGAACCATGTTGGCTGATGCTCATTTCCCAATAGCATTTTGGGCTGAGGCTGTTAATACAGCTTGTTATGTTCAAAATAGAGCATTGGTTAACAAAATTCAGAACAAAAAACCTTATGAGTTACTTTGGGGAAGAAAACCTAATATTGGTTTTCTCAGACCTTTTGGTTGTCATGTAGTAGTTTTAGACACTAGTAATGCCTTAGGTAAATTTAGTGCTAAAGGTGATGAAGGCTACTTCATGGGGTATTCAGTGCAGAGCAAGGGATATAGGGTTTATCTTAAAGAGGAAAAACGTATACTTGAAAGAGTACATGTTAGGTTTTTAGAGAATAAACCTAGTGATCCTGAAAGTGGTCCTAGTTGGTTGTTTGAATTGGAACCTTTATCTAGAACTTTAAATTATATGCCTGTCACTAATCTAGACATTGTGAAGGTAACTTCAAATGTTGTGGAAGAACAATTTGTTGATGTTTCAGGTACACAGGTTCATGAAAAGGTTGGATCACAAGCAGAAAAGTCATCTCCTATACAAGAATATATTACAATTCCCATTTGGACAAATGCCTTTGCTGCTGCTGCTGCTGCTGCTGGTAAAGATAATGGTGGTCTCCAAGTACCACCAGATACAAACATGCATGGTCCTTCAGGCGCTAACAAAGGCAAATCTAGCGCTGACAAGACCAATTCAGACGTTGATGGCTCAGACATTGACAACATCAGTTCAAGCGTTTTTAGCTCAAGCGCTGACAAACAAGGTTCAGGCGTTGACAAAACTTCTGCACATCTTTTCTCTTCCATTTTTGAACAAGGTGAACCTTCCAATATATATGAAGAGGTTCATCCCCATGTTGATGTAAGAGAGTCTGACGAAGAAGATATTGGCAACATGGAGAATGAGGTTGAGGACACCAGACTTTTTGAAGGAGGAGTTCTCACTTCCACTATGAAGAATCACCCCACTTCTCAAATCATTGGTGATATTATGACTCCCGTTCAGACTAGAAGATCTCATCAAGGTCTTGGTGGGTTTATTGCCAATATTCACAAGAAGGTTGATACCCCTCTTGTGCAAGCATGTTTGTTTGCTTGTTTTCTGTCACAACAGGAACCCAAGAAGATATTTGATGCTCTCAAAGAACCAAGTTGGGTGGAAGCAATGCAGGATGAGCTTCACCAATTTGTAATTCAGGATATTTGGGAGCTGGTTGATTGTCCCAGATATGTCAGACCTATAGGGACAAGATGGGTTCTAAGAAACAAGAGATATGAAAGAGGAATTGTGGTCAGAAACAAGGCAAGGTTAGTGGCTCAGGGATATACACAAGAGGATAGGATAGACTATGAGGAAGTCTTTGCACCAGTTGCAAGGATTAAAGCTATAAGGATCTTTTTAGCCTATGCATCCTGCATGGGCTTCATTGTCTATCAAATGGATGTCAAGAGTGCCTTCCTCTATGGTACTATTGTTGAGGAGGTATATGTGATGCAACCTCCTGGTTTTGAGGATCTAGAGAATCCAGACAAGGTGTATAGAGTCAAAAGGACTTCATCAGGCCCCTAGAGCATGGTATGGTACTTTGTCTACTTACCTAGTGGACAATGGATTCAAGAGGGGCACCATAGATCAGACACTATTTACAAAGAAGAAAGGTAAGGATGTGTTGCTGGTCCATGTCTACGTTGATGACCTCATCTTTGGGTCTACTGATCCAAAGATGAGTGAGGATTTCTCCAAGCTTATGACAGACAAATTCAAGATGAGTGCTATGGGGGAGATGAACTTCTTTCTTGGTTTACAAGTTCAGCAGAAAGAAGATGGTATCTTCATCTCCCAGGATAAATATGTGGCTGAGATCTTGAAGAAGTTTGGCTTTTCTCCATATGAAAAGAGGGCTACTAATCCTATGGATAGAGAACACCCTTGGGGAAAGATTGGATATGGGAGAGATGTTGATGTCAGGCACTATAGGTCCATGATTGGATCATTGATGTACCTTACAGCCTCCAGACCTGACATCATGTTTGCTGTGTGTGCTTGTGCATGCCATCAAGTGACTCCCAAGGAATGTCACCTTTATGCTGTGAAGAGGATCTTTAGGTACCTAAGATGCTATCCTAGTCTTGGTTTGTGGTACCCAAAGGATTCACCATTGGAGCTGATTGCATATTCAGATAGTGACTATGGAGGTGATAAATTTGATAGGAAATCCATAACTGGTGGATGTCAGTTTCTTGGGAGCAGGTTGATATCTTGGCAATGCAAGAAACAAACAGTGGTGGCTAATTCTACAACTGAAGCTGAGTATGTGGCTGCAGCTGCTTGTTGTGGCCAAGTGTTGTGGATTCAGAACCAGCTGTTGGACTATGGGTATAATTTCATGCATACCAAGATATTTGTTGACAATAACAACACTTTATGCATCATTAAGAATCCTGTACATCATTCTAAAACTAAACACATAGAAATTAGACATCATTTTATAAGAGATTGTTTTGAAAAAGGCTTAATACAACCAGATAGGGTTGACACTGAGGAAAATGTGTCAGCTTTACTAACTAAACCTTTTGATGCTGGGAGGTTTCAATACTTGGTAACAAGTACTGGAATGATCAATCTCACATAATATGTGTTTTGGAGTCTTTTTGTAAAAGTATGTACAGGATGATGCATTGTTATTAGTCTTTTGAGGATTTAGATTTTCCACAATATTTTTCTAACACTGACAAAGGTTGCTTGAACACTGATAAGTGTTTTTGTGACGTTGTCAGCAATATAATTGTCTAACGCTGACAAAGCTTCCTTCAACGCTGTCATGTGTTATCGGGGCGTTGTCAGCAACAATGTTAGTTTTGTGGTTTTCAATCTAAATGTGCAGGTGGTGTTAGCAGTATACCACTGGATACAGAGTTGCTTATGGATCCTTGGGGAAGCATTTGGACAAGTTTTTATTTATGGATGATGGTTGGAATTTTTAATTCCTATCTTGACATAAATTTTTATGTTCATGCATATTTTTGGCAACTTATGTATCATAGTTTAAGGGGAGGTTTTAGGAACCTTTAGGATGTTTGGGTATCCATATGATATTCTTATCACAATTCTAGATTGTGTCCATAGGTGAGTATGAGTTAGTTTTACTAAATCATGAGGCACTGTAGCATGCAAAGTTGATATACTATGCATGCTACCAAGACATTTTTGTCCTAGAATTGGTTGTGGTCTGTTGGGAGACTTGGGAATAATTTTGTTATGGGATTTACCTAGGAGTAACAAGGAATTTTATAAGGTGACTTGGTTGTTAAGAGTTTTGGTTAGCAAGGGACACTAGAGGACTGTTATGTCTATCTTGTATAAGCAAGTGTGCATAACTGGACAGTGCTTGCCGCCCTACAATAATTATCAGCTTTTTGGTTATCTTTTCTAGGATAAATTACTTTGTTAAGGTCATTTTTCATTTTTAAACATTTTTATTTTTGGACGCTGACAAGTATATTTCCAAGCGTTGTTGTGACCAATTTAGACGCTGACATGGCTATAGGCAAACGTTGACAAGATTATAGTCGTTGGGCGTTGATAGGTTATTTTTGACCGTTGACACTCAATGGGTCCTACCTAGTTGTTACTTTTTGACATATTTTTAGGCCGTAATTTTGGGAGCTGATAACCTTCATTTAATGCATGAGATAAAATTCTTCTTTTTCAATATTTTCATGATTGTATTTTGAAAATACTTGCCTCTTTTTGGGCCAATCACATGCATTTTCTTCTCCTATAAATTTGGCTCCTATTTTTAAACTGGATACCTATAATTCTTGTCTAACACAATTTTCTCTTATCAACTTCATCTTCATCACTCATTTTTAACAGCTTTCATCAATGGCACCAAAGTTTAAACCATCAGAACTGGAATTGGGGTTCAGAAGTCAACATAACATGATCGCGTATCTTGAAGCTGATGATGCTCTGTTTCCCCAATACACACAAATGGTGGCGTATTTGAACGCATCTCCTATTAGGTATGTTCTCTCTCATGCACCACTCATTCCAGTCACACATATTAAACATTTTTGGAACAATGTCAGTTCCTCAACAGTTAATAGAGTGACTACATTAACTTCTATTGTTCATGGGAGACCTTGGGAGGTTACTGAGGCTTTGGTACGTCAAGCATTACATCTTGATGATGCTGATGGTATAGCCACCCTTCCCATTAGTGAAATAGAACAAGGACTAAGGGCTTTGGGTTATCCTTTTCCTGATGAAGGAACTTTAAACAAATATCATAAACAGGAGTTCCCCCCAGCCTGGAAGTACCTCATACATGTCCTCCTACAATGTTTGAGTTCTAAATGTACTGCACACAATGAGATCAATAGATCTATTACCAGTGCTCTTGTGTGCATTGCAACAGGGCAAAAATTTAATTATTCTAAAATGATTTTTAAGGGCATGTGTAAAAATAAGGGGAACAAAATGACTTTAGCTTATCCCCGATTTTTACAAATGGTTTTTGATGTTCAAGGATACTGCACAAGGGATCATAATGCTTTTTATGAGATCCCTGTGCAAAAGAAAGCAATTTTTATGAAGATGAACTCACCCCCCATCGTGACCTATCTTTAACCCAAGCTATGCTTGCTGTCATTGCAGTAGCTCAACCCCAACCAGACCCCTAACCCCAATTTGACCCAATTCCTAAACCATTACCTTCACCTGAACATATGCAAATTGACCAAGAACTCTTCGACGCTGACACGTTAAATGTTGGCGTTGATGTGCCTATTTCCAACGTTGACACACAACCTTCACAGACCCAAACACCCCTTAACCAACCCACATCCACCCAATCCACATCATCTTCCACACCCCTTGAATATAGGTTGATTAAATGCCAAAGGACTACTGGAGTGTTCTCCTCTGGTGGTCCTAGCCATGTAACAGAGAGAACCACCACCACAAGTGTGGCTGGTGCTATGGATGAGGCTGGGACTATTGGTTCTGGCTTAGAAGCTGGCCAAGGCAGTCCCACCATCATTAAGTCCTCATCCATGCCCAATGAATCTGACTTGGGAGGTCAAATCCCCATTTTAGAAGAGGGCAGATTGGAACCAATGACCCTACTTGATTTGAAGGCAGTCTACATGAGCTTGCAAAAGCAAAATGCAGACTTGGTACAAGTTGTCAGCACACAAGGCCTTGAACTCAAGCAATTGAGGGAGAGGATTGTTATTTTGGAGACTGTGCATGGAGACAGGTTTTGATACGTCCTTAGTCTCTCCTACCAACTTAAATTTATCATTTACAGCCATGTTGGAGGAAATTGCAAAAGGCGTTGAGGCAGGAAATTTGGGCGTTGACAAGGAGAATTTGGACGCTGACAGAAATATTTTGGGCGCTGATAGAGCAAAAGTGAGCGTTGACAGACCTACACATGAGGGTGATGTATCCCAGTCATCATCCATCATCAAGGAGGTTTCTTCACAGGTATCACCATCTACCTTACCAATAATTGATCCATTAGATAAGGGTAAGGGCATTATGGTGGAAGAGGTTGTTCCAAAGAATGCAGCTCAAATTGAGTTTGATAGAAGGTTGGCTGCACAAATCATGGAACAAGATAGAAAGGAGGTAAAAGAGTCACCATTTGTTGTCACTTCAGAAGAGAAAGAAGGAAGTGATGAAGCTAGCTCAAACTTAAGTGTTATGATCATAGAACAACCAGAAAGACTTGAGTATGGAGATGAGTTGGCCAAGGAGAAATTGAGAGAGTTGAAATTGCAGGTTGACTTTGATATGCCAGAGGTGGTTCAAATGTATCATGCTTGGGAAGAAAGATGTATGGAGAATCAACACTTGACCATTCCAGATCAGATATGGGGTTTGGAGATTCTCCTCAGAGTACAAAAAGATTGCCAGGTTATTTTGAAACACAAGGCAAGCAATATTATCTTAGAGTTGAAAAGGGATAGAAGGGAGTTATACTGTATGTTGCTCAGATGTCATGGAGTAGGATGGACTTATCAGAAATTGAGGGCATTGACATTTGATGAGTTGGAATGCAAAGCTTATCCCATCTGGGTTAGAGTGCAGGAAGCAAACACTCTCAGACTTCTTTCTGATGAAAGAAAATAAGAACTTGCAGAAGAAATGGAGCTCAAGAAAGCAATGTTTGTTCCCAGACCAGTGAAAAAGGGAGTTTCTCTTGAGTTTCCCAAAGATATGGATCCATTGTATCCAAGTGAAGCTGTCATAAGAAAGAGCCTCAAGCTCTCACCATTAGAAGCTTCAGATATGGTACAAGTGTTACCATTAGATTCCAGAAATCCAATTGTGAGCTATGAAGAAGATGAATGTGGATTTTGGAAGATTGGCAGGTATGGAAAAGAGGTACACACTTTTACCACTCTTGTATCTTTGTTTGCAAGTTGTGATAGAGAAGACTTGGTAGACCTATGGAGGTTGTTAGAGACCAAGTATGAGGCTGAAGCACCAACTTCATCTAATGGAATAAAACTGTGGTCCACATTCAAAAGAATGTGTGGACCAAAAGATGAGGATCCTGCTATTTGGAAGGATCTTGAAGATGACCTCAATGGTCTTTAATGGAGATTGTATTCAGCTGCTAGTGTTTACTACTTGAGTGCTACAAAGTTTGCTGAGTATCTACTTGTGGATGGTCAGTATTTCATGTCCAAGAATATCTTGGAGAAGATGAAGAACACTTAGCTGGAAATTGATTATTCAAGTGATGTGGCAAAAGACTTAATCAGATTTATTTATTACCAATATGAGAATGTTTGTAAGATTCCTCCTAGTCCTTAATGTTTATTCAGAAACTTGATCATAAGAGTGGATATCAAGTTTAGGGGAGGATTGTTGGGAATAAATTATGGCCAGTTCACTTGAGCGCTGACAAGAGTAAAACAAGCGTTGACAAGAGCAAAACAAACGCTGACAGCCTAAGCGTTGACAAGATAAAGTCAAGCGTTGATACATTGAAGACAAGCACTGATGGGAAGATATACTCTACGTGTTTATTGTATTCTAGATTACTTCTAGTAAAGATAGGAACAACAATGTATTTTCTATATTTATCTTTACCTAGAATAGCTGAGACATAGATTATTGTACAAGGCTTCTTATGTCTATAAAAGAAGACCTTTAGGTTAATGTTTCATATAAGTTTTCATTCGTAAACTACTTTCATTGTAAGCAAGTTTGATATCATTAATCAAAGTGAAAGTTTGTTTATATCTTGTGTGTTCTTGTTTACGTGTTAATTCCGCATAACACTTAGATTATTATAAACATATACAAAGGTTTCTCTAAGTGTATTACTTGATCTAATCTCGTATACATAAAGATAAATCGATCTAAGTTTGGGATCAACAAAATGCACATAGATTAACAGGTTTCAAGCAATGGTTTCAAGTGTTGAACAAGATTCAAGCAATTAAAAGTCACTGATGAACAAACACAAGCAGTTAAGAACACTTGCTGATATACTTGAACAAGAATCCAATTTCAAACACTCAAATCTACTCAACAGGTTATATAAACTATGTTTTAACGCTTTTTAGCCCTAAGCATGCATACACTCTAGGTGTTCCCAAGATCTTAGGTCAAAACAGGCAAAATCCAAGTTTTTATAGCACAATCTTTAAAATGGTGTTTCAAAGCTGAAAACTTGCAGGTTTTAGCACACAAACAAGTATAAAGCAGATACCAACTCAAAACACAAACTTCTAACAACACAATAACAACTTATACACTTAAGAAGGTAATCCCAAACACCCTTTTATAATTTTAAAATCAAAATTTTCAAATCACAAGTAGGATTCAGGTTAGGACAAGCATACATAAGCATCAAAACATCATCCTGAATCACTAACAACCAGATTTGGAGCACAAGAACACAACATACACTAGCAGAACTCAAATATCACCAAGATCCAATTTTTTGACAGATTTTAGGATTAAGAGCTCAAACCTCATGAATGTACTTCCACACTCACGTATGTTAGAGCTTATGTGTCTAGCCCAACTAGACACAAGCTTCCAATATCAAGCTGCTAAGATTGAACAAGGTTAAAGCACAAAAATTATCCAAAATATTAAAAAAATTGCAGAAAAATGAAAAATCTTGATTAATGCAACCTTTGTATCCCAGACTTGATTATCCTCAAACTATAAGCTCACAACACCTTGATAAGCTCCTTATCAGGGTGCTTAGACCACTTATAGCCCAAAAATTCTAAGGTTTGAACAAGTCTTAGTAGAATATCAAGAAAAGTTGGAAAATGTGTAAACTTTTACACACTCCTTTGAAAACAGGTTTTAAGATTCAGGATTATCAAACATATAACAATAACAAGCAGGAATTAAAGTGGCACTTGGTCTTTCTTCAACAATTTCAAACACACTTCATTAATATGAAAATGGATTTACAGAAAAATGAACAAGGAAAAATCAAGAGCAAAAACTAAATGACTAAGTCTAATGCCTTTATAGGCTTACAATGTGTTCTAGGAAAGCTAAAAACGTGGACCTTAATGCTGTAGAATCCCCAATTTGCCCTTTGCAGACATTGAAATTTTGGAACCATGTGAAGGAGAATTGGTTGTTTGTGTGAGGTGGAAAGGGTGGAAATTGCATCAAAGGCTCGAAACAAGCTTAAGTTTCAAGCAATGATGTGAGACGTTAGATGAAGGGCACTGTTTTGGCGTCTTGTTCAAAGGTGTAGCAGGGGAGGTCCCATGTGGACATGTGAGTGGTGAGGTGGCCAATTTAAAGGTTGGGTTATGTTAAGGACATGCTTAATCAATATTCTGGAGGTTTTGGTGGTTTAATTACAACACAATTAAGAAAACCTAATTAGTGTTCATACGTGAATAGTGGCATGTTTAATCTGGTTTAGGTTTCAAAAAGGTGTTAAGCGCCACTTTTATAAACTAATCCGGTTTAGTTAAGTTGGTTAGGAGTGGAAGGCTGAGGTGGCGAAATGGTGAAGGGTGATTGGTGGAATGGAGTTAATGGGGCACGTGGCAGGAGGGGGTTGGTCTAGGTTAGTTTGTGTGTCGGCCACATTAAACCCCCTATCTTTCCCTTTCTTTTAATTTCAGGTTTTATATACCAAAATCTGATTTCCTTCACAATCAAAGTTTCATTTTTCCTATTTTGGCCACAAATACTTTTCTAAAGTATTTTCAGGGGTATTTCTTGCCATTTGTTGATTCTTGAAGGGTTGTTTTGGCATTTTCTTCAATGGTAATTGTCTTGACTTATATGATTGACATTTTGGAGGACTGAAATTGACAAGTCATCATTTTTGAGGGACCATTCTTGCCAAATGTTGAAAGTTAAGGGTCCTTTTTGCAATTTAACATATTTCAAGGACCAAACTTGTTCTTTCTTGTACTTTGAAGGACTTCATGATATGTTTAACATTGAGGAGGATAATGGTTGACAATTTAGCTTTATTGAGAGACTAAATTTGCCAAGTCTTCAAAGTAGAGGGTCCTTTTTGCAATTTGCCAAACTTTAAGGACCAATCTTGTAATTATGAATATAAAAGGGGTTAAAGTGTCAATTCTTCAATATTGCAGGACCCTTCTTGCATTAATCTTCAAATATTCAAGGGTTTTTCTTGGGAAATCTTCACTTAGGGCTTGGTTCATTGTGCGGCTTCGTTTCCCGTGTTCATTTTTGCTTGTTCTTTGTGATCTTTTGTTGTTTTCTCAATATCCATACCTAAAATACACAAGTAGCAAACACAAGCATATATATGGTCTATTTGATGATGTTTTGTACAATTAAAGCCCAAAAAGAATGATGAGATCATGTATTAAATCCATCTCATCACTCCCCCATACTAAACCATTGTCGTGCCCTTACGCAATGCTAGAATAAAGTATCTACGCAACTCCAAAATTCAATTTTATGCACTTTTATTCAAAGATAAACTAGCTACACTAATACCACTTTGTGTTTTAGACATAATGTATGATTTTCATCGTAAAAATGAGACGTTTAGGTTCATAGAATAAGAACATATGAGTGCCTCATAGAGATAAATTCATCGTCCTCGATTTTCACCCAATTCCATGCTAAGCGTGTAACGAGATCATTGTCATTATAAGTTAGTAATGCTAACACTACTCATATGCTCTAATCACGTACTTAGACTCCCATTATTCCTAAGTTGTATCTCTTATATTTTATTTTGTCTTGAATGATCATGGTGATACATTGTTTGACTTATGCGATGATAGAGATTAAGGTCCAAAAATAGAAACAAAACGGTGTAATAAAAACCATTGAATTAATAGCCTCCCCTAATAGATAACAATGTCAAAAAATTAAGTTAACAAGTGAGATTCGATAAACACGGTTTTAGAACGGTTTTGAACATGAGACTTATTACCAAGACTTTTATACGCCCCCTACCGGATGGGCCTTATTATCATAGGTTTACCTTCACCTTTTGGGATCGGTCTTGCCTTGCCTTTTATTTAACCTTGTCACAAGGTGTTTATTATGGCCAAAGACGTATATCCTCACGCTAAAAGAGAATTTTGGATCTTTAAAGCTTCAAAGATTAAGGCTTGATTCACTTTCATTTTTTGCATAAATTTTTCGGCCTTGTGAGCTTCAAATTGTGTGCTTGATTTAGGTGAGCACTTGAAATCTTGTTATTGGGTAGAAACTTTCGATTATTCGGGTTGCCAATACTTCAAAACCGTGACGCTGGCGATTCTCAAATGTTTTCCCAATTTAATTACATGGAAGCTACTAGAAAAAACTAGAAACCAACAATTAAGACTAAACCGCTAAGTTAATACTTATTAGCAAAATTTATATACAAGCGAAGGGAGAATAAGCAAGTAATTAGGACACATGAGTTTTTGAAAGAATACGAATACTCTACGTTTAGCATAGTAACTTATAATTAACGATATCATTTCTCGTCCTCATTTAAGAGACTTAGCCTAATATAAGTTAAGGAATCGAAGCTAAGTGATCTATACGCACGGTCGAGTCAAAAAGTTCTCTTATTCTCGCCATCGGAAAATCTACATTCGTGTCACTAAATACTCAAAAAACATGAGAAAATTTAAAATTTGGCCATTTTTAGCCTTATTTTGCAACAAAAAGAGAGACAAAAACAAAAATTTTGGAGTGCACGAGGGCGTAAGCAAGGCAAGTATCTATTCACCCCCCATTCTAAAGTTAAACATTATCCTCAATGTTTCGAGTCTAAGGGTTTGAAACCCCCATACTAGAGACGTAGTCGAATGCTTAGTCTAGCATGGAAAAGGTGGAACCATTAGATTTAAAGCCGTTTATGAAGTGTGCTAAAAACCTAAGGTTAGAACATCATAGGATACATCATGTGGATATTGAGAAATGCCTCCAAGCAAACGATCAAGGCTCACGTAAAATGAACACGAGAGGCTTGAATCGTGAAGATGATGATGACATAATAGCCACAAGTCACAAATAACCACGGAGCAAAGGTTGGAAGGGCACAAATCCCCTCACATTACTACATTTGAAAGTGATAATATGTACATGGATAGACATGGGATATCCCCACGAGGTACCTCTTTTTTGATTACCGAGTCATGAGCTCGACTTGATCCCCTCAATACTAATTATCATTGGGGAAGGTGACTTGGTCGAGGTCATCCAAAGAAGAGACTTCCCCACCAAAGTAGTGCTTCAATCTATGTCCATTCACCTTGAAGTTAGGACCATCATTTTGAGCTAGCTCGATGGTCCCATAAGGAAAAACTTGTGAGACGGTGAATGGAACGGACCAAGGGGTTTCAATTTTCCAGAAAATATCTTCAAACGAGAGTTAAAAAGCAACACTTGATCTCCACTATTAAAAACCCGGTTTTTAATTTTAGAATCATGAAACTTTTTAGTCTTTTCTTTGTATATCAATGAATTTTCATAAGCTATATCCCTTAGTTCATCCAATTCATTTAATTATATTTTCCTATGATCCCCCGCGGTCCTCAAATTAAAGTTAGCGTGCTTTAGGGCCCAATAAGCTTTGTGTTCGAGCTCAATTGGTAGATGGCAATTCTTCCCATACACGAGCTTATACGGAGTGCACCCAATGGGTGTCTTGTAAGCGGTACGAAAGGCCCATAAAGCATCGTCTAACTTATCCGCCCATGATTGCCGGTTTTCACTAATGGATCTTTCCAAGATCCTTTTCAAAGGTCGGTTTGAAACCTCGACTTGCCCACTTGTTTGTGGGTGTAAGCCATAGAAAGACGACGTGTAACCCCATATTTCTTAAGAACCTTTTCAAATTAGTCATTACAAAAATGGGTTCCACGATCGCTTATGATAGCACGAGGGGTTCCAAACTGAGAGAACAATTGCTTCAAAAACTTTACTACCACACGAGCATCGTTCGTGGGCAAAGCCTTAGCTTCAACCCACTTAGATAGGTAGTCAACGGCCACAAGAATGTACTTATTTCCACGAGACGATGGGAATGGCCCCATAAAGTCAATGCCCTACACGTCAAAGATTTCACAAACTTGGATGATATTTTGAGGCATTTCATCCTTTTGTGAGGACTTTCCTTGACGTTGGCATGCATCACACGACTTGATAAGTTCGTACGTGTCTCGGTAAATAGTGGGCCAAAAGAAGCCGACTTCAAAAACCTTCTTAGCCGTGAGATTAGCACCATGGTGACCACCCGTGGGTCCCTCGTTACAAGCTCTAAAGATATTAGAAGCTTCGGTGCCAAATACACAACGTCGAATGATTTGATCCACACAAGTCTGAAATAGATAAGGGTCGTCCCAAAAGTAGAACTTGACATCATGAAAGAATTTTTGCTTTTGTTGTGTCGTCATACCCTTAATGATGAAGTTACCCGCATGGTAATTCGCAATGTCCGCAAACCATGGAGTAGATAAGTCCTTCGTAGAATTCACTACACCAAGTGTTTCGAGAGGGAATGATTCATTTATTTCCTTGTTATCTAGAACACTTTGGTGAGGATCTTCTAAACGAGAGAGATGGTCGGCCGCTAGATTCTCGGCTCCTTTTTTGTCAAGAATTGTGACATCAAATTCTTGTAGGAGGAGCATCCAACGAAGTAATCTCGGCTTTGCATCTTGTTTAGCCGTGAGATACTTTATAGCCGAGTGATCCGTATACACTATGCTTTTAGTCAAGACGAGATAAGGTCGAAATTTCTCAAATGCATAAACCACGGCAAGGAATTCCTTTTCGGTTGTGGTATACTTAAGTTGAGCCTCGGTCATCGTCTTCCTAGAATAGTGAATAGGCAAGAAGTGTTTTTCATGACGTTGCCCCAAAACGACCCCAAAAGCATAATCGCTAGCATCACACATGAGCTCAAAGGGGAGGTCCCAATTTGGGGCAACAAGAATGGGAGCTTTGGTAAGTTTTCTCTTAAGGATTTCAAAGGCTCGTACACAATCTTCACTAAAAATGAAAGGAGCTTCTTTTTCAAGAAGATGTGTAATAGGTCGAGAGATCTTTGAAAAATCCTTGGTGAATCGTCGATAAAAGCCCGCGTGGCCTAGGAAACTCCTAACTCCCTTAAGGTTTTGGGATGAGGTAATTTGGCGATGACGTCTATCTTAGCTTTGTCTACCTCAATCCCCGCTTTAGAAACTTTGTGCCCTAAGACAATCCCCTCTCTAACCATAAAATGACATTTCTCCGAGTTAAGCACTAAGTTGGTCTCCTCACATCGTCGTAACATCCTCTAAAGGTTTCCTAAGCAAGAAGTGAATGAATTACCAAACACGGAAAAGTCATCCATGAAGACTTCCATCGTCTTCTCGATCATATCATGAAAAATAGCCATCATGCACCGTTGGAAAGTTCCCGATGCATTGCAAAGTCTGAATGGCATTCTACGATAGGCTAACGTTCCATATGGACACGTAAACGTAGTTTTTTCTTGATCACGAGGATCGATGGGGATTTGGAAGTAATCGGAAAAACCATCTAAGAAACAATAGAAGTCATTTTCCGCAAGACGCTCCAACATTTGATCCATGAAGGGCAAGGGAAAGTGATATTTTCGAGTGGCATCATTTAACTTTCGATAGTTAATGCACACCCTCAACCGATCACAAGTCTAGTGGGGATTAACTCTTTGTCATCGTTTGGCACAACGGTCATCCCTCCTTTTTAGGGACACAATGAATGGGACTCACCCAAGGGCTATCAGATATAGGGTAAATCATTCCCACGTCTAGTAGTTTTAAAACTTCCTTTTTGATGACGTCGTAAATTTTTTGGTTAAACCTACGTTGGCATTGAATTTCGTGTTTGTAGTCGTCCTCCATTAAGATCTTGTGTGTACAAAATTTGGGATCGATCCCCTTGATGTCAGATAATTTCCACGCAATTGCCCCTTTGTGAGTTTTTAGAACCTCGATAAGTGCGGTTTTTTCGTCATTGGAGAGATCTTTTGCAATAATAACCGGCAACTTATCGTTTCCTCCAAGAATACATATTCAAGGTGTGGAGGAAGATCTTTCAATTCGAGGGTTAGTGGTTCCTCGATTGAAGATGTAGGCTCAATGATCATAACCTCCACCGGTGGAGGAAATGGGTAATCGTTTAGAAAATCCTTGATAATCGAGAATGTGACAACCGCGGTTTTGAGGTTTGTCACTTAGTTTTATTTTGTGCAAGTTACGTGTCTTTACGTGTTTTTGTGCTAATTGGTGTGTATAGATTGTGGTTTGGATATCATTTCGGGTACGAGGTACCTCGTGAGTGAAACGATGTGTGATGATTTCATGTTCATGAGCTCACATGGTAGTGACTATGAAATGAGATGGTGTTATTTAGTGGTTTTACGTATACGTATATGTATTATAGAAAATCGTATTTTTACGGTTTAGGGTTTTGCATTTAGGGGTCTCGGAAGAGGTATTTAGTCACGGGAGTATTTTTTAGGATGGTTTTAAGTCATTTAGGACTTGGTTAATTAGTTTATTTCATATTTCAAGAGTTTTTAAAAAACGGTATACTTTTACGTCTTTTACGGTATACGCGTAAATTTGACTAGTTTTACGGTTTTGAGGTTTTGGAGGTTTTTGGAGCTGAAATAAATTAAGGTAAATTAAGGTAATATTATTAATACATTAATTAATAATAAAAAGAAAATAAAGTAAAAAAATAATAAAGGGGGGGGGGGGGTCGGTTTGGACGTTGCAAGGAAGAAAGAAAAAAGAGGAATTTGTTAAAAGCCCAGATTGAGCCCAATTGTGAAAGACTTTTTATTAAATCATTTAAAAACCAATCATAATATCAAAAAGATCAGTTTTTTCTCTCCTCCACCTTTTTTGGCCGAAATATTATGATCCCTAATTTAGGGATTCATCAAAAATAATTTTCTTGAAGAATTGAGGTAAAAATCTTGATTTAATTCTTATAGTTTTCATGCTTTATATCATTAAGGCTTCAAGTATTATCTAATCAATTTATATGATGGATTAGGGTTCTTAATAGATCTTTAATTAGGGGTTTTATAACAATTAACATTATTAGGATAATGATTGGTGATAATTAGTAATGTTAATTAGGGTTTAATCATGTTTAAATTCGTTTTTTAAAAACTGGGCAAAATTTGTGGTTCATTGTTTTGATCATATCTAGAGTTCTAGGAACATTCATGATGCGATCCAGGTATCCCTGAAAAGGTAATTGAGTTGGATTTCTAATTCAAGAAACGATAACTAAATTTGAGGTCGGGAAGTGGGTCAAAAACAGGTTACAACAGTCGGAGGTCAAAACAGTTTCTAGATCAGCGGGTTTTCAATTAATGTTTTAAGATGGTTAGGACACTTAGAAGTACAACTAGATCTTAAAACGAACGTGAGGGTTAGTTTATATGTTATATAAGCTATCTGGAAGAGGGCTAATTAATTGGGATAGTAGGAGACCCTCTGGTCATAACAAACTTTTCATATGTTCAAAATCAGTAAAAATCTAGATAGGTGAAAGTATAAGTTGTATATCGGGGACTTAAAAACGGCTTTGATGTTGGGGAAAAGGCTGAGATTTTAGCTAACACATATAAGTTTATGGGGTTTTCATTGCAAGGAATGTGGTTTCGGTTTGGTGGGCGTTTGGCTCATAATACGGAGTATGAAAATCGGGACTGTTTTGGGATAAATGTTAACGGGATGAGTTTTGAACTAAACAAAGTTAAGGGCTTTATAGAGGGATGTAATGAGATACCTATGGCATATAAACGGGGTTCAGTTGTATGAGAAGGTTAGATATCCATCATAGATTGATGAGCAATTTTAGTATGTGGTTCATGTCTTGATTGTGTATGTTTGTGTGTTTAGATTTTTGCTAAAGCGCGAGTACTTGGAGAAGCTTGTTCAGGTGAGTTTCATAGTCCCATGTTTTTATGAGTTATAAATGATTTGATTTCCAGATGGGATGGAAGAGACACTGTATGGTTTTGTAAAGAATAATGTGAATGTTTTTATGGTTTGTAATGGACTTGTGTGTACACTTATGTGATTAACTGCTATGTGATTCTTGATTGTGTTTATGATTTGGATCGGGGGACACGTACCGTCTCAGTTATTGTGGTTTGACGTGGTACCAAGGGGATGTTGACAAGGTGGGGCCTTGGGATTGGTTCATAGGTGTATGGGCGCCTATGGGACCGTGGTTGTTGGTAAGGCTGGGAGCCTTGAAATTGTGATGTATGGTTAATATTGAATGCTAGTTGTTAATACATAATTGTAGCACATTGTCCATATGTCCTTTTGTTGATGGTTGTTATTCACAGCTTATAACTGATTTGGGGTTAGAGACTTAAACCTATGACTCTCACCAACTTTATGTTGACGTGTTTTAGTATCTCTTTCAGGTGAGAATGTGGTTAAGCGTGAGAATAGGAGTGGCTAGCTGGGAGGCTTAGGATTACATTTGGAGGAACCCCTTTCCTCTTAGTTTCTATTTAATGTTTGAATAAGTGATACTTTTTAGACACCTATATGTTTGATGTGTGTTAGTTGAATGTCTTTAGTAAGAGGTAGGCCTGTTACCTACTTACCTAGACGCCTGCATTGTTTGAGATATCTTCATGACATTGTGTCACCATTTATGATATTTCCATTTCATTTAGTTAACTTCATAGACACGCTATTGTTGTGATGATATCCATACGTTGCGCCCTATATTCCGCCATGGTGGGGTGTGACAGAATGGTATCAGAGCCAATGGTTATAGAGAATTAGGTTGCCTAGTCTAGTAGTCTAGTTTATAGCTTAAGGATCCCTGCATATAGGCGCCATAGGAATATGTGTGTATGGTTTTGATTGTATTTTCTGAGTATTGTTGATTCGTTTTATGTGAGTTTTGACTAGTATGGATTGAACTATAGTCGTCCATACTTAGTCACATGCTAATTTCTGTTTTGTTTTTGATATACGAATTACTTTCATAATAATTGATGAGTTATTTTGTGTACCTAATGTATAGTATTTTTCTTTTGATGTTTAACTCATGTTCCCTAAGAATTAGGTGGTGATTCGAGTTACTAGGAGTAGGTAGATAGGAAAGATTTTAAGTTATTTCCACTCTTATGGGCGACGTGACTTATAACTGATTATGATGTTGTTTTTGAGCTTGTCTATGTTGTTTTAGCTAGGCTATGGATTTATGTATTGCAAGAAGTTTGACTATGTTATTTTAATGGATGGAGTTTTGGACCTTATTGGTTATGTGATTATGAACTTATGTGAGTAGATGGATTTATGTGTTATATGTTGTATTGATTCTTATAAGTGTCATCATAGGAGGGAGTGCATTGGGGAAAGGGTAATTGTATAAGTATGGTGGCCAACATAGTTATACAACTACCACAACTTCAATGGGTTCTCAAGTATGATTGCATGAAAGAGGGTTAGTACATGCTTGTATATGATAAGATGTGGATTTTGGGTATATGTATAATATATGGGTTTATGTAACAGCTGTCTACCATATGGCTATTTTTGAGTGTGTTATATGTTTTGGGTTATACTCATGTTGTGTGATTATGGGGTCACACGATATGGAATGGTTTTAGTGATGGGTTTTATGCCTTGTTGTTAGATGGTGATTACTCGTATGAAAAAACGAGTGTATGACGTGATTGATTGATCTGACATGTATGGTAACGAGTATGTTTTGGGTGATTTAATTGGTATATATATGTGGATGTATATATACTAGTATGTGTTAAGTTATGATATATGGTCGTTCAATAGTTATTATAACTTGAACATACCTTGTGTTTGCTTGTGTTTTATGGTGCTGGAGTTTGATGGAGTTCCAACGACGTTTTGAATCTTTTAATGTGTGTCTACATTTGGGTATGTATTTTAATTAATGAGAACTACTAAATTTTCTTGCAAATAAGTCTGGCTAATTATAGGAAAACGATTTTGAAAATAATTTGTAGGTGTATGGTATGATATTGTGGCTTACATATTTTTTTTAAGTTTGTGGTAGTAAGCTAATAAAAAAAATTGTCTTGAAAATAACTGGATTAGTTTTATGTGTGTGATCATACATTTTAAAGGGGTAAAGAAATTTTACAATAATTTTCTTAAGTGGAGTTAAAATTTTAGAAGTATTTAACTAAGACGGAAAGAGTAAAAATGGAGATTTTATTATAGTAATGATAATAATAACACCACACCTTGTAAACGTGTGGTAGTTTAGTTATAACCAGCCTAAATGGAATAATAATGATAATAATATAGAATAAAAAAACACTATATTTTATAAACATGTATTGATTTCATAATAACAAGTGAAATAAATTTAATATGGGTAAGCGAGATAATGGTTAGAATAAGATTGTAGTATACTAACTAGTTGATATCTTGATAAAATGATGAAGATAAAGGATGAGTTTATGGTTAAAAATGAGTATGATTGATTTTAGTAGTATGGGAGTTTGGTTCTTATGAGAAGTAACTAATCGGGGAGAAAGTTTAAAATTTTCTAAGGTATCAAAATTTGGTAATATTAATTGTGACGAGTCTAAATTTTTTGTTGTTGGCACACTCCATTGATCTTTCAGATTACATTGTTTCGTTTTTAGTTGTTTTGGCTTGGGTTCATTATGGTTGATCTTTGGGTTTACCCTATATTATTTTTATGGGACGCGGTCGTTTGGAAATTCTTTTGGTACATGTCATGGTTGATTTAGTTATGCGGTTGTGGAAACGTTAGGATGAGAGGATAGAGTTTGGTGTATTACTTATGGTTAGATATTAGAATAGAGAGATGTATTTTGGTTTAAAGGTTGTGTTGAAGGAATGATTAAGATTTGTGGAGTTTTGAAACTTAGATTGGTTACGAGGATAAGGGAGTAAGTAAAGTTAGTTGAGTGGTCGTGAGAACGAGAAGTCATGCTATGAGAAGTTGGTTGAAGTACCATTATGAGATTGATGAAAGTACCAACGGATGTGAGGGTAGAGTAGAAATTTTCTACTAAAGATTGGGCAAATAACACGCAAGGGAATTAGTATAGTTATGGAGGCAAGGTAGTGGTAGACACGTGAAGGAAAACATGGATGTGAAAGAATGATTGGTAGGAGGCTGATTAAGTGTGATTACAACAAGTAAGGAAGAGTGAGCCATTGAGGGGTTGAAGTACCTTTAGAAATATTATGGTAGATGAGTTGAAGTTAGAAGCTATTGGGTAGTGTGAAGTTCCTAGGTAACATCATAGAGACGAGAAGGGGAGCATGAAGAGCTACATCGTGAAGCAAGGAGCTGAAAGGACTACGTGCGGGCTGCTAAAGGAAGCAAGAGATGTGGAAGGAGTCACAGATTTTGCTAGGACTGGAAAGGTGACAAGCACTATGAAGGGAATCTCCGTATGGTTCGTGACGAAGGAAGACAGATCGAGTACCGGGGTGGAGCTACAAATAGCTGAACCAGTGGATCGTGATGAAGTGAATACATAACATGAGAGATTAAGAACTCGTGGAAGTAACAAGGGGAGTCAAGTAACTACGCGAATATAATTTTGTGGCAATCAATATCGAGGGATGAGTAGTGAATCTGAGCTGAATAAGTTCACGGAGAAGTGATTAGAGAGTCGGTTTTGTGAAGGTGTTATGAAAGATCTTTGGAAGAGATAGCTATGCATTATCCAATGCACTAGCGATTTCCATAGATTTGATGAATGAAGTATGTAATTTCTATTGGACGGGATAGTGTTGGAATTAGGGAGAACCATGGAAGGAGAGAACCAAGTATTCCTAGAATATGATGATTGAAAGTACCTTATGTTAGGTGCAAGATCAAAATAGAAGTAAGAGATTTGAATAAGAATTTAAAATATGGCTTAGTTTGGATAAATGGAAACTAATATGGGTATAAGAGGAGAGTGTGATCCGCATGGGATCACATAAAACTCTAGTCTTTCCCTATTAGGAGGGAGTAGGAGAACTGGTCGTGAAGAAAAAAAGTGAAGCTACTTGGAAAATTTTGAGGTATAGATGACTTGAAAGAAAGGAAGAATAACATCGTGATGTATGCCATGAGCTGAGGAAGAAGAAGGAAGTGTGGACAGATGCAAATCATGAATGAAATAGGTCGATATAGGAACCGAAGTAAAACTTTGGTAGAGCCTAATAAGTAGAATAAAGCACAAAGCAGGCTAATATTGTTGTAGTGTGGAAAAGGGGATGGTACTGACCTATACGGTTTGATTGGAAGGCTTAGTATCGATAATCGCATGGATGAGGCGTTATAATTGTGATGTGTCATGAGAGACGAAGGGCTTGGTCTAACTAAGACGAGGCGAGGAGAAATATGACCTTGAAGGTAAGACGTTGTGTAGGTATAAAGGAAGAAAATGTAGCTAATTGTCTTAGAAAGAGTTAAATATGTTCAATGGTAAGTTGAGTATAAAGGATCATTAAAAAATTGTTCATGGAGAAAAGTGAGAAAGATATGTATAAGTGCTACTAATGAGCTATCTAAATTTACTGGAAGTAGTTGTAGCATGGGTTTGGATGGCAGTCGATAGACCAACTGAGATAACCATCCTTTTGGTGATATGTATAGATCATAATTTGATTTGGATTGAAAGAGCCTTGTTATGATGAACTAATGAATATGTGAAATACCGTCATATGTCACTTGTGTAAGGAAATTGGAATATTTAAGAAGTTTGGGGGTACGGACTAAAGGGAGTTGATGAACATGATTGGATACGAGTATATCAAGCTAATGGGAAAAGGATGGACGAAGTGAGAAACTGCTACAAGTATAGGAGTCGTGTTGAGAGCCTGGTGACTGATTTAGAGGGAGGTGAGAAACTCGTTAGCGATGTCTGAGTTTTAATATAATGATAGTTATAATACTAGAAGTCGATGAATGCCATTTGAGGAACTATATGGAAGGATAGGGTGAGTTGTCCTTAAGGTGGACTAAAATTGGTTAAAGAGACTACTAATGTGGAAAAGGTGTTTGTGGAAAGGATGAGAGAAAACAAGAGATGCTATGTAGAAAAGGAGGAAACCACTAGAGTTTAGTGACAAAGGTATGTAGGAAGTTTCACCGATAGTAACGGGTGGTATATTTTGGTAAAATGGAAAAGTTGATGTAGAGTTGTGTAGGTCCATTTATGATCTTTGGAAAGATCGGACCAGTAGCTTATGAGTATAGAATTACCTGGGGAAAATAAGTGGTATACATGATATATTTCATGTATTGAGATTGGTAAATGTTGTTTGAGAATGCATATTTGCATGTACGGTTATTCGGGATTTGTGTTAATAAGAGTCTTTGTTTTATCAAAGAGTCATTTGTGAGATTTATTGGCTGTGAGGTCAAGAGTTTGGGTATGAATTTAAATATTGGTAGTTAGTATATGTGGTAATTTGAGACTCGAACTAAAGTACACATAGAAATGAGAAGAGTTCATTTAGAACAAGTATCCTCATGTGATTTGTTGGTTGTGTGTTTGAACCTAAGGAGTAAATCTCGGGACGAGATTTCTATTAGGAGGGAGTGATGTGACAACCGCGGTTTTGAGGTTTGTCACTTAGTTTTATTTTGTGCAAGTTACGTGGCTTTACGTGTTTATGTGCTAATTGGTGTGTATAGATTGTGGTTTGGATATCGTTTCGGGTACGGGGTACCTTGTGAGTGAAACGATGTGTGATGATTTCATGTTCATGAGCTCACATGGTAGTGACTATGAAATGAGATGGTGTTATTTAGTGGTTTTACGTATACGTATATGTATTATAGAAAATCGTATTTTTACGGTTTAGGGTTTTACATTTAGGGGTCTCGGAAGAGGTATTTAGTCACGGGAGTATTTTTCAGGATGGTTTTAAGTCATTTAGGACTTATTTAATTAGTTTATTTAATATTTCAAGAGTTTTTATAAAACTGTATATTTTTACGTCTTTTACGGTATACGCGTAAATTTGACTAGTTTTACGGTTTTGAGGTTTTGGAGGTTTTTGGAGCTGAAATAAATTAAGGTAAATTAAGGAAATATTATTAATACATTAATTAATAAGAAAAATAAAATAAAAATAAAAAAATAATAATAAAGGGGGGGGGGTCGGTTTGGACGATGCAAGGAAGAAAGAAAAAAGAGGAATTTGTTAAAAGCCCAATTTGAGCCCAATTGTGAAAGCCTTTTTATTAAATTATTTAAAAACCAATCATAATATCAAAAAGATCAGTTTTTTCTCTCCTCCACCTTTTTTGGCCGAAATATTATGATCCCTAATTTAGGGATTCATCAAAAATAATTTTCTTGAAGATTTGAGGTGAAAATATTGATTTAATTCTTATAGTTTTCATGTTTTATATCATTAAGGCTTCAAGTATTATCTAATAAATTTATATGATGGATTAGGGTTCTTAATAGATATGTAATTAGGGGTTTTATAACAATTAACATGATTAGGATAATGATTGGTGATAATTAGTAATGTTAATTAGGGTTTAATCATGTTTAAATTCGTTTTTTAAAAACTGGGCAGAATTTGTGGTTCATTGTTTTGATCATATCTAGAGTTCTAGGAATATTCATGATGCGATCCAGGTACCTCTGAAAATGTAATTGGGTTGGCTTTCTAATTCAAGAAACTAGAACTAAATTGGAGGTAGGGAAGTGGGTCAAAAACAGGTTACAACAGTCGAAGGTCAAAATAGTTTCTGGATCAGCGGGTTTTCAATTAATGTTTTAAGATGGTTAGGGAACTTAGGAGTACAATTGGACCTTAAAACGAACGTGAGGGTTAGTTTATATGTTATATAAGATATCTGGAAGAGGGATAATCAATGGGGATAGTAGAAGACCCTCTGGTCATAACTAACGTTTCATATGTTCAAAATCAGTAAAATCTGATAGGTGAAAGTATAAGTTGTATATCGGGGACTTAAAATTAGCTTTTTTGTTGGGGAAAGGGCTGAGATTTTAGCTAACACATATAAGTTTATGGGGTTTTCATTGCAAGGAATGTGGTTTAGGTTTGGTGGGCGTTTGGCTCATAATACGGAGTATGAAAATCGGGACTGTTTTGGGATAAATGTTAACGGGATGAGTTATGAACTAAACAAAGTTAAGGGCTTTATAGAGGGATGTAATGAGATACCTATGGCATATAAACGGGGTTAAGTTGTAGGAGAAGGTTAGATATCCATCATAGATTGATGAGCCATTTTGGTATGTGTTTCATGTCTTGATTGTGTATGTTTGTGTGTTTAGATTTTTGCTAGAGCGCGGGTACTTGGAGAAGCTTGTTCAGGTGAGTTTCATAGTCCCATGTTTTTATGAGTTATAAATGATTTGACTTCCTGATGGGATGGAAGAGACACTGTATGGTTTTGTAAAGAATGTTGTGAATGTTTTTATGGTTTGTGATGGACTTGTGTGTACACTTATGTGATTAACTGCTATGTGATTCTTGATTGTGTTTATGATTTGGATCGGGGGACACGTACCGTCTCAGTTATTGTGGTTTGACTTGGTACCAAGGGGATGTTGACAATGCGGGGCCTTGGGATTGGTTCATAGGTGTATGGGCGCCTATAGGACCGTGGTTGTTGGTAAGGCTGGGAGCCTTAGAATTGTGATGTATGGTTAATCTTGAATGCTAGTTGTTAGTACATAATTGTAGCACATTGTCCATATGTCCTTTTGTTGATGGTTGTTATTCACAGCTTATAACTTATTTGGGGTTGGAGTCTAAACCTATGACTCTCACCAACTTTATGTTGACGTGTTTTAGTATCTCTTTCAGGTGAGAATGTGGTTAAGCGTGAGAATAGGAGTGGCTAGCTGGGAGGCTTAGGATTGCATTTGGAGGAACCCCCTTTCCTCTTAGTTTCTATTTAATGTTTGAATAAGTGATACTTTTTAGACACCTATATGTTTGATGTGTGTTATTTGAATGTCTTTAGTAAGAGGTAGGCTTGTTACCTACTTACCTAGACGCCTGCATTGTTTGAGATATCTTCATGACATTGTGTCATCATTTATGATATTTCCATTTCATTTAGTTAACTCTATAGACACGCTATTGTTGTGATGATATCCATACGTTGCGCCCCATATTCCGCCATGGTGGGGTGTGACAGAGAAGTCCTCATCGTCATCGAGGTCTTCGTTACACGTACGTGGAACATCATATTCGTCTAATGATGAGGGTCCATTTACTCATCATTTTATACCCATAAAGCCCGGTAAAATGACTAGAAACACTAAAATAGGCTTAATTATATTGCAAATATGTTTGTTTTGTGTTTTATGTCAATTAGGTACAAAAGGATTGAAAACAGAGAAAAAGCGGGCATTATTGGATCGACTCGACTACATTCGTGAAGTTTAAGAAGTCAAGACAAAGAAAAAGTCAACTCGAGACCCGGCAATGGAATGGGCACGAAAAAACCAAACCCGAAACTTAAAATAATTATTTTACGAGCTAACCCGCACCCGTTTAACGGGTCGGACGAGCCATTGTTAATAATAGATCGAAAACAAAACCCAATGTTTTGTAACAATGTTTCACGTCTATTTATTGACACTCGGATACAAGGCCCGAGCACACCACAAGCCCAGTTTTTTTATTTGATCTATTTGGGATATAATGGGCTTTTTACATCACCACAGCCCATTTAAACCCCCAACCCAACCCTATTATCATATGGAAGGAAAATAACAAGATCAGTAGGGTTTTCATCTCAACATCACAGCCTCCACCATTCTCAAAATCGAGTTCCCCCCATTTTTTCCTTTTTTTGCAACAATCCAAAACCTCTCAACCCCACACCATAGATTCGAAATCAAATCATGTGAGGACAAATTGATGACGTGATTTTACCGAGATGAGAAGGCAAAGTTATCAAGAGGGATAAAGACATATCAATGCAAACCCACGTGATGTCTATAGAGAATCAAGATTCGAGATTTGTTTTTGCCTATAAAAGGGATGAAGAACATGAAGACCAGGGATGTATTTTGTTTTATTAGTGTAGGTTTAAATTTAAGTTTTATTTAATTTTGCAGTTTTAATTTAATTCAAAGTTGTACTTTTAAGATTCTTGTTTTTAATTTAAATTCAGTAAGTTTGATTAAATTGTTTCTTGTTCTTGAATTATTCTCAAGTTTTTCTATTAATGCTTAAAGTTTTATTGTGCAAATCTCTTTTTTAAAGTCTGCTAAAAAATTTCTACTACTGTTCCGATGCTGAGAGAGTTATTGTGTCCTTGATTTGTTTGTCGAAGAAAAAAAAGTTATTAGTTAATTTAATTTAAGTGATATGCTGTTGTTACTGTTCGATGAAAGAAAATAAACTGAAGAAGATTGGTTTGAGGTGTTGTATGATTCAGTTTGATGCAGTTTATTGGTATTGTTGATTCCGATGGGTTTAATGTGTTGTAATGTCAATTTTGGTTTAATGCTTTCGTCGACGCTGAGTTGTAAGTTTTATACAAATCCTTTTTCATTTTTTTGCATATTTAAAACTATGTTGATGAATTTGTTGTAGTAGTAGAAATAATGTCACTGTTAGTTAAAAAAAATCAAGTGTGATTGTTTATATCAGTTTCTGATCTTACTATTGATGTTGTTTTTATTTTTCATGTGTTATTAATATTGTTGATGCTTTGTTTGTCTTGTGTTAAAAGGATCAAAATTATTATTGCCTCTTTGTTTATAGTCAATATTTTTAGTAGTAAAAATAGGTTGAATGGATTTGCTTAATGTGATACTTGCTTATTACAGTAGCTCACTACAATCTCTTTCATCGTAGTTAATTATTTAATATACTTTGTTCTTCCTAAAAGAAAAAAAAATGTTTTTAAAAAGAGTGTCAGGTAATTGATTCGAACACCTGACCTCCCACAATCCCAATCAAACGTCTTATAAAGAGCATCTCAAACCAACTGTGCTAGGACTTTTCTTTGTTGTTTGATTACAATATGCTTTATTTAAACCATGTCTACCATTTTAGTTTATTAGTTTAATAGCTTATTTACATCTTGTTATGATAAGCTTTTCATCCGTCTTTTTTTATTACGATCTTTACAACATTAGCTAGTTTCGATAATGTTTTAGTTTTTTATAAAAAGTTTAATATTTTTAAATTATTTAATTAGTTAAATTTGTTTTTAATTCATAAAAAATGAAATTCTTTTTATAAAATTTTATTTTGTCATTTACTAGTACTTAGGAAAATTAGATGTGTTTTCATAAGCTTAAAATTTGTTAATTTGATTTAAATGTCGCGTTTACTTTCGTTATTATTCGTTTGCTTTCGTTAATTGTTTTATCTTTCTTAGTTTAATTTTCTCTTGCCTTATTTATGTTTCCCGTAGACTTAGGACTTATTTCGATGCCTTTCATGCTTCCCATAGTTTTAGATTTTATTTAGTATGCCTTAGTTTTATTTCTCGTGCTTTAATTTTAATTCTCGTTCTTTATATGCTTTTCTCATAGTTTTAGAAACCAAATTCTAACCCTCATTATTCAAGCATCCAAAAGTCAAACCAATAACCTAACCGTCAATTTCACATTTCGTTGGAAAACGACTCGGGTGATCACTTGCCCGGTATATATATTATATATTATTTTGTGAGTTTTGACTTATAATTCTTTTTCCTAAAGGAATTGTTTGTCGAGTCACTTACGTTACAATATATTTTATATATGTATTATTATACTTTACATCAAATTTTTGGCGCCGCTGCCCGGGGAAGTGTGTTGCGACAATATCGTTACGGTTTGACGATTAGTGACTTGGAGATCCTTCCTCGTGAAGTTATTATTGTGTTTGTGAATATTTAAAAAAATATAAAAATATTTTTCTTTTCTTTTTATTATATATATAAGACAAAAAAAATAGAAAAATCAAAAATTAAAAATACTCTTCTTTATCCTCTATCCATTTAATTCTTTTTCTTAACCATCTTATCGTTTAATTCTTATGCCGACGTTTGTCCGAGGCGTAGGGTGTGGAGAACCGTTATATGATTTATCACCTTGTCGACAATGTACTTGTGAACGTTGTGGTAAAGATCTTTGTGGTGGATATTGTTTTCTTTGCAAATCGAGAAACGAAGATTCATATGATAATCCTCACGATTATTCTTATCCACCTCCACAGCCCACTCGTTTGCCATACTCGTGTGCGCATTGTGGAAACGATTACCATTTAAGTATCGATTGTCCATCTCATCCCTCGTTTAACAACGAGCATGAGCCGGGGTGCAATTATGACTACAATAGAGATAATTATCCACAAAATTCACCGAGTTTTTCACAACAATATCCTTGTTGTGAAAAGTGTGGGGGCCCTCATGATACTTATTTATGTCAACCGACGAATTTTTATGAGGCAACTCCTTGCTATGATTCCGGTTATGACCATTATGAGCCCCCACATCATCCTGTCATTCATCATCAATCTCTTGCTTCTGAAAATGAGCTTAATGAACATGAGCTATTCATTCACGAATTAGTTCAACAAAAAATAAAAAAATATAATAAAACAAGTAATGAAGCTTTGCTAGATAGAGATAAGGTTATGACCTCTACGGAAACATATTTAAAGAAGTTTAATCGTTTTTCTTTTAGAAAGCCGAAGGTTTTATTGATAGCTTGGGATAGATTTTTTGAGATTAAGCATACATGTGGAGAAAAGCAAGAACAAGAGTTGCTTCTAAAACTTCTCGAGGATGTAGAAAATGTTAAACAGGAGTTGGCAGAATATATTAATGCTCCAAATTTCAACCATCCTACCTTATACCATGATGATGATGACGAGGATTATACCATTGCAGTCACACCCGAGGAGCCCATTGACTCTCTCATAATGGAGGATGAGCATCTTGACACTATTATGGCAACAGAATCGGACGAATTCATAAAGTCTAGTGTTGAAGACCTTGTCCTAATCCCAAGTGAGCCTAAGGGTATTCTCGACAATTTGTGTGATGTGCCTATTTGTGATCATCCTTCGCCTCTTGACATTTCAAAAGATCAATTTGAGATTTTATCCGATTCTAAAGATGTTTCTACTTCGAGTGATGATGGTTCTTTATCTATGGAGGACATCGATTATGTTGAGGCATCACCTCCCAATTACGAGCCCATAAGCTTAGAGGAGGTGAAAGATTTTGACCCGAAAGGGGGAGAAATCGAGGATGTTGGGCTTCGTGAAAGATTATCAAAAATCAATGTTCTCATTTCTAAAATTGAGGCATTAAATGCTGATTTTCATGAGCCCGTCTATGAGAAGTTCCCGGATGAACTTACTCTTATTCATCCATTTCCACCGGGAAATGAGATTGATTTTGATACCACATTTGAGAGATTCACTTTTGAATCTACTCCATTTGTTCCATCTCCACCGGGAGATGTTGATTACCATCTTAATGATCCCGATTATGATCAATTCACATTTGATCAGGATCCTCTTAAGAATTATGGTATGACCATTCTTGATCCCGAGCTCGATAAATTCACTTTTGATATTTCTTTCGTCGAATCGGTGATCATTCATGATATTGCTATTCCCACCCTCCCACCCGTTGAGAATAGTGATCATCCATCTTCTCCCGTGATGAGTTTAGTTTCCATTCTCAAGGGGTTCACCGATGAACCGCCTTTCAGATAGAATGATGACTTTTACAAACTCATCATCCGAACCTTTCTTCTATTTCTTACTTATTCTCCTCCATATCTTCTCTCCTCCGGGAATGAGGATACCATTTTTGACCCCGGCATCTCCATGTATCGTTTTTATTCTCTTGAGCCGGGTGTATCTCATCGGTGTGGTACTTTCGTGAAATTCAATGTTTATCCAAACTTCTTGAATGAAAGTCCTATGGAGATTTGTTTTCCACTTGCTCCCTCATGACCATTGAATTCGGGGCGAGTCAAGCTAACGACTCGTAAATAAACAAGCCCTTCTCGGGAGGCAACCCGAGGGTCTTTTATGGTCTTTCTTCTTTATTTTTGCTAACACTAAGTGTGGGGGAGATGCCTCTTCCATTGTTTGTTGCCATGTGTTTGCTCTATGTTTTCAGGATTCCCGTGATCGTGATGATTGAAGCGCCCGTTTTCAATCTGGCCGCCCAATATCCTATCTTGTTTACTAACGTTTATCTAGGGATATCTTTTAATCTTCTTTTTGTGAAAAAAGCTTTTCGTTCTCACACTTGGCTAGTAGTGTTACCTTTTTACGTTCTATAGTGGCGGCTTCGGCCGGTACTTTGAATATTGAGGGAAATATTCAATTCTAAGTGTGGGGGGGAAATTCTAGCCGAATTTGATCACATTTGTACCTACTAGTACCCTAGCACCTCCATTTTGACCAATTTTTTTTTATTAAATAAAAAGAAGTGCTTTGCATATTTTGTTAAGTATTTTTGTGTCTAGGTTTAATTTTGACCAGACCGGACGTTGAGCCTTTAGCTTTGTTCCTTAACTATATTAGGCTAAGTCTCTTTATTGAGGACGAGAAATGATAGAGTTGATATAAGTTACTATGCTAAACGTAGAGTATTCGTATTCTTTCAAAAACTCATGTGTTTTAGTTGTGTGCTTTTTCTCCCATCTCTCGTGTATATAGATAAATTATTAATAAATGGGGTCGTACGGTTTATAGGGTTTTTTTGCTTCTAGAACAAGATCATTTGAAAGTTACATATCATTAGATAAAGTACATATCAAGGCATACCCTATCTAAACGGGATGCGAAGATTGGTAAATCCAAAAAGGCTCAAAAGGCATGAGGATTATATTTTGTAAATGTCCAAAAATACTTAAAAGAGTTGAGGACCATGTTCCAAAAAGGCTCGAAAGGCATGAGGGCATGATTTTCTATCCAAAAAGACTCAAAAGAGTTGAGGATAAAGTGTTTGTTATAAAGTCCAAAAAGACTCGAAAGGTATGAGGACTCGTTTTAATCCAAAAAGGCTCGAAAGGCATGAGGATTTGTGCTATCCAAAAACACTCAAAAGAGTTGAGGACGCAAAATTTTTGAATAATCCATGAATGGATTAAAAAGTCATGGTCACAATAAAGCATCTCGACAAAAGTCATCCAAAAGATGTACGCTAAGAATGAATAAAAGACCATGACCATTTTGCTTAAATGTTTTATCAAAAGTTTTGTAAAATAAATGTCAAATATCGGTCCGGGAGAGGTCCCAAGTCGTGATCAAAGTTATGCCAAGATATGGACTTTAGATACTTATATGGAATGTTTTAAAAGATCGTGTCATTTAGCTACCTATCAAATAAACCGTCCTACTTTATTTTTGGACTTAAGAAATATCGAAATAAGTTAATATGAATCCTCGTGATCCATGAAAAAAATAAAATCTAGATATACCAATTAGGAATAAAGGAGTTTAAGTATCATGATTAACGCATATGAGTAGTGTTAGCATTACTAACTTGTAAAAGACAATAATCTCGTTTACGCTTAGCATGGAATGAGTGAAAATCGGGGACGATGAATGAACCTTAGTAGTTTAAAATTCTTTGTCTTGTCCTTTTAGATTTTGAATAAGAGTCGAAACGGGGTGTATACTTTTGATCCTTTCATTACTTTATATGATCGGATTGCTAGGGACTAGCAATTGATAGTGTGGGGGGGATGATGAGGGTCCATTTACTCATCATTTTATACCCATAAAGCCCGGTAAAATGACTAGAAACACTAAAATAGGCTTAATTATATTGTAAATATGTTTGTTTTGTGTTTTATGTCAATTAGGTACAAAAGGATTGAAAACGGAGAAAAAGCGGGCATTATCGGATCGACTCGACTACATTCGTGAAGTTTAAGAAGTCAAGACAAAGAAAAAGTCAACTCGAGACCCGGCAATAGAATGGGCACGAAAAAACCAAACCCGAAACTTAAAATAATTATTTTACGTGCTAACCCGCACCCGTTTAACGGGTCGGACGAGCCATTGTTAATAATAGATCGAAAACAAAAACCAATGTTTTGTAACAATGTTTAACGTCTATTTATTGACACTCGGATACAAGGCCCGAGCACACCACAAGCCCAGTTTTTTTATTTGATCTATTTTGGATATAATGGGCTTTTTACAGCCCACTTAAACCTCCAACCCAACCCTATTATCATATGGAAGGAAAATAACAAGATCAGTAGGGTTTTCATCTCAACATCACAGCCTCCACCATTCTCAAAATCGAGTTCCCCCCATTTTTTCCTTTTTTTGCAACAATCCAAAACCTCTCAACCCCACACCATAGATTCGAATTCAAATCATGTGAGGACAAATTGATGACGTAGTTTTACCAATATGAGAAGGCAAAGTTATCAAGAGGGATAAAGACATATAAATGCAAACCCACGTGATGTCTATAGAGAATCAAGATTCGAGATTTGTTTTTGCCTATAAAAGGGATGAAGAACATGAAGACCAGGGATGTATTTTATTTTATTAGTGTAGGTTTAAATTTAAGTTTTATTTACTTTTGCAGTTTTAATTTAATTCAAAGTTGTACTTTTAAGATTCTTGTTTTTAATTTAAATTCAGTAAGTTTGATTAAATTGTTTCTTGTTCTTGAATTATTCTCAAGTTTTTCTATTAATGCTGAAAGTTTTATTGTGCAAATCTCTTTTTTAAAGTCTGCTAAAAAATTTCTACTACTGTTCCGATGCTGAGAGAGTTATTGTGTCCTTGATTTGTTTGTCGAAGAAAAAAAAGTTATTAGTTAATTTAATTTAAGTTATATGCTGTTGTTACTGTTCGATGAAAGAAAATAAACTGAAGAAGATTGGTTTGAGGTGATGTATGATTCAGTTTGATGCAGTTTATTGGTATTGTTGATTCCGATGGGTTTAATGTGTTGTAATGTCAATTTTGGTTTAATGCTTTCGTCGACGCTGAGTTGTAAGTTTTATACAAATCCTTTTTCATTTTTTTGCATATTTAAAACTATGTTGATGAATCTGTTGTAGTAGTAGAAATAATGTCACTGTTAGTTAAAAAAAATCAAGTGTGATTGTTTATATCAGTTTCTGATCTTACTATTGATGTTGTTTTTATTTTTCATTTGTTATTAATATTGTTGATGCTTTGTTTGTCTTGTGTTAAAAGGATCAAAATTATTATTGCCTCTTTGTTTATAATCAATATTTTTAGTAGTAACAATAGGTTGAATGGATTGCTTAATGTGAGACTTGCTTATTACAGTAGCTCACTACAATCTCTTTCATCGTAGTTAATTATTTAATATACTTTGTTCTTCCTAAAAGAAAAAAAAATGTTTTCAAAAAGAGTGTCAGGTAACGGATTCAAACACCTGACCTCCCACAATCCCAATCAAACGTCTTATAAAGAGCATCTCAAACCAACTGTGCTAGGACTTTTCTTTGTTGTTTGATTACAATATGCTTTATTTAAACCATGTCTACCTTTTTAGTTTATTAGTTTAATAGCTTATTTACATCTTATTATGCTTAGCTTTTCATCCGTCTTTTTTTATTACGATCTTTACAACATTAGTTAGTTTCGATAATGTTTTAGTTTTTTTATAAAAAGTTTAATATTTTTAAATTATTTAATTAGTTAAAATTGTTTTTAATTCATAAAAAAATGTAATTCTTTTTATAAAATTTTATTTTCTCATTTACTAGTACTTAGGAAAATTAGATGTGTTTTCATAAGCTTAAAATTTGTTAATTTGATTTAAATGTCGCGTTTACTTTCGTTATTATTCGTTTGCTTTCGTTAATTGTTTTATCTTTCTTAGTTTAATTTTCTCTTGCCTTATTTATGTTTCCCGTAGACTTAGGACTTATTTCGATGCCTTTCATGCTTCCCATAGTTTTAGATTTTATTTAGTATGCCTTAGTTTTATTTCTCTTGCTTTAATTTTAATTCTCTTTCTTTATATGCTTTTCTCGTAGTTTTAGAAACCAAATTCTAACCCTCATTATTCAAGCATCCAAAAGTCAAACCAATAACCTAACCTTCAATTTCCCACTTCGTTGGAAAACGACTCGGGTGATCACTTGCCCGGTATATATATTATATATTATTTTGTGAGTTTTGACTTATAATTCTTTTTCCTAAAGGAATTGTTTGTCGAGTCACTTACGTTACAATATATTTTATATATGTATTATTATACTTTACATCATCTAACGTAAAACCACCTCCTTCAAATGAAGTGAACGAAGGTGTCGAATTATCAAGAATTGGGTCAAGCATTGTGGGATTGCCACAATTAGCTTCATCAACAAAACCTAAAATTTCTTGTGAATATTCCTCACAAACAACATCAATCATGTCAATGTTAATGTCATTCATGGAAGCGATGGAATAAACATGAGAATGTGTAGAGTTTTATGTTGTGTTTATAACAAGTTCCTCATCGTTAAATCGCAAAGTGATTTTTTGAGCATGGACGTCGATAATCGCTTTCGATGTGTCTAAGAAAGAACGTCCTAAGATGAGAGGAACTTGAGGATCCATGGGAATATCGGCAACAATAAAGTCTACGGGATAGTAGAACTTTCCCACTTTCACAAAAACGTCTCCGGCCACCCCACATGCGGGAATTGTAGAATGATCGGCCATTTCGATAGACATTTGTGATGGAGTAAGATTAGGAAGATTGAGCATCTTGAAGATTGAAAGAGGCATCAAATTAATGCTAGCACCAAGATCGGCTAAGGCATAGCATTCTTCCATATCTTGAATAGCACATGGAATCAAAAATTTACCGAGATCACCGACTTTTTGAGGTATGCGGTTAAGATAAACTGATGAACAACTAGACAATTTTTTCAGTTTCTCCTTGTCGTTCAACATACTCTTAAAGTTGGCGTCAAACCTAGGCATCATGACTAGTGCGTCGGCGAAACTTATGTTAAAGTGTAAGTCATGAAACATTTTGATGAAAAGCTCAAATTGGTAATTGCTTCGTTCTTGCGTCTTTTCCTTTCGAAGTCTCGAAGGGTAAGGAAAAGGAGGTGTTGGTAAAGACTTAGATTGTTCAAAGGAAGAGGGTGGTGTTGGGTGGGGCATAGGCATAGCCTTTGGAATCTCGGGTTCCATTGATGGTAAAGGGTCAACCGTAGGTGTGGTATGAGCGGTACTTCGTGGGATTGAGATATGCTCCTTTTCAACCACAACCTCGGGTTCTTCCTCAATTGGCTCCTCCGTAGGAGCAATTGGTTAAGGAATCGGCTCTTTGAAAGTTTTACCACTACGAGTAGTAATAACTTTCATCTCTTCCTTAGGATTCGACACGGTGTTACTAGGTAAACCACTCGAAGACGACTTGCACATTATATCTTCGAACATGGATGAAATTTTATCCTCAAACATAGATTGCCTCTTATCGGCCTTAAGCATCTCTTGTTTTATCTCATATTGACCTTGTTCCATCTTTTGTTGGTTTTGTTGTAACCTAGTGACATTGCTTTCCATTTTATTGGTGTGAATCTTAAGTTCATTAGCAAGCTCGGTTTTTAACTCCTTTTTCAAGTCATTCTCAAACTCGGATCTCAATTTATTATCTCCCTTTGAATATTGTCAAACCTAGCATCATTCCCATTAGCGTATTCAACAAATTCATTTGGAAGATCTTTCAAGTTTTGCAAACTTTTGTTGTTGTTTTGAAAATCCTTGTTTTGAACTTGATTGTTAGCCCCTTGGTTCCCAAAGTTGTTACCCTTGTAAATGTTCCTTTGATAGCCTACTTGATTGTTGCGATAGGTGTTATTAGCTTTTTTGATTTGGTGAAAAACCCGGTGGAGTCAATTGATTAGTGCGGGTGACTTGACCGTTTTGGTTATAAGTTCCCATGGCCGCGTAGGCACTCGAAGTGTTACCACCGTTGGTAATGCACTCGGAAAAATCATGACATCCACCACAATACATGCACGAAACCTCAACCGCTTTAATCGTAGCGGGAGCGGGTTGTTCACCAACCTTAAACTCAACTAACAAACCCTTAAGCTTATCAAAAATCTTGTTTTCCAAATTGGCCTCTTTTTGCATAACATCAATGGTACGAGACGAAGATGAGGATGGTGGTGTAAATGAAGCCTTGGCAACACTCGAGATGTTACGAGGACTATAAACCTTAGATCTATTCTAAATTATCGTTAATGCTTCCTCAACCGTTTTACACAAGAAATTACCACCCGCGGCGGCATTAAGATAGTCACGCTCATGATCATTTAGTCCATTGTAAAACGTGTCAACTTGATGCAAGTCCGAAAAACCGTGATGAGGACACTCATGTAACATTTCCTTAAACCTATTCCAAGCCGTAGAAAAACTCTCATTAAATTCTTGTGGAAATTTTGAAATCTCGTTTTTCAAATGTGTAGTCTTAGAAGGCGGGAAAAATTGGTTCACAAACTTAGAAACGAGATTCTTCCACGTCAATATAGAATTGGGTGGCTCTTTCTCTAACCAAATTTTAGCGGGCCCCGCTAAGGAATACGGAAAAAGCATCATTTTAATCGAGTCGTTTGAAATGTCCTTAAACTTGCAAGTGGCGGTAAGACGATTGAATTGGCGGATTTGGTTGTGGGGGTTGTCCTTTTCGTCACCACGAAACTTGATGGCTTGGATCATGGACAACAAACCCGTCTTAACCTCGAAATTCTCCGTAAGGATTGCGGGAATCACAATGGCCTCTCCATAACCCTCGGTGGGTGCTTGAAGTAGCTCCATCATAGTACGATTAGCCATGGTGACTAATTGTTCTAAGATGGGTTCGTCAATGGGAGAGTCTTCGCTAGAAAACGTTGGTGTTGTTTCCTTACGGTTTCGACATTTACGTGCACATTTTGCTTGGTTACGAGTTTGCATAAACGTCACGTACAACGTGGGGATGAGCAAAGAAGATTCTTTTGGGTATTTTTACTTTTTTGATTTTTTTGTGTTTTTTTTATTATTTTTATATTTTTTTTTGGATTTTTGTGATGTATTACGTAGACCAAAATCTACAAATCTCTCCTCAAATCAAATCTCGTGATTAAAGGAGCCTCAAGGAATGAAAAGGATCACGTGAAGTGAACGCCTTCGATGACTTTAGAACGTTGGTGGAACACCAAAACGTTCAAGAGGGTTTAATCAATTGAAACCAAGAAAATATATATGATACGTAGATAATACTTTGGGTCGCAAACCCTAGATTAGCCCTCTTTCTCAAAACACGCACAAGAAAGCGGGGGAAACGAGGCGGCGCGAAGCACTTAAGAGCCTTTTTCCCTTAGGTCATGAAATACAACCGCCTTATACCCACCTTATAGTTTGTGTAAATTGAAATTAAGCTTCACGAAAGTATTTATCTATTTTTCCTTTTTTCTTTGTTTGAGATTAGAATACAATGATTGAGTGATGAAATCCCAAATCAAGGTTGTGCTTTCACACTTTTGGAGTACTTGTTAATTTTTTGTGATACGTATACAATATATTAATGATATTCAAACAAAAAACAAAAAACGATAATACGTATTAGTAGAGTGCTACTAATACAAATAGTTATTACGGATAATATAAAAACAACAATTGTCCAATTCAAAACACAACACGCCTTCCCGGCAGCGGCGCCAAAATGGTATTGTAGATTTTACACACCTTTAGGAAAAGGAGGTAACTAGGGCAAGCGTTTAATGCACGTTTAGGAAAACGTATATCAATGACCCTAAAAGTATGAAACGAGTTCGTTCTCAAGGAGGCTAGTGTGTTACGTGTGTAATGACTTGGATTAGTTATTTGTGATTAATATTATGATGGAAGAAAATAAAAATGAAAAACGGATAAGGGAAAATTACACTAAGACGTAAAAGACGTAAAACCGTAAAAAGGGGTAAATTAAAATTTTAATCTAAAAAATTACTAAAAATCCACTAAAATATTCTAAGGGTTTACAAAAAATCAAAACTTGCTAAAACCTTTTATTTAATTAATTATTAATTTTTAAATGCTAATTAAAGCCCTAAAAATCAAAATTAACTAGTAAAAAGTCCAAATCAAGGTTTTAGAATTTGTAAACCTCTAAAATAACCTAATCAAACTAAAAGTATTTTTATAAATTTTTAAACCACTAAAAACTATTTTTAAATACTAAAAAACTATAAAATCTTAAAATAATTCTAGAAAATAATTAAAAGATGCTAAAAATATTTGGAAAGTTGTAAAAATCCTAATTTAATGTCTAGAACCTATGAAAAATATAAAAACTTGAAAAATATGAATTTTAATTTTTAATAATAAAATAATAATAAAATATTAATAAAAATCCAAAATTCCTAAAAAATTCTAAAAAGTTGTAACCTAGCTTAATTTTACCTAAATAACACAGAAATGAAGTTAAAATTACCTAAATACCCTTATTGGGTCTAGAAATGGGCTAAAAGTCAAACAAACCCCTTAATGGGCTATTTAAGGCCCAATAAGCAAAATGTTGTCCAAATAAGCCGAAAACTCCTATTTGACTCAAAATTTGATTTTAAGAACAAAACTCTGAAGGCCCAAAAGCTGAAAATGTGTTTAAGCTAGCTTATTTCAAACAGCTTATTCTTAATGGGCTTTTTGGCCCATTAAGCTATAAGTTGATGCCATAAGCTGAAATTAAACACACGTCCTTCTCTTGGCTTAAATAAGCTATTTGCAAAAAGAAATTTGAAATAAGTCCATGTAATAAGCCTGAATAAGCAATAAGCTATCTTCACAAAACGACAAAATAGTCGTTTCGAGTTCTATGCTATTTCAAGAGCTGATTCAAATTGCAATAAGTCACAAATAGCTTAACTAAGCTTATTAACCAAAAATCTTTCAAAAAGAACCACTAAATAAGCTGGAATAAGCTATAAGCACTTTGTTAAAAGTCAACTTGATTCGTTTTCTAGTCAAACCTAAAAGTCAAAGTCCACAAAGCTCAAGATTAACTAAATGGGTCAAATAAGGAAGATTGATTACAAAAGCAAAGTTGTTGCACGTCTCAATAAGCTAAAATGGCTTATTAATAAGCTGTTTGTAAAATTGCACTAGCAGAGGGAATTTTTGACCAATTTCAGTGGGAACTTTTCCCACTGCTTGACTTGTTTGACTTTTTGTCTTTAGTGACTTTTTTGTGGATTCAGTTTACACAAAGGCACCAAATGAGCAGTTAATCATAAAGAGTCACTAGAAATCACAAAAACACAATTTCAAATAGCCAATTGATACAGTTAATTCGATTTGTCACTAGATCTCACACAGACATGAACATTTATGCAGTTTTGTTCAATAAGCACTTAGAGCATGAATAAGCTAACCAAACTTCACCAAATGCATACAAAATCTATATCTAACTCAAATGCACATAGATTAACAGGTTTCAAGCAATGGTTTCAAGTTTTGAACAAGATTCAAGCAATTAAAAGTCACTGATGAACAAACACAAGTAGTTAAGAACACTTGCTGATATATTTGACCACACATCCAATTTCAAACACTCAAATCTACTCAACAGGTTATATAAACTATGTTTTAACACTTTTTAGCCCTAAGCATGCATACACTCTAGGTGTTCCCACGATCTTAGGTCAAAACAGGCAAAATCCATGTTTTTATAGCACAATCTTTAAAATGGTGTTTCAAAGCTGAAAACTTGCAGGTTTTAGCACACAAACAAGTATAAAGCAGATACCAACTCAAATCACAAACTTCTAACAACACAATAGCAACTTATACACTTAAGCAGGTAATCCCAAACACCCTTTTATAATTTTAAAATCAAAATTTTCAAATCACAAGTAGGATTCAGGTTAGCACACGCATACATAAGCATCAAAACATCATCCTTAATCACTAACAACCAGATTTGGAGCACAAGAACACAACATACACTAGCAGAACTCAAATATCACCAAGATCCAATTTTTTGACAGATTTTAGGATTAAGAGCTCAAACCTCATGAATGTACTTCCACAGTCACGTATGTTAGAGCTTATGTGTCTAGCCCAACAAGACACAAGCTTCCAATATCAAGCTGCTAAGATTGAACGAGGTTAAAGCACAAAAATTATCCAAAATATAAAATTTTTTTTGAAGAAAAATGAAAAATCTTAATTAATGCAACCTTTGTATCCCACACTTGATTATCCTCAAACTATAAGCTCACAACACCTTGATAAGCTCCTTATCAAGGTGCTTAGACCACTTATAGCCCAAAAACTCCAAGGTTTGAACAAGTCTTAGCAGAATATCAAGAAAAGTTGGAAAATGTGTAAACTTTTACACACTCCTTTGAAAACAGGTTTTAAGATTCAGGATTATCAAACATATAACAATAAAAAGTAGGAATTAAAGTGGCACTTGGTCTTTCTTCAACAATTTCAAACACACTTCATTAATATGGAAATGGATTTACAGAAAAGTGAACAAGGAAAAATCAAGAGCAAAAACTAAATGACTAAGTCTAATGCCTTTTATAAGCTTACAATGTGTTCTAGGAAAGCTAAAAACGTGAACCCTAATGCTGTAGAATCCCCAATTTTCCCTTTGCAGACTTTGAAAATTTGGAACCATGTGAAGGAGAATTGGCTGTTTGTGTGAGGTGGAAAGGGTGGAAATTGCATCAAAGGTTTGAAACAAGCTTAAGTTTCAAGCCATGATGTGGGACGTTGGATGAAGGGAACTGTTTTGGCGTCTTATTCAAAGGTGTAGTAGGGGAGGTCCCATGTGGACATGTGAGTGGTGAGGTGGCCAATTTAAAGGTTGGGTTATGTTAAGGACATGCTTAATCAATATTTTGGAGGTTTTGGTGGTTTAATTACAACACAATTAAGAAAACCTAATTAGTGTTCATACGTTAATAGTGTAATGTTTAATCTGGTTTAGGTTTCAAAAAGGTGTTAGGCGCCACTTTTATAAACTAATCCGGTTATTTAAGTTGGTTAGGAGTGGAAGGCTGAGGTGGCGAAATGGTGAAGGGTGATTGGTGGAATGGAGTTAATGGGGCACGTGGCATGAGGGGGTTGGTCTAGGTTAGTTTGTGTGTCGGCCACATTAAACCCCCTATCTTTCCCTTTCTTTTCATTTCAGGTTTTATATACCAAAATCTGATTTCCTTCACAATCAAAGTTTCATTTTTCCTATTTTGGCCACAAATACTTTTCTAAAGTATTTTCAGGGGTATTTCTTGCCATTTGTTGATTCTTGAAGGGTTGTTTTGGCATTTTATTCAATGATAATAGTCTTGACTTATATGATTGACATTTTGGAGGACTGAAATTGACAAGTCATCATTTTTGAGGGACTATTCTTGCCAAATGTTGAAAGTTAAGGGTCCTTTTTGCAATTTAACATATTTTAAGGACCAAACTTGTTCTTTCTTGTACTTTGAAGGTCTTTATGATATGTTTAACTTTGAGGAGGATAATGGTTGACAATTTAGCTTTGTTGAGGGTCTAAATTTGCCAAGTCTGCAAAGTGGAGGGTCCTTTTTGCAATTTGCCAAACTTTAAGGACCAATCTTGTAATTATGAATATTAAAGGGTTTAAAGTGTCAATTCTTCAATATTGGAGGACCCTTCTTGCATAATCTTCAAATCTTCAAGGGTTTTTCTTGGGAAATCTTTACTTAGGGCTTGGTTCATTTCGCGGCTTTGTTTCCCGTGTTCGTTTTTGCTTGTTCTTTGTGATCCTTTGTTGTTTTCCCAATATCCGTACCTAAACTACAAAAGTAGCAAACACAAGCATATATATGGTCTATTTGATGATGTTTTGTACAATTAAAGCCCAAAAAGAACGATGAGATCATGTATAAAAGCCATCTCATCAATGTGGCTATTGGATAACAATAGTCACACACAATACACATTCATTTGACTTTCAACAACATATAACACACTTTTAGCCGCTTTTGATTAACTCGTATGTGACTAAATCTAGGAAAAACCATGTTTTGTGTGACTAAACATTACAAAACGACACATAATCATAAACTTCATGTGGTTGTTGGATAACAATAGTCACATAAAGCACAGATTCACTTGATTGTAACAAGCATATGGTGACTTTTATTAGCACTTTAAGCCACTTTTGATTAAATTCTTTGTGACAAACTACAAAATAAAGATATAACGTATGTGACTAAATCATTTGAAACACCACATTTTTATATAATTGTGTGGTCAAAAGAAATGGAATAGTCACATAAGATTCACATTTACTTGAATAACTCATTTAACATGTCACATTTATCATCTATTTATGTGACAAAAGTAGAAACAATAGTTACTGTTAATGCAATAATGCCTAAAAATGTTACTTGCATTTTTCGGTCTCGCTTAATTTTGATTACTACAATATGTAAAAACAAGCATTTACAAAAACAACGAAAAACGAATTCTTGAGTTCAAGTATTTTTTATTTTACCCATTTTCACTTAAGGTATGAATAAAAAAGTACTAACCTTAATCAAGTGATCAAGTGATTTAATCTTTTCTTAAAACTCACTTTTTATTAAGTGTGACAAGTTTTTATTAAACTTTCTTTTTAAGAAAATGTTTTATTAAATTAATTATTTGAAAATTTGAAAATGGCATATTCTTATTTGGTTAAGAATATCCTATCAGGATATTTTTTCTATCCAGATATGACCTCCACCACTAAAGGACAAAAAAGGGAGCGGAGTCTAGGCAGCGGTTCTCTAGTGCCTAGGCGGTTCCTTATCGATAAGGAACCGCCGGCTGAGATAGAGAACCGCGGCCAGATATATCCGTTGGCCCTTTGTCCTATAAATAATGGACCATTCTCAGCTTTTCAAATCACCTCTTTTGCACATCTATTTCTAGATTCAAACACTCTTCTTTAATCACTCAAATCCTTGATCATTTGTTTGATTACTACTTGTTTAAGAAGTGAATCTTGTTCTTCCATCCCTTCCTCTCCAAGTGCAAAGAGAAGAACACTATCCTTGTGAAGTGTTGAGTCCACCACCAAAGATCCATTGATGATCTAATTTTATACATTTGTTGTTGTGTCATAGTTGTGAAGATCCAAGTAGTTGTGTCTATTTGGAAGTTGTGTATGTACTAAGTATAGTTGTGTAGATTGGTCCTAGCTACGATTAGGGCTCGACTTTTAGCTTAGAGTAGGAAATTAGTTAAGAGACGTGTACGGTTTTCTCCACCATAAGGAGCTTGTTGTGTAGTGAACTCTCGAGTAAGGAGTACTCAAGGAGTGGAGTAGGAACGAGGAGTGAGCTTCGTTGCCGAACCACTATAAATCCTTGGTGTTCGGTTTGATCTTTCTTTACCCTTAACTCTTTACATTCTTTATTCTTTGTGCATATATATTTGTTAGTATTAGTTTACTTACACTATCATTGTTCATATTGTGCATAAGAAGATTTCACATATTTCCTCAAGTCTAAGTTTTTGAAAAAGGATTTTTGAAAACCACCTTTCAACAAGTAAATATAAGAAACTATTCAACCCCCCCCCCCCCTCATTTCTAGGTTCTACAATTGGTATCAGAGCGAGGTTGCTCAAGAATTTTTAAAGTATATTTTATTTTAAAACTTGAATCGACCTATGGATTCCAACAAATACCTAGAAGGGCAATCTATGCAAAGACCACCACTTTTTGAAACCGATAGTTTTATTTATTGGAAAAATAGATTTGAAACTTATGTGAAAAGATTTAGATTTTTGGCATGTTATTAACAATGGTGATTTTTTACCTTATCAATTTAATAAAGTTTCTAAAACAAAAGAATTGGTCACTTTTGACAAAGCTAATGATGATACTAAAAAGAAACTTTCAAAAAATAATGAGGCTAAAATGGTGATTTATAATGCTTTACCTAAGAAAGAATATGAAATAATTTTTATGTGTGAAACCGCTAAAGATATTTGGAACACTCTTTTAGTAACCCACCAAGGTAATAGTCAAGTCAAAGAAAGCAAAATCGATCTTCTTGTCCAACAATATGAACAATTTGTCATTTTAGAAGATGAAACTATTGATAGTGCATTTGCTAGGTTTAACACCATTATTACTAGTCTAAAAGCACTTGATGAAGGTTTTTCTAGCAAGAACAATGTTAGGAAGTTTATAAGAGCTTTACATCCAAAGTGGAGAGCAAAAGTCACGGCGATTGAATAATCGAAAGATCTCTCAACTTTATCACTCGATGAACTCATATGCAACTTGAAGGTTCATGAGATGATAATCTTGAAGGACTCGGAATTGGTAAAAACCAAGAGTGAAAGGAAATCTCTTGCACTTAAAGCAAAGAAGGCACAAAGTGACCATGATAGTTCCTCGGATAGTGATGACGAGGAGTATGCATTGGCGGTAAGAGATTTCAAGAAATTATTCAAGAGACGAGGTCAACACGTTAGGCAACCCAACAATGACAAGAAACCATTCTCAAAGAATCGGTTTGTCAAGAACGAAAAAGGTGATAGGAATTGCTTTAGATGTGGTGATCCAAATCACTTCATTGGTGATTGTCCAAAGCCCGCTCACGATAAGAATCACACGGCGTTCGTTAGTGGCTCTTGGAGCGATAGCGGTGAAGATGATGATGACAACCCCAAAGAGGAGAAATGTCTTATGGCTCACACTTCTAAAGAGGTACATTCCGAAACCGAATATTATAGCTATGATAGCTCCACCTTTGATGATATTGAATTTTAAGGCAAATATGATAGTTTACACAAACTTAGTCTTAAATTCATAGAAAAGAATAAAACCTTAAAATCAACCAAAACTAAGCTTGAAAATGAGATCAATGAACTTAGGGAGAAATTGGCTAAACTTGAGAAAAATAAAGAAGTTGATTTAGGTTGCTTAAATTGTGAGAAACTTAGATTAGAAAATGAAGATCTCAAGAGCACCTCCATTAAATTGGAAAAGTTCATGAAAGGTACTAGTGCTCTTGATGATATGTTAAACAAACAAGTTCATTCAAAGGAAAGACTTGGTGTAGGTTTTAACTCAAATGAAGCTTCAACTAGTGAACCTAAACAAGTCAGATTTTCACAAAAAACATCTGTTGTACGCGGTCCCAGATTGTATGGGGCGGTTCCTTATCACTATGGAACCGCCACCATAGATAAGGTATCGCGGCCAGAACATGAATTTTGTGAAAATCATGAACTTTCTGAAAAGTCTAAATTAGGTGAAAAAACAAAGCATCTTATTGTTAATAAGGTAAAATTGCCCATACTTGACGACAATGCCGTTGATAAGTTCTACAAGCCATTAAGTAAACCTCTCATAAGAAATAGAAGTTTATCAAGACCATATTCTACACCACCTAGGAGAAATAATGAGTCTAAACCTAGAAGTAGAACGATAACGCCTAAAAGAGATAATCAAAACAATTCACGATCTAGAAGTAAAACCCCAACACCTAGAAGAAATAATCATAACTCTAAACCTAGATCAAATACACCTAGGAGAAATAATGAGCAACAAAATGGTTATATGAATTACTATCCCCCTCCATTTTGTTCTCCATGGGGAACCCCTCCTTCATTCATGCATCCCAACCAAATGCAAGGGATGTTTGGAACTAACAATTTTGGACCCATGAGATATTGGGGACCAAATTTTTGATCTTGTGTGTTGTTACCTAGATATGCTTGGGAATTGATTTGGAACCCGATGAGTGGATTAAGGATAGTGGATGTTCTAAACACATGACGGGTAATCGAAGTTTGTTCTCGCACTACAAATCATATGATGGAGGTAACGTTACATTCGCTAGTAGTGTACGTGGTAATATCCTTGGCAAAGGTACGGTTTCTCTTGACTTCACTGACCATTGAAAATGTTGAACACGTAAATAACTTAGGATTGAACCTTTTAAGTATAGGTCAAATTTGTGACAATAAGTGTAAGGTCATCTTTTCGGAACATGACAATGAAATCGTAAAAGATGGAAAGGTCATTGGAAAAGGTGTTAGAAAGCATGGGCTTTATGTCATGAATGTCAATAAGAAGTCAAAAGACAACATATGTCTTGCGACTATAGATGATAGTTCTACTCTTTGGCATAGGAGATTAGGTCATGCTAATATGCGCTGAATTCAATCTTTAGTCTCTAAGGAGTTGGTAAGACACCTCCCCAATATTAAGTTTCATAGTCACTTTTGTGATGCTTGCAAAGTTGGAAAGCAAGTTCACTCAAGTCACAAAGCCAAGAATTTGGTTTCGACCTCTCGGTGCTTAGAGCTCCTACATATGGATCTTTTTGGACCTTCTGCCATACGGAGTTATGGAGGTAACCTTTATACCCTAGTTATAGTTGATGACTATTCTAGATTCACTTGGACTAGATTTTTGGCATCTAAGAATGAAGCTTTCGATCACTTCGAAATCTTTAGTCAGAGAATTCGAAATCAACTAGGATGTCCAATTGTCTCTATTAGGACGGATCATGGTAGGGAATTTGATAATGAAGTGCAATTTGGTGCCTTTTGTGAAGCTCATGGTATTACCCATAACTTCTCGGCTCCTAGAACTCTTCAATCAAATGGGGTAGTTGAAAGGAAGAATAGGACTCTCTAATAGATGAGTAGGACGATGTTAAACGAGCAATATTTGCCTCAAAAGTTTTGGTGCAATGCCGTGGACACATCGACTTATATTCTCAACCAAATTCTTATTCGATCTTTCCTAGGAAAGACCCCCTATGAGATTCTTAAAGGTAAGAAACCCTCATTGGAATACTTTAGGGTGTTTGGAAGCAAGTGCTTTATCCTCAACACCAAATACTACCTTACCAAGTTTGACCCAAAGTCTTACGAATGTATTCTTTTAGGTTATTCCCAAACTAGCAAAGCCTACATTGTCCTAAATAGAACCACGGGGGTTATTGAAGAATCACTTAACGTAACCTTTGATGAAACCCCCTTCACCCAAGACACCACCATTGGTTGATGATGAATTGGATGAATTAGAAGTAGTTAAAGCCAAAGAGATTAGAAAAATAGGTGTTGAAGACCTTAATGTTGAAAAGGAAGTAAATATTAAGGACTCTAGGGATCATACTCTCAATAATGTCATTGGTGACTTAAATCAAAGGACCCTAAGATCTCAAGTCCAAAACCAAAGCAAATTCTTTTGTTTTGTCTCCTTGATTGAACCAAAGAATGTTAAGGAAGCTTTGACGGATGAGAGTTGGGTCATCGCGATGCAAGAAGAATTGAATCAATTCGTTTCCAATGATGTTTGGGAACTTGTTCCTCCACCTAGAAGTTCTACCATTATAGGAACCAAATGGGTCATTAGGAATAAGTTAGATGAGAATGGTGTTGTGTCTCGTAACAAGGCTAGACTTGTAGCTCAAGGCTATAATCAACAAGAAGGGATTGATTATGACGAGACATATGCACCAGTAGCTAGATTAGAATCCATTAGAATCCTTTTAGCGTACGCTTGTACCTTAGACTTTAAGCTTCAACAAATGGATGTAAAGAGTGCATTTCTTAACGGTTTGATCAATGAGGAGGTATATGTGGCTCAACCTCCCGGCTTCATTGATTTTGAGAAACCGGATCATGTTTACAAGCTTAAGAAGGCACCTTATGGTCTCAAATAAGCACCCAAAGCTTGGTATGATAGACTTAAAGCGTTTCTTGTTAAACATGAATATACCACGGGGATGGTAGACAATACGCTCTTTACAAAGAAGAAAGGTCCTCACCTCATAATCGTATAAATATACGTTGATGACATTATATTTGGCTCAAGTTGTGAAGAATTATGTGATGACTTTGCCAAGATCATGCATGATGAGTTTGAAATGAGTATGATGGGAGAACTTAACTTCTTTTTAGGACTCCAAATTAAACAAATGGATGATGGTATTTTCTTTATTCAATCTAAGTATGCTAAATAAATGCTAAAGAAATTTAGATTAGAAGAATCTAGACCAATGAAGACCCCAATGGCCTCGGATACTAAACTCACCGTAGATGATGATTGTGAGTCGGTAGACAACACCAAATATAGAGGTATGATTAGTAGTTTGTTGTACCTAATGGCAAGTCGACCGGATATCATGTTTAGTGTTTGCCTTTGTGCTCGCTTCCAAGAGGCTCCCAAAACCTCTCACCTCGAAGAGGTTAAGCGTATCTTCCGATACATTAAAAACACTATACATTTAGGATTATGGTATCCTAAAGGGACCGACGTAGAAACCATTGTCTACGTGGACTCGGATCATGCGGGAGACTATGTGGATTGTAAAAGCACTAGTGGAGTTTGTACCTTCATGGGTTGTTGTTTAACTTCTTTGTTCTCCAAGAAACAAACCGCTCTTGCAATATCCACCACGGAAGCCGAGTATGTGAGTGCCGGAAAAGCATGCCAACAAGCTCTATGGATGAATCAAGCGCTTGTTGATTACGGGATTTCTCTTGATGATGTTCCCATCATGTGAGATAATAAAGGTGCTATAGACCTTAGCAAGAATCCCGTGCAACATTCGCGAACCAAACACATAGAAATTCGACACCATTTCCTTAGGGATAATGTTCAAAAGGGGAACATTTCAATAGAGAAGGTACCCTCTGAGGAAAATTTAGCCGACATCTTCACTAAGCCACTTAAGAGGGAACCTTTTAACTACTTGCGTCTAGGTCTAGGATTAATGGAACACTTCCTTAATTACCTTTTTTTCTTTTTGTATGTGTCCTTCTTTACCACTTTGAGTCATTGAGTCTTCTAAACTCTTTATAAAAAATCTTCTCCTCACCTTTTCAAAATTCTCAAAGTTTCTTTTGAAAATGGTTGAGAAATGCCTTTTGCATGGTTAATTCAATCTAAAAACGGTTTCTTCATAGATTCTCGCTATTAATCTAGATCTTACATAATTCATATGTATGATTCTCTCAAACATAGCAAGAACAAGATAGAATCATGGAGGATCATTGTGTCATGACTTAAGGTCTTGTCTTACACACCTCCTACATTGATTGTTTTATAGTTTGGTCAAATCTCTATTTGGTAAGTTTGTATATGTGTTCTTGGTCTATCTTTGCTTTTAAGCATATCCCTATGATAAGTTAGACTAGAAAAATAAGATTTGCTGAAAAATCTTCCACCAAACACCAAACACAGCCCTTGTAGGCGGTTCCATATGTGAACCGCGGTCCCTTAGTGATAAGGAACCGCCGGGCATGATAAGGAACCGCATACAGTGCCTTCCTTTTTGGGTTTTTGTCTGAAACTCCAGATTTGCTCCAACATTTTTGAGAATCTTTGTTTCAAACCCTTTGACCACCCCAAAATACCTTAAACCTTCCCTATTTAAACCATAAGCATTTTGCCAAACTTCTCATCCCAAAATGTCTTATTCTCCAAATGAAAGCCTTGAATCTCTTCCATTTTCCCGAATTGCTTTCAATCCCAACTCACCCAAGAACCATTTCAATCCCAACTCACCCAAGAACACTCTTAATCACATTTCTCCTACAAAGAATGTTGATTAGTGATGAGATGGCATTTATACATGATCTCATCGTTCTTTTCGGGCTTTAAATGCATAAAAATGTCATAAAATACCATATATATATGCTTTTGTTTGTTTACTTGTGTATTTTAGGTATGGATATCGTGAAAAAAACAAAAGATCACAAGAAACAAGGAAAAAAGGACACGAGAAACGAAGCCGTACAAAGAACCGGGCCCTAGATCATGAAATATTCAACAAATACCCTTGAAGACTTGAAGACATGCAAGATTGATCCTCATTGAATGAAGAAATGACACTTAAAACCCTTGTATATTGATAATTACAAGTTTGGTCCCTTAAGTTTGTCAAAATTACATAAATGGTCCTTCAACTTTGAAGAAATGGCAAGTTTAGTCCCTCAACAATTCTAAATTGCCAATTATGGTCCCTCATGAAGTTAAAGTTGCATTGAAGACCTTTGAATATCAACAATGTCCAAGATCAGCCCTTGAATTATCTCAAAATGGCAAAAACAACCCTTTGAAACCTTTTTCCAAAGTTTGGTGCCAAAATTGTCAAGTTGGTAAACTTGTTAACAAAGGAAATGGATTGTGTTGGCTGAATAACACGTTTTACAAGTTTTCTGAAAACATAAGGACCTAAGTTGCCAAGGTGAAACATTCAAACCCAAAAAATGCGCCAAACAATTTTCACTTCCCCTAATATCGGATCAAAAGGTTTACTATTCACCCCAAGAACCCAGTTACCACTTCACTTAAAATAAAGGGTAAAAACAAATTACCCAGGCACATGCTTGATTCGTATGCCCAGGAACCTATCCCACACCAAAAACCCTCATCTCCACTCACCAAAGGGGTCCCACCCATTCACCCGTCCACCTATCACATCATACCTTACTCTCCAAGGCTTGCCACGTGTCAAAATCAACAGCCCACATCCTTTGCTTCATATCAAAGCTATTTTAAATTGTTTGGATCCATTTGGACAACACATTCCATCAAAACGTCTAGAAGACTCAAGGACATTTTAGGGAATTCAGTGCTAGGGTTTGTGAATAGTGTAAGCTTGGAATTTGCCTATAAAAGGAGACCTCAACATGTAAGAGTCCCTTGGTTCCAGTTTTAGGCTATCAATCTTTGTAATTCCTTTTTAAGTTAATAAAATTTGAATTTCATAAAATTTTGAATTCTCTTTTGTGTTTGATTAAAAGTCGGTGTTAGAATAGCCTAAATCTGAGTTCCATTCGATTGTTTAGACCTTCCTTAATCTTGTGGTTAAGGCACGTCTTGGTTTATAAGGTTTTCAAGGTTCAAAAACCTTGAAATCCTAGTTTCTGATTTTGGTTATTATTGTGTACTAACCCTTAGCCATAAGCCTTAAGCTCCTTCAAGCTTGTTGACACCAAGCCTGGTAAGAGTTCTAATCCTTTGGTTGAGTTGTTTGTTGTTTTGTGTTGAAGACATATCATAATCAAAGCCTTGTTCTACTTTGAACATCAGCAGGCTTTGATCTTCTTCTTTGAAGGACCTTGGTCTTGTTCTAGTTGTTGAACAAGGTCCAAGGAGCATAGCTGGCCCTCCTAGGATGTTGTGGAGGGCAGGTATAATCCCTTGATTAAGTTTCCTCTCAAAATTTCATGTTACTGCCTATTTTGGATTTGGTGCTTTGATTTTGAGTTCTTGTGTTTATGCTGGTGATTTTTGTGTTTGATTCTGTTAGTTGCTACCTAGGAAGTGTTTTTGATCATTAAAATCAGTAGGTTATTAGTAAAAATCACAAGTTGCTTTGATAAGTAGTTGATTAAGGGGTGTTTGGGTCAACTTCATGATTTGGATTTGTGGTTTGTTAAGAGGTGATTTTGTGTTTGCAAGTGTTGGTATCTGTTTATTGGTTGCTATTGTTCATCTGTTTGCAGGTTTTGAGGTTTGAAACACATAGATTCATAAATTGGGTATAAAATCTTGTTTACTTGGTGAAATTGACTGAAATTTAGGGGACACCTAGATCTAATCATAGACTAGGGTTAACAAGTTTTAAATCTAGGCTAACTACAACAGGGAAGAAGGATTTGAGGCTTGAATTTGGATCTAGTGTCAAATAGATCAGCAAATAGTTTCTACATATGCACCTTGTTCATCAATAACTTTATATGCTTTGATCTTGTTGTTTGCTTTGATTCAGTGTTTGATTTAAGTTTATTTGTGCTTATTCATAGTTAATATAGCTTGTGTATGCATCCTGTTGAGTTTGGTTGGCTTATTCAGTCTTAATCTGCTTATTATTGCATAACTGCTCATTTTCCATGTCTGTGGTGTATCTGGTAACTGTTTGATCATTTGTGGCTTATTGTGTGAACCAAATTTGGATTTTCTTGTTGCTATTGACTCCTTGTGATTCACTGATCACAAGGGTGCCCTTGTTTCCAATTGAATCCAACTAAATCTCTCTAAAAAGTTTGGTCAAATAGTCAAAGCAGTGGGAACTCCTTTCCCCTGCTGGTTACCACTGCTAGTGTATTTTGGGTTTCAGCTTATCATTAAGCTATAATAGCTTATTTTAACCAGCAATAACTTGGATTTTGTAATAGGTTCTCATTATTTGACCCATTTGTTCATACTGGAGCATTTGGTGGGTTGACTTTAGGGTTTGACTAGAAAACCAACTTAATTGACTTTTTCATAAGTGCTTATTGGCTTATTCTGGCTTATTCTGGCTTATTGGTTTTTCTTATTGGAATTTTGTTGATTGTTTTGGCTTATTTAGTCCATTTGTGATCTTTTGCAAGTAGAATCAAGTCCTGAGGTGCCTTATTTCTCAAAAACGACTATTTTGTCTTTTAGTGAAATATTACTTTGCTTATTTCTGGCTTATTGAGTGTGCTTTTTCAAAATTTCTTTTTACAGATCTCATAAGCATCCCAAAAGAAGGTTGTGTGTCAAATTAGAGCTTATGGCATTAGCTTATTGCTTAATGGGCTAAAAAGCCCAATAAGGATAAGCTGTTTGCTTATTAAGCTGTAATAAGCTCACATTTAGCTTTTGGGCCTTTAGAGTTTTGTGTTTAGAATTAAATTTTGAGTCAGATTGGGCTTTTCCAAGTCAATTGGGCCAAGTTTGACTTTTTGGGCTAAAAAGCCCATTTAGGTTGACTGTTTTTTGTTTTGGCCCATTTGAGGGCCCAATAGGGGTATTCTGGTCATTTCACTTTGATTTTCTGATTATTTAGGTTAAAATAAACTAGTTTGCAAGTTTTTAGAATTTTTTATAGTTTTTAGATTTTTAATAATATTTTAATATTATTTTGTTATTATTTTTCACATTTTCCATCTTTTTACATTTTTCTTAGCTTAAATACATTAAAATAGGAATTTAGCAACTTTTAGAATAATTTTATCACTTTTAGATTAATTTTTATAATTATTTTAAGTTTTAATAGTTTTTAAATCATTTTAAATAGTTTTTATTAGTTTAAAAATTTCTAAAAATAGTTTTTAATCTTTTTAGGTCATTTTAGAGGTTTACCAATTGAAAAATCTTTATTTGGGCTTTTTGATAATTTATTTGATTTTTAGGGGTTTAATTAGTATTTAAAAATTGAATATTTAATTATTTAAAAGGTTTGAAAAAGTTTTGATCATTGGTAAACTCTTAGTTTATTTATTTTGATTTTTGGTAAATTTTTGGTAATTTTTAGAATTAATTTTTATTTTTGTAGTTTTTACGGTTTTACGTTTTGTCATCGTAGTAATAATTTTCACGTATTCGTCATCTTCTTTTCTCATCCCCTTCTAAACCAATCATTAATCACAAATATTTAACAAGTTTTTCACACACATATACCTCCTTGGGAAACGAACTTTCACACCATAAGGGTCATTAGTGCTTGATTTTCCTAAATCATCACTTAATACTTTCCCTATTTACTCTCTTTTCCTAAAGAGTAGTAAAACACAACAATCATTTTGGCGCCGCTGCCGGGGAGGTGTGTCGTGATTAATTTGCATTGTTGTTTTTAATATTAACCAAATAGTATTTGTATTAGTAGAACTCTACTAATACGTATTATCGGTTTTCTTGGTTTTTCTTGTGAAAATATTATTACTATATTGTATTAAGTATCACAACAAATAAACAATATCTCCAAAAGTGTGAAAACACAACCTTAATTGGGATTTGATCTCCTAATTATTGTATTCGAATCTCAAACAAAAAGAAAAAGGCAAAAATAGATAAATACTTTCGTGAAGCTCGATTTTGAAAAAATACAAACTATAATGTGGGTATAAGGCGGGTATTATAAAATATACCCTAAGGAAAAAGGCTCTTAAGTGCTTCGCGCCGCCTCGTTTCCCCGCTTGCTTGTGAGTATTTTGAGATTGAGGGCTAATCGAGGGTTTTGCCGCCCAAAGTATTATTACGTATAATATATTTGCTTGGTTTCTTTGTGATTAAAACCTCTTGAACAATTTGGTTTTCACCAAAGTTCTAAAGTCATTCGAAGGCGTTCACTCCACGTGATCGTTTTCATTCCTTTGAGGCTTCTTTAATCAAGAGTTTGATTCGAGGAGAGATTTTGTAGATTGTTGTCTACGAAGATACACCAAAATCCAAAAAAAATTAAAAACAATCAAAAACACAAAAAAATTGAAAATTCACAAAACACCCAAAAAGAATCTTCTTTGCTCACCTCCCATTCTTCGTGAAGTTTATGATCACTCGTAATCAAGCAAAACGAGCTCGTAAACGTCTTCAAAAGCAAGTCAATCAAGAGACGTTGATTGAAGAACAACCTCCAATTGTTGAACCTATTGTAGAACAAGAAGTCGTCATGGCTAATCGTACTATGATGAAGTTGCTACAAGCACCCACCGAGGGTTTTGGAGAGGCCATTGTGATTCCCGCCATCCTTGCGGAGAATTTCGAGATTAAGACGGGTTTAATGTCGATGTTGCAAGCAAATAAGTTTAGAGGTCATGAGAAAGACAACCCGCACTATCACATTAGGAATTTTAATCGTCTCACCGCTACTAGCAAGTTTAAGGATGTTCCACATGACGCCATTAAGATGATGTTGTTTCCATACTCGTTAGATGGACCCGCAAAAATTTGGCTTGAGAAAGAACCGCCAAATTCGATTTTGACATGGGGTGATCTCGTTTCTAAGTTTGTGAACAAGTTTTTTCCACCATCTAAAACAACACACTTGAAAAATGAGATTTCACGATTTGTGCAAAGAAATAATGAAAGTTTTTCAATGGCATGGGAACGCTTTAAAGAAATGTTACATGAATGTCGACACCATGATTTTTCGGAATTACATCAAATTGATACTTTTTATAATGGGCTTAATGATCATGAACGAGATTATTTGAATGCCGTCGCGGGTGGTAATTTTTTGTGCAAGACGACCAATGAGGCTTTGAAAATCATCGAGAATAGATCTAAGGTTTATAGCCCTCGTAACACACCGAGTGTTGCCAATTTGGGTTCATCATCGTCGTCATCGTCTCATAGCATTAATTCCTTACATGATGAAGCTAATGAGGAAAATCGGTTTTTTGATAGATTTGCTAATCTTATGTCCCATTGGAAAGCTCAAGAAGCTTCAAATTCCACTTCGGTTAAAGCGGTTGCTAAGAGTTGTTTGTCTTGTGGTGGAGCTCATGATCTTTCCGAGTGCATTACCGCGGATGGTAACACTTCGAGTGCTTATGTAGCAACGGGAACTTACAACCAAAACGGTCAAGGTTCCCGCTCAAATCAAGCTCCACCAAATCAAAATGCTAATAACTATCAAAACAACAACCAAGGTGGTAATTACCAAGGCAATTCACGTAACTACAACAAGGGGAATTATCAAAGTGGGAATGGACAAGTCACTAATCAAAACCAAAACCGTGATTTTCAAACACTACACAAGGTTTTCAAAATGCTCACACTAAAAATCTTCAAGAAGAATTTTTGGATTATGCTAAAGCAAATGATGCTAAATTTGATAACATGCAACGTGAGATGATTAGCTTAAGATCCAAGTTGAAAAACGAGCTTAAAATGAACTTGCTAATGAACTTAAAACTCATGCAAATAAAATGGAAGGAAATGTCCAACGTCTTCAACAAAATCAACAAAAGAGGGAATTAGGACACCATGAGATTAAGCAAGAATTGTTAAAAGCGGATGCTAGGCAATCAAAATTTGATGACCGAATGGCTAAAATGTTTAAAGCAATCATGTGTAAACCCTCTTCCTCGGGTGGTCTTCCTAGTGATACCATAGCAAACCCATAGGGAGAAATGAAGGTTATTACTACACGAAGTGGTAAAACTTTCAAGGAACCAATCTCTCGTCCAAGTACTTCTACAGAGAAGGAAATCGAGAAAGAACCCGAGGTGATGGTCGAAAAGGAGCACATTACAATCCCACGAAGTACCGCTCAAACCACACCTACGTTTGAACCAATACCAAATGTGGAACCCGAGTTTCCAAGGCCGTTTCCTAATGACCAACCCACACCACCTTTACCCTACCCTTCGAGACGAAACAAAGAGAAATTGCAAGAACGTAATAAACAACAAATCGAGCTTTTTATAAAAATGTTTAAACAAGTGCATTTTGATGTGAGTTTAGCCGACGCGTTGTTGTATATGCCTCGTTTCGCTTCCACTTTTAAAAGTATGATGAGCGATAAGGAAAAGCTTTCAAAGCTTGCTAATTGTTCTTCGGTTTATCTTAACCGCATACCGGAAAAAGTTGGTGACCCCAGAAAGTTTTTCATTCCTTGTGACATACAAGATATGAAAGAATGCCTCGCCTTGGCCGATCTTGGTGCGAGCATTAATTTGATGCCATTTTCCATTTGGAAATCGCTTTCGCTTCCGGCTCTTATTCCTTTGAACATGTCTATCGAGATGGCCGATCATTCTACGATTTTAGCATGTGGAGTAGCCGAAGATGTTTTCGTGAAAGTGGGGAATTTCTACTATCCCGTTGATTTTATAGTAGTTGACATCCCCGCGGATCCTCAAGTTCCTCTAATTTTAGGTCGTTCATTTTTAGACACCTCGAGATCGCTTATCGACGTTCATGCAAGAACTATCACTTTGAGATTCAACGAAGAGGAACTTGTTATAAACGCTACTCAAAACTCGAAACCTTCTCATGTTTATGCAATCGCTACCATCAATCACATTGACATCGTTGATGTGGTTTGCGATGAGTTTTCACAAGAAGTGTTAGGTTTTTCTGATAGCTCGTCAGATGGAAATCCCACTATTTTGGATCCGATTCTTGCTAATTCCACACCAAATCTCACTCCATTCCAAGGAGGCGATCTCACTTCAAATGAAATCGAAAATGAAGATGAGGTGTTGATTAGTGATGATACTTCTATTCCACCATTTCTTCCGCCGATGGAAGTTATGAGTGTTGAACCAAAATCTTCAATCGAGGAACCACCTATCCTTGAATTGAAAGATCTTCCTTCTCACCTTGAATACGCATTCTTAGAAGGTGATGACAAGTTGCCGGTTATTATTGCAAGAGGTCTTGCTAATGATGAAAAAACCGAGCTCTTGAAAGTTCTTAAGGCTCATAAAGGGGCAATTACGTGGAAAATTTCCGACATTAAGGGTATTGACCCAAAATTTTGTACTCACAAGATTTTAATGGAGGAGGACTACAAACCCGCAATTCAAAGTCAAAGAAGGGTGAATCCCAAAATTCACGATGTCATTAAAAAGGAGGTCCTTAAACTCCTTGACGCGGGAATGATTTATCCTATATCCGATAGCCCATGGGTGAGCCCAATCCACTGTGTCCCTATAAAGGGAGGAATGACCGTTGTGCCTAATGAAAACAACGAGTTAATTCCCACTCGTGTTGTGACCGGTTGGAGGGTGTGTATTGACTACCGAAAGTTAAATGACGCCACTCGTAAAGACCACTTTCCTTTGCCCTTCATGGATCAAATGTTGGAGCGACTCGCGGGAAATGAATTCTATTGCTTTTTAGATGGTTTTTCTGGTTACTTTCAAATCCCTATCGACCCTCGTGATCAAGAGAAGACTACTTTTACGTATCCTTATGGAATGTTCGCTTATCGTAGGATGCCTTTCGGACTTTGTAATGCACCGGGTACGTTTCAACGGTGTATGATGGCGATTTTTCACGATATGATCGAGAAGTCGATGGAAGTGTTTATGGATGACTTCTCGGTGTTTGGCAATTCGTTCACGTCGTGTATATCTAATCTCGAGCAAATGTTAAAACGTTGTGAAGAAACCAATCTTGTGCTTAATTGGGAAAAATGTCATTTTATGTGTAAACAAGGAATCGTCTTAGGACATAAGGTGTCGAAAGCGGGGATTGAGGTCGATAAAGCTAAGGTAGACGTCATCGCCAAGTTACCTCATCCCAAAACCGTTAAGGGAGTTAGGAGTTTCCTAGGCCACGCGGCCTTTTATCGTCGTTTCATCAAGGACTTTTTGAAAATCTCTCAACCTATGACACACCTTCTCGAGAAGGATGCTCCTTTTAACTTCAATGAGGATTGTGTTAGAGCTTTCGAAACTCTCAAAAGGAAACTTACCGAAGCTCCCATTCTTGTTGCTCCTAATTGGGAATTACCCTTTGAAATCATGTGCGATGCAAGTGATTATGCTATAGGGGCCGTCTTAGGGCAACGTTATGACAAGCATTTCCGTCCTATCCACTATGCTAGTAAGACGATGACCGAGGCTCAATTAAAGTACACCATAACAGAAAAGGAATTCCTTGCCGTGGTCTATGCTTTTGAGAAATTCCGACCTTATCTCGTCTTGACTAAAGGCATCGTGTATACCGACCATTCGGCTATTAAGTATCTCTTAGCTAAGCAAGATGCTAAGTCGAGATTGCTTCGTTGGATGCTCCTCCTCCAAGAATTTGATGTCACCGTGGTTGACAAAAAAGGAGCCGAGAATCTAGCGGCCGATCATCTCTCTCGTCTAAAAGATCCTCACAAAGATGTTTTCGAGAACAAGGAAATCACCGAAACATTTCCTCTTGAGACTCTCGGTGTAGTGAATTCTAAAGACACCACCCCATGGTTTGCGGACATTGCAAATTACCATGCGGGCAATTTCATAATCAAGGGTATGACGACACAACAAAAACGAAAATTCTTTCATGACGTCAAGTTCTATTTTTAGGACGACCCTTATCTCTTTCGGGTTTGTGCGGATCAACTCGTTCGACGTTGTGTGTTTGGTGCCGAAGCTTCGAATATCCTTAGAGCTTGTCACGAGGGACCCACGGGTGGTCACCACGGTACTAATCTCACTTCTAAGAAAGTGTTCGATGCCGGTTTCTTTTGTCCTTCTATCTATCGTGATGCACACACACTTGTGAAGTCGTGTGATTCGTGCCAACGTCAAGGAAAATCGTCTCAACGTGATGAAATGCCGCAAAACATAATTCAAGTGTGTGAGATTTTTGACATATGGGGAATAGACTTTATGGGGCCGTTCCCATCGTCTCATGGCAACAAATATATCCTCGTCGCGGTAGACTACCTTTCTAAGTGGGTGGAAGCTAAGGCTTTACCTACTAATGATGCTCGTGTGGCAGTGAAGTTTTTGAAGCAACTATTCTCTCGGTTCGGAACCCCTCGTGCTAATATAAGCGATCGTGGAACCAATTTTTGTAATGACCAATTCGAAAAGGTTCTAAAGAAATATGGAGTTACTCATCGTCTTTCTACGGCTTATCACCCGCAAACGAGTGGGCAAGTCGAGGTTTCGAACCGAGCTTTAAAGAGGATTTTAGAAAGGTCAATTGGAGAAAACCGTGCTTCATGGTCCGACAAACTCGATGACGCTTTATGGGCCTTTAGGACCGCTTATAAGACACCTATCGGTTGCACTCCTTATAAGTTAGTCTATGCGAAGAATTGTCATTTGCCCATTGAGTTGGAGCACAAGGCATATTGGGCCCTTAAGCATGCAAACTTTGACTTGAAGACCGCGGGAGATCACCGGAAAATACAATTGAATGAATTGGATGAATTAAGAGATAATGCTTATGAAAATTCATTAATTTTTAAAGAAAAGACTAAAAAGTTTCATGATTCAAAGATTAAAAACCGGGTTTTTAACGTTGGTGATCAAGTGTTACTTTTTAACTCTCGACTTAAGATATTTTCCGGGAAATTGAAATCTCGTTGGTCGGGTCCGTTCACCATTACACAAGTGTTTCCTTATGGGACCATCGAACTAGCTCAAGATGATAGTCCTAACTTCAAGGTGAATGGACATAGGCTTAAGCACTACTTTGGTGGGGAAATTCCTTCAATGGTTGCCCTCGACCAAGTCACCTTCCCTAATGATAATTAGCATTGAGGGGATCGAGTCGAGCTCATGACTCCGTAATCAAAAACGAGGTGCCTCGTGGGGGAGATCCCATGCTTATCCTTTTATGCTTACTATTCACTAATAAGGGGACTTGTACCCTTTCAACTCGTTGTCTCGTGGTTGTTTGTGATTGTGTTATCTAGATCATCATCATCATCTACGATTGAAGACTCTCGTGTTCGTTTACGTGAGCCTCCATCGTTTGCTTGAAGAAGTTTTTCACGAATCCATGACATATCCTTTATTGTTCTAACAATTTTCTTTTAGCATACTTAATAAACGGCTTTAGATATATTGTTGATCACCCTTTCCATGCTAGATCCTAAGCATTCGATTCTTCGTCTCTAGTATGGGGGTGCTCCACCCTTAGACTCGAAACATTGAGGACAATGTTTACTTTTAGTATGGGGGGGGTGAATAGGTACTTGCTTTGCTACGCCCTCACACTCTCCAATTTTCAATGTTTTTGTTGCTAATAAGGCTAAAAATGGCCAAATTTTAAATTTTTCTTAGTTTTCATAAGTGTTTTTAAGACACGAATGTATAATTTCCGATGGGTAGAATAAGAGATATTTTTTGACTTGATGGGCATTTGGAGCCATTTACATTCCTTAACCCGCTCAATTCAAGTTTTGCTAGACTTTTATATAGGGAGCTTTAAAACGCGAAAATCTTAACTCATTCGGGTTAAGAGCAAGAACTTTTCGCAAGTTCCTATAATTGATCCTAGAAAGTCACTTATCAAGGGAACTATAAAATGCATTATCTAAACTTGAAAAAGTCCAAGAAAGTGCAAGATCCTATAGGTGGCTTGAAAACCCAAAACTTTGATTTGATAAAGTCTTAATGAAATCTAATCCAAATTTGGCTTAATTTTGACTTGCATAGCTAAGTATTCACGAGTCTTTTTAATTAGAGGTCTTTATATAGTGAAGAACGAGAGATGATAGAGTTAGACAAGTGATCATGCTAAACGTAGAACATGAAAGTGTTCTTTCAAAAACTCATATGTTTTTAATTGTGGCTTTTTCTTCCCATAAGATCAATGCGTTAGGAATAAATCATAATTGCAATAAGTAAGGTCGTACGATTTGAAAGGTTACTTAGCCTCTAGCGCAAGATCGTTTAAAAGTTGCTCGGGGTTGAATAGAGTTCATAGCCAAGGCATAACTTATTGAAGCGGGACGCGAAGATTGGCGATCATCCAAAAAGGCCCTTACAAGGCATGAGGAGCTCTATTTTTGCTAAAGATCCAAGATGATGTGAAGTATCATTATTCCTAAATCAATATGAAGGATCGAGACACACGACGAAAAGCAATTACTCCCTTAAAGATCATGGTGAAAGTCTATCCAAAAAGGCCCTTACAAGGTATGAGGATAGATATATCCAAGTCCGAAAAGGAGGCGGGTCGTTGTATATCAAAATCCAAAGTAATGATTGAAGAAAAATGATGAAGTCGTGGTCCAAATATGAAGAATCTCTCAAAAAACGTCAAGTGAAGAAATTCCAAATATATGAAGAGAAGACCATAATTTCAAGAACGTCTTCCCAAGATTTGAAGTATGAAGTACATGCCAAATATCGGTCCGAGAAAGGTCTCAAATCGTGAAACGAGTTATGCCAAGATATGAACTTAAGGAGATACACGAGAAGCCGTTTTAAAATATTTTGTCCTTCGGCTAACTATCGATTAAATCGTGCTACTTTGCGTTCGGACTAATAATTACTCAAATAAGTCAATATGAATCACTTGTGATCCATGACAAATGGTTAAAAAAATACTAGTAACCCATTTCCTTTTATAATAACTAGGATTGCAGGGAGATAAAGTATTACACAATTTGAACGTATGAGTAGTGTTAGCATTGTGACTTGTACCAAAAATGATCTCGTTTTTACACTTAGCATGGAATGTATGACAATCAAGGATGACGAAGTTTACTCTAAGGGACATTTGCTTGTTTCTATTCTTTGACCCTAAAAGTCACGTTCGTGATGAAAATCATACATTATGTCTTTACACATCTTCGTAGTATGATGCAAGTCTTATACTCTTCAATAAAGGTTAATAAAATTGAACTTTGGTGATGCTTAGATACTTTATTCTAGCATTGCGTGAGGGCACGGCAATGGCTTAGTATGGGGGAGTGATGAAATGGCATTTATACATGATCTCATCGTTCTTTTCGGGCTTTAAATGCATAAAAATGTCATAAAATACCATATATATATGCTTGTGTTTGTTTACTTGTGTATTTTAGGTATGGATATCGTGAAAAAGACAAAAGATCACTAGAAACAAGGAAAAACAGACACGAGAAACGAAGCCGTACAAAGAACCGGGCCCTAGATCATGAAATATTCAACAAATACCCTTGAAGACTTGAAGACATGCAAGATTGATCCTTATTGAATGAAGAAATGACACTTAAAACCCATGTATATTGATAATTACAAGTTTGGTCCCTTAAGTTTGTCAAAATTACACAAATGGTCCTTCAACTTTGAAGAAATGGCAAGTTTAGTCCCTCAACAATTCTAAATTGCCAATTATGGTCCCTCATGAAGTTAAAGTAGCATTGAAGACCTTTGGAGATCAACAATGTCCAAGCTCAGCCCTTGAATTATCTCAAAATGGCAAAAACAACCCTTTGAAACCTTTTTCCAAAGTTTGGTGCCAAAATTGTCAAGTTGGTAAACTTGTTAACAAAGGAAATGGATTGTGTTGGCTGAATAACACTTTTTACAAGTTTTTTGAAAACACAAGGACCTAAGTTGCCAAGGTGAAACATTCAAACCCAAAAAATGCGCCAAACAACTTTCACTTCCCCTAATATCGGATCAAAAGATTTACTATTCACCCCAAGAACCCAGTTACCACTTCACTTAAAACAAAGGGTAAAAACAAATTACCCAGGCACATGCTTGATTCACATGCCCAGGAACCTATCCCATACCAAAAACCCTCATCTCCACTCACCAAAGTGGTCCCACCCATTCACCCGTCCACCTATCACATCATACCTTACTCTCCAAGGCTTGCCACGTGTCAAAATCAACAGCCCACATCCTTTGCTTCATATCAAAGCTATTTTAAACGGTTTGGATCAATTTGGACAGCACATTCCATCAAAACGTCTAGAAGACTCAAGGACATTTTAGGGAATTCAGTGCTAGCGTTTGTGAATAGTGTAAGCTTGGCATTTGCCTATAAAAGGAGACCTCAACATGTGAGAGTCCCTTGGTTCCAGTTTTAGGCTATCAATCTTTGTAATTCCTTTTTAAGTTAATAAAATTTGAATTTCATAAAATTTTGAATTCTCTTTTGTGTTTGATTAAAAGTCGGTGTTAGAATAGCCTAAATCTGAGTTCCATTTGATTGTTTAGACCTTCCTTAATCTTGTGGTTAAGGCACGTCTTGGTTTATAAGGTTTTCAAGGTTCAAAAACCTTGAAATCCTAGTTTCTGATTGATAGGTGTGTAAACACCCATCTTTTCTACCACTTAATTACAATAATAACCGGACCAAAACGTGTATTTTATGTCTTTTATGTCGGAATTATGCGTGGTTTGTGTTTTTGTTGTAATTTAGGACGAAATTGTGAAAAGTGGAGAAAACACAGGAATTCACGGGCATTCACAGCTTTTATTGAAGAAAAAGATAAAAGACGGAGTCGAGAAGTCAAAAGTGGAAAAAGAACGGAAGTCCAAGGCCAATTCTGAAGATTTATCGAAGAAAAAGTCAAAAGACGGAAGTTTATCAAAAGCCGAAGAACTCGAGTCTAATTTATTGAAGAAATTAAAGACGAGTTTAAAAGAAATCCCGAGCCACAAGTCATTAGAGTCCAAGTAAAGAAGATTAGAAGGAAAAAGGACTAATGGTGCAATTAATGAAGACTATATGCTTAAGGACCTAATGACGCAATTAAGAGAAAAGGAAAAAGGGGAGGAAGCTTCCTAATCCTCCCCTATATATAGTTAGGATTTGTTAATCATTTCTTTTTGTTGGATAGCTTGACAAACTATCTCTTCCATCTTTTAATTACCTTGCACTTTTAATTACCTTGTCAATTTAAATACTTGTCCATTTAATTACCTTGTCTTGCACCTTAATTACCATTTAATTCAAGTAAGTTTTTCTTTTTAATTCTTGTCAAGCTTTATCTTTATCTTGTTAATCTCATTCTTCCTTTCTTAATCTTTGTGTTGATTTGTTTATGTTCAAGTTCTTGATTTTGGTTGATTTATTTTAGTGGGTTTTGATTATTTTGATTATCTTGTTAATTTTATTGTTTTGGATTGATTGTTTATCATTTATAGTTGTTTATTTACTTGTTTGATTTAATCTTTTGGTTGATTTGTTTTTGATTTAATTAGATCCGTATATATTCTTTATCCCTTGTTCTTCGGATCTTGTTACTGTTCTTTCTCTGGACGCAGCCCCAAGTATTCCGCATAAGGGTTTAGCAGTGAGCACTATTCGGAATATCCATTATTCCGAATAGGGAAGGTTTTCCGAATAGGAAATATTCCGAGTAAGGCCATTATTCCGTATAGGGCAATATTCCGAATAGGGTGACAATATTCCGAATAGAGCTGACTTTCCGAATAGGCCTGGATATTCCGCATAGGAAGTTTATTCCGGATAGAGCACTTATTCCGAATAGGGACAGATATTCCGAATAGGGGAAATATTCCGAGTAGACTAAATATTCCGAATAAGGATAATATTCCGAATAGGGGCTTGATTCCGCATTGAGGCAACTTTCCGAATAGGTTTAGAATTCCGCATAGGGAACTATTCCGAATAAGCACCTTTTCCGCATAGTGACAGTATTCCGAATAGGGTTTATTCCGAATAGGGACTTATTGTTTTTAGTTTTCTGCTTTTTCATTTTAAGCTTTATTTTTCCCGCCTTTTTCCTTAATCGCACTTTAAGTTTATTTGCCCTAGTTTAAGATTTAGTTTTAGTTGCGTTTTAAGTTTGCCTTAGTTAGATTTAAGTTTGCGTTATTTTCATTTAGTGCCTTTTAATTCTCGTCTTGCTTTTAATTCTTGCACCATTTATTTTAATTAGATTTAGATTTACATTACTGCACTTTTACTTTAATTGTTCTGCACTTTTATTTAAAAACAACCAAAAATATTTGTTTTACCAAAATCAACTAAGTCGTACTTTAAGCCGGAAATCAATTCGTTAAGATACCGAGAAACGAACTTTTCAACTAGTAAAATCTCTTCATTAAAATGGTGCCGCTGCCGGCTCTTTTCGTAAAGATTAACGGTTTTCTGTGAGAGACGCGTTGCTTTTTGGGATCCGTTCACTCGTGAACGTTATTTTTCGTGTCAAAAAATTTTCCAAAAATCCCAAAAACATTTGAAAAATCATAAAAAGCATTTCTTTTCAAAAGTTTTGCACCAAAAATATTCATCTTTATCCTCTAGTATGTTTAATTCTTTTCTTTACCCCTCTTATTCATAATTCTTCATGGATCCGTCTTGCGGACGGTGTGGGCGACCTTGGCATGGTTTTCAAACATGTCAATGGTGTACTTGTGAGCGGTGTGGTTTTGATATCGACGATACACAATTTAGATTTGGTCCATTTTGCAATTCAACAAATTCATACTTCAACTCTTACAATACTTTCCCACCCTCTCCCGTCTATGACAATCCCTATCCTCAAGCCGCACCGGGTTTTTCTTCATACCCGTGGTGCTATATTTGTGGGGGCCCTCACGATGCTTCTTCTTGTGATCCGTCGAAGATCTTCGAGAAAGTTCCGTGCTCTCATCCCAGTGTTTATAACCGTGAGCCCCCACGTCACACCGTCAATCCTCAACCCTGTCGTGCATTTCCTCCTGATCTACTGGCCACACTTTTTGACAACTTTCAAAAAGTTCAAGAAGCCTTCAACAGGATGATGGAGAAATGGCAAGCGGATCAGCACCAAGAGCAGGTATCTAACCTTAATGCTTATACTCCTCCTCTTGTGCCTCCATATTATTATGACAGTGATGACGATGAGAGTCCTATTTATTGGACCAATGAGAATGATATTCCTTCTCCTGACTTGCCGAAGCCTAAGGATTCAACCATCTTAAGGGATGAGGATATCAGCACAATTCCTGCAAAGGAATCCGACGAATTCAATACGTCTAGCGCTGATAACCTGGTTTCAATTCCAAGTGAATCTGAGTTGACATCCGACAGTGACGATGAGTATGATGCACTTTCTTCTGATGATGTTCCTTCCACCAACACTTTGGAAGAGGCTTCTACGGTTTTCTCTAATCCTCTTTTCGATCAAGATGATGATTCTACTTCTAGTGATGACGAGTCATTATCCGATGAAGACGTTCCGAAGGAAATTTTCAAGATTTATTCGAACCCTTTATTTGATTTTGATGACGATTACATATCTAGTGAGGTGAATCCTCTCTTTGACGAAAGGATTGAAGACATTGATAGCTATGACTATCTTGTTACTGATGAGCATACTTTGATAGCCATGACCCCTTCTATCGCAGAGGTGGAGAGTTCTGACTCTACTAGAAAGGTATCGCAGGTGGAAGGTAATTCTTCTCTTACTTCTCCTACTATATTGCCCCCTCATCCTACTGAATGCACACCCAAGCGGGTGATGTATCAATTTCCCTCTCCGGGCAATGAGGATGAGTGTTTTGACCCGGGAGGTGACAATGACCATTTTATGATTAATAACCTTACGGCTTTGCCAATTGGTCCTCATCCATTGTCTTTGGAGGATGACAATGTGATTCCTATACCCACCCCACCTCCCGAGGATCAAGATTTCACATACTTCTCGTATGTTGAAAAGACATTTCTACCGTTTAAGACTTATCCTCCTGCCTCCCCTTTGTTATATTCCTCCGGGAACGAGGACAAGGTCTTTGATCCCGGTATAACATTAGAGGCCTCCCCATGGACCATTTAATTCGGGGACGAGTCAGGCTCGTGACTCGGATAACAAAAACAAGCGCTTTTTGGGAGGCAACCCAATTATCTATCTATCTTTTTCTTTGTTTTTACCATAAGTGTAGGGGGACCCTTTGGTTTGCTTTCCTTTCCTCACTTCTTAATCAGGGATTCGAGCTTCAATGATCCACTCTTGATGATTCTTGACAACCCATGATTCCGTGTTCTACTTTATCCCGGTTCTATCCTAAACTCTTTTTGATTCACTATTTATATTTTCTCAATATTAAAATAGGAATCTCTTTAGTGGTCTTTTCCTTAGCGAGACTTAAACAACGTGCACAATGTCCTAAGTGTAGGGGAGTTTACTCCCACATGCTTAAACATTGAGGACACTGTTTATCTTAAGTGTAGGGGGGACTTCTATCGAAGTTAAGTGGTCTTTTCCTTGTATTTGTCCTCATTTTAACCGGAAAATCAATTTTTCGACATTTTTCAAAATTTTTGATCTATTTTGGCCTATTAGTTGTTATCTTTGTATAGTTATTTTCTTTCTTTGCTAGAATAAATGTTTAATAAGTGGTTTTAATTTTCAAACGTTGTGAATCTTTTGACTCAATCCGAGTTTACTCTAGCTAGTATCCTTAACATGTTTAAGTCAAGTTTTGCTAGGCTTTTATATAGGGAGCTATAAAACGCGAAAGTCTTAACTCTCACGGGTTAAGAACAAGAACTTTTTGCAAGTTCCTATAATTGATCCTAGAGAGTCGTTTATCAAGGGAACTTCAAGATGCAATTTCTAAACTTGGAAGAGTCTAAGAATTTGCAAGATCCTATAGGCGACTCGAAAACCCAAAACTTTGATTTAATAGGCTAAGTATCCACGAGTCTCATTACTTGAGATTTTAAACTGTGGAGAACGAGAGATGATTGAGCCAATTATAAGTTCGGTATTCTTTCGTGAATTTATGTGAGTTAATTATAAGCCTATTCTCCCATCGCTTGCTAATAAATTTATCTGCTAATAAATAAGGTTGTACGATTTGAAAAGTTACTTAGCTTCTAGCCCCAGATCGTTTAAAAGTTGCTCGGTAATGATGAGAGTTCATAGCCAAGGCATAACTTATGAAGCGGGGCGCGAAGATTGGCGAGTCCGAAAAGGCCCTAACAAGGCATGAGGACTATGTTTTGTTGCTAAAGATCCAAAAGTGATGTGAAGAATCATTTATCGAAAATCAATATGAAGGATCGAGACACACGACGAAAAGCAAATACTCCCCAAAAGTCATGGAGAAGTGTATCCGAAAAGACCCTAACAAGGTATGAGGATAAATAGATCCAAGTCAATAAAGGAGGCGGATCGTTGTATATCAAAATCCAAAATAAAGATTGGAGAAAAATGAAGAAGTCGTGGTCCATATATGAAGAATCTCTCAAAAATTCCAAGTGAAGAAATTCCAATTATGAAGAGAAGACCATTATTTCATGAACGTCTCTCAAGATTTGAAGTATGAAGTCGCTGCCAAATATCGGCCCGAGAAAGGTCTCAAATCGCGAACCAAGTTATGCCAAGATATGAACTTTTTGATATCCCGAGAAGCAGTTTTAAAAGATTTGGTCCTTTAGCTAACTATTGATTAAATCGTGCACTTTATTTTCAGACTAAATAATTATCAAAATAAGTCAAACAATGCATCTTCGTGATCATTCAAGACAAATAATAAAATATTAGAGATACCCATAGGAATAAAGGAGTCTAAGTGAATAACTGGCCCACATGAGTTCGTGTTGGTTTACTAACTTATAATAACAATGATCTCGTTTTTAAGCTTGGTTTGGAGAAAGTGAAAAGTTGAGGATGATGATTATTCATGACATTCTCAAAACCCAAGGTATGCTTTTAATTTCTTTGCTTTGCATTTTTATAATTTTCTATCTCTTTAATAAAGGCCAACGTGGATTGATTATGATGAAAAATGTAAACATGCATTGTAACTAATGCATTGCATGAGGAAATTGCAATGGTCAAGTGTAGGGGATTTGATAGGTGTGTAAACACCCATCTTTTCTACCACTTAATTACAATAATAACCGGACCAAAACGTGTATTTTATGTCTTTTATGTCGGAATTATGCGTGGTTTTTGTTTTTGTTGTAATTTAGGACGAAATTGTGAAAAGTGGAGAAAACACGGGAATTCATGGGCATTCACAGCTTTTATTGAAGAAAAAGATGAAAGACGGAGTCGAGAAGTCAAAAGTGGAAAAAGAACGGAAGTCCAAGGCCAATTCTGAAGATTTATCGAAGAAAAAGTCAAAAGACGGAAGTTTATCAAAAGCCGAAGAACTCGAGTCTAATTTATTGAAGAAATTAAAGACGAGTTTAAAAGAAATCCCGAGCCACAAGTCATTAGAGTCCAAGTAAAGAAGATTAGAAGGAAAAAGGACTAATGGTGCAATTAATGAAGACTATATGCTTAAGGACCTAATGACGCAATTAAGAGAAAAGGAAGAAGGGGAGGAAGCTTCCTAATCCTCCCCTATATATAGTTAGGATTTGTTAATCATTTCTTTTTGTTGGATAGCTTGACAAACTATCTCTTCCATCTTTTAATTACCTTGCACTTTTAATTACCTTGTCAATTTAAATACTTGTCCATTTAATTACCTTGTCTTGCACCTTAATTACCATTTAATTCAAGTAAGTTTTTCTTTTTAATTCTTGTCAAGCTTTATCTTTATCTTGTTAATCTCATTCTTCCTTTCTTAATCTTTGTGTTGATTTGTTTATGTTCAAGTTCTTGATTTTGGTTGATTTATTTTAGTGGGTTTTGATTATTTTGATTATCTTGTTAATTTTATTGTTTTGGATTGATTGTTTATCATTTATAGTTGTTTATTTACTTGTTTGATTTAATCTTTTGGTTGATTTGTTTTTGATTTAATTAGATCCGTATATATTCTTTATCCCTTGTTCTTCGGATCTTGTTACTGTTCTTTCTCTGGACGCAGCCCCAAGTATTCCGCATAAGGGTTTAGCAGTGAGCACTATTCGGAATATCCATTATTCCGAATAGGGAAGGTTTTCCGAATAGGAAATATTCCGAGTAAGGCCATTATTCCGTATAGGGCAATATTCCGAATAGGGTGACAATATTCCGAATAGAGCTGACTTTCCGAATAGGCCTGGATATTCCGAATAGGAAGTTTATTCCGGATAGAGCACTTATTCTGAATAGGGACAGATATTCCGAATAGGGGAAATATTCCGAGTAGACTAAATATTCCGAATAAGGATAATATTCCGAATAGGGGCTTGATTCCGCATTGAGGCAACTTTCCAAATAGGTTTAGAATTCCGCATAGGGAACTATTCCGAATAAGCACCTTTTCCGCATAGTGACAGTATTCCGAATAGGGTTTATTCCAAATAGGGACTTATTGTTTTTAGTTTTCTGCTTTTTCATTTTAAGCTTTATTTTTCCCGCCTTTTTCCTTAATCGCACTTTAAGTTTATTTGCCCTAGTTTAAGATTTAGTTTTAGTTGCGTTTTAAGTTTGCCTTAGTTAGATTTAAGTTTGCGTTATTTTCATTTAGTGCCTTTTAATTCTCGTCTTGCTTTTAATTCTTGCACCATTTATTTTAATTAGATTTAGATTTACATTACTGCACTTTTACTTTAATTGTTCTGCACTTTTATTTAAAAACAACCAAAAATATTTGTTTTACCAAAATCAACTGAGTCGTACTTTAAGCCGGAAATCAATTCGTTAAGATACCGAGAAACGAACTTTTCAACTAGTAAAATCTCTTCATTACTGATTTTGGTTATTATTGTGTACTAACCCTTAGCCATAAGCCTTAAGCTCCTTCGAGCTTGTTGACACCAAGCCTGGGAAGAGTTCTAAGCCTTTGGTTGAGTTGTTTGCTGTTTTGTTTTGAAGACATATCATAATCAAAGCCTTGTTCTACTTTGAACATCAGCAGGCTTTGATCTTCTTCTTTGAAGGACCTTGGTCTTGTTCTAGTTGTTAAACAAGGTCCAAGGAGCATAGCTGGCCCTCCTAGGATGTTGTGGAGGGCAGGTATAATCCCTTGATTAAGTTTCCTCTCAAAATTTCATGTTACTGCCTGTTTTGGATTTGGTGCTTTGATTTTGAGTTCTTGTGTTTATGCTGGTGATTTTTGTGTTTGATTCTGTTAGTTGCTACCTAGGAAGTGTTTTTGATCATTAAAATCAGTAGGTTATTAGTAAAAATCACAAGTTGCTTTGATAAGTAGTTGATTAAGGGGGTGTTTGGGTCAACTGCATGATTTGGATTTATGGTTTGTTAAGAGGTGGTTTTGTGTTTGCAAGTGTTGGTATCTGTTTATTGGTTGCTATTGTTCATCTGTTTGCAGGTTTTGAGGTTTGAAACACTTAGATTCATAAATTGGGTATAAAATCTTGTTTACTTGGTGAAATTGACTGAAATTTAGGGGACACCTAGATCTAATCATAGACTAGGGTTAACAAGTGTTAAATCTAGGCTAACTACACCAGGGAAGAAGGATTTGAGGCTTGAATTTGGATCTAGTGTCAAATAGATCAGCAAATAGTTTCTGCATATGCACCTTGTTCATCAGTAACTTTATATGCTTTGATCTTGTTGTTTGCTTTGATTCAGTGTTTGATTTAAGTTTATTTGTGCTTATTCATAGTTAATATAGCTTGTGTATGCATCCTGTTGAGTTTGGTTGGCTTATTCAGTCTTAATCTGCTTATTATTGCATAACTGCTTATTTTCCATGTCTGTGGTGTATCTGGTAACTGTTTGATCATTTGTGGCTTATTGTGTGAACCAAATTTGGATTTTCTTGTTGCTATTGACTCCTTGTGATTCACTGATCACAAGGGTGCCCTTGTTTCCAATTGAATCCAATTAAATCTCTCTAAAAAGCTTGGTCAAATAATCAAAGCAGTGGGAACTCCTTTCCCCTGCTGGTTACCACTGCTAGTGTATTTTGGGTTTCAGCTTATCATTAAGCTATAATAGCTTATTTTAACCAGCAATAACTTGGATTTTGTAATAGGTGCTCATTATTTGACCCATTTGTTCATACTGGAGCATTTGGTGGGTTGACTTTAGGGTTTGACTAGAAAACCAACTTAATTGACTTTTTCATAAGTGCTTATTGGCTTATTCTGGCTTATTGGTTTTGCTTATTGGAATTTTGTTGATTGTTTCGGCTTATTCAGTCCATTTGTGATCTTTTGCAAGTTGAATCAAGTCCTGAGGTGCCTTATTTCTCAAAAACGACTATTTTGTCTTTTAGTGAAATATTACTTTGCTTATTTCTGGCTTATTGAGTGTGCTTTATCAAAATTTCTTTTTACAGATCTCATAAGCATCCCAAAAGAAGTTTGTGTGTCAAATTAGAGCTTATGGCATTAGCTTATTGCTTAATGGGCTAAAAAGCCCAATAAGGATAAGCTGTTTGCTTATTAAGCTGTGATAAGCTCACATTCAGCTTTTGGGCCTTTAGAGTTTTGTGTTTAGAATTAAATTTTGAGTCAGATTGGCTTTTCCAAGTCAATTGGGCCAAGTTTGACTTTTTGGGCTAAAAAGCCCATTTAGGTTGACTGTTTTTGGTTTTGGCCCATTTGAGGGCCCAATAGGGGTATTCTGGTCATTTCACTTTGATTTTCTGATTATTTAGGTTAAAATAAACTAGTTTGCAAGTTTTTAGAATTTTATTTATAATTTTAGATTTTTAATAATATTTTAATATTATTTTATTATTATTTTTCAAATTTCACATTTTCCAACTTTTTACATTTTTCTTAGCTTAAATACATTAAAATAGGAATTTAGCAACTTTTAGAATAATTTTATCACTTTTAGATTAATTTTTATAATTATTTTAAGTTTTAATAGTTTTTAAATCATTTTAAATAGTTTTATTAGTTTAAAATTTACTAAAAATAGTTTTTAATCTTTTTAGGTCATTTTAGAGGTTTACCAATTGAAAAATCTTTATTTGGGCTTTTTGATAATTTATTTGATTTTTAGGGCTTTAACTAGCATTTAAAAATTGAATATTTATTTATTTAAAAGGTTTGAAAAAGTTTTGATCATTGGTAAACTCTTAGTTTATTTATTTTGATATTTGGTGAATTTTTGGTAATTTTTAGAATTAATTTTTATTTTTGTAGTTTTTACGGTTTTACGTTTTGTCATCGTAGTAATAATTTTCATGTATTCGTCATCTTCTTTTCTCATCCCCTTCTAAACCAATCATTAATCACAAACATTTAACAAGTTTTTCACACACATATACCTCCTTGGGAAACGAACTTTCACACCATAAGGGTCATTAGTGCTTGATTTTCCTAAATCATCACTTAATACTTTCCCTATTTACTCTCTTTTCCTAAAGAGTAGTAAAACACAACAATCAATTGTGGAACATCTTTACTTCCACCACCACCCTTTAGTGTTCTTCCTCCTTCTCATGATAATGTCATGCACCATGGAACATATTGTCATTGTTGTCAATATCAACATCTTGCTATGGCACACATCTATGAGGAGTTGAGCTACATCAAGAGTCTCTTAATCAAGCCTCCTCTTCACTATGATTATGAGATCTCCAACAAGCCACCACCACCACCCTCCGCCATTACCTTGTCTTTCATATAAGCATTGGTTGCTTATCCATAATACACCAAACTCAAGCAAATCTTACAATTCTAGAATAACTAGGATTAGATGTATGCTTTTGGCTTGTTTCTTTTTCCATACATCTTTGTATGATTTTCTTTTAGTAACCTATCTTGGATCTTTGTTTTTGTGTTTTTCTTCTCTTTTATTTTGTGACCTATTGCTATATCTTGTTGGTTGTTTCTTTTGTTCAACTAACCCTTCTATGTAGCTTGTCACCATATCTCGATTCCTCGGTGCCCCAAGTTAGGGGGAGTAAGCACCAAGGGGGAGTCTTTGCAAAGTCTGTCTCTTCAACACCGACTTGTGCAACCTTTTTGCTTCGACAAAGGGGGAGAAATGAATAAACTCGTCTTCGAAAATCTTGTTTTTTGTGTGATTGAGTTTATGTATTGTCGGAATCAAAAAGGGGGAGATTGTTAATGCAATAATGCCTAAAAACGTTACTTGCATTTTTCGGTCTCGCTTAATTTTGATTACGACAATATGTAAAAACAAGCATTTACAAAAACAACGAAAAACGAATTCTTGAGTTCAAGTATTTTTCATTTTACCCATTTTCACTTAAGGTATGAATAAACAAGTACTAACCTTAATCAAGTGATCAAGTGATTTAGTCTTTTCTTAAAACTCACTTTTTATTAAGTGTGACAAGTTTTTATAAAACTTTCTTTTTAAGAAAATGTTTTATTAAATTAATTATTTGAAAATTTGAAAATGGCATATTCTTATTTGGTTAAGAATATCCTATCAGGATATTTTTTCTATCCAGATATGACCTCCACCACTAAAGGACAAAAAAGGGAGCGGAGTCTAGGTAGTGGTTCTCTAGTGCCTAGGCGGTTCCTTATCGATAAGGAACCGCCGGCTGAGATAGAGAACCGCGGCCAGATATATCCGTTGGCCCTTTGTCCTATAAATAGTGGACCATTCTCAGCTTTTCAAATCACCTCTTTTGCACATCTATTTCCAGATTCAAACACTCTTCTTTAATCACTCAAATCCTTGATCATTTGTTTGATTACTACTTGTTTAAGAAGTGAATCTTATTCTTCCATCCCTTCCTCTCCAAGTGCAAAGAGAAGAACACTATCCTTGTGAAGTGTTGAGTCCACCACCAAAGATCCATTGAAGATCTAATTTTATACATTTGTTGTTGTGTCATAGTTGTGAAGATCCAAGTAGTTGTGTCTATTTGGAAGTTGTGTATGTACTAAGTATAGTTGTGTAGATTGGTCCTAGCTACGATTAGGGCTCGACTTTTAGCTTAGAGTCGGAAATTGGTTAAGCGACGTGTACGGTTTTCTCCACCATAAGGAGCTTGTTGTGTAGTGAACTCTCGAGTAAGGAGTACTCGAGGAGTGGAGTAGGAACGAGGAGTGAGCTTTGTTGCCGAACCACTATAAATCCTTGGTGTTCGGTTTGATCTTTCTTTACCCTTAACTCTTTACATTCTTTATTCTTTGTGCAAATTTATTTGTTAGTATTAGTTTAGTTACACTATCATTTTTCATATTGTGCATAAGAAGATTTCACATATTTCCTCAAGTCTAAGTTATTGAAAAAGGATTTTTGAAAACCACCTTTCAACAAGTAAATATAAGAAACTATCCAACCCCCCCTCTTCTAGTTTCTACAGTTACTATTAAAAAACACCCTTGTGACTACAAAGTATTTACAGTCACACATACTGATTAATCCAACAAAACTTCTGTCAAATTTGTCACACATAACCGGCCTCTGTTCACTCGTTTTTGCATAATAGGCCACTAATTCACAGCGACACCATAGGGAACCCTATGGTGGCGCGAATTATAGTCACACGGGGCCCCAAAAAAATTTATGTGGCAAAAGACATATAGTCACGCATTTCAGGGGTGACTGAAATTGAGTGTTTTTAAGTTCGTTTTTCTCGATTCTTGACAAATTGAAAGTCCTAACAATCTCAAGTTTATTATTGTTTTTGGTTGATAGGGTTTTTTGTATAGTCTATGTCTATTTCAAACAATCACGTAAAAATGATGAATAATATCAATCTACGTATCCGTAAAACACGTTGCAAATACCAATTAATATTCACAAAAGGACAAAAATGTAAAACATGAAAGTAATGTGCTAAAAATGTAAACTAATTGAAACTACAAAGCTTGAAGTGTAAAATCCAGAAAAGTTAAAGGACCAAATGTGTAAATTCTAACAAATTTTAACTAATTTTAACAAACTTGAAAACTACTAACTGAATTTGACAATTAACTGAAAGTTAAAGGACTAGATAATTGCAATCCCTAATAACTAGAAAGATTAGCCAAAGATTAAAACAGATTCGAACAATAAGGACTAAATGGCAATTAAATGGAAATTTTAAACAAGAACGGGCACAAGTAAGAATTAAGCTCGTATGAGCTTAATATTGGACCAAATAAGCTCAAACAAGTTTCAGTCGACTTAAAATCGAAAATCATTTAGACCAGTTCAAGGAAATTGCTTAAAAATCAATAGAACTCAAATAAGCTAAATCCAATAAGCCATGAATAAGCTATCCATAAATCCAGACATGCACATTCAAATTTTAAAGTTCAATCTTGTTAAGCAGCTTATTGAGAGTGTGGAATGTCTTTTCTTTTTGAAAATGACCAAGTAAATAAGTAGAAAAATGGAACTAAGCTGAATCCTAGCTTATTTGACTTTTGTTGACCAAAAGTTGAAAAATCTAAAAAGCTCAAATTTCACTCAAGACATGTTTCTAAACAAGAATGTGAAAGAAAATCACATGTTTTATGAAGTGGATTAAGCTCTAGAAGAAAACAGTCTACTCAAATATCATAGAAACTTGCATTAGCTCAAGAGCTTATTCAAAAGATATTTTCTAGCTGAAACATGAATATTGTAGAAATTCCTTTTACAGATATAAAAACTTTGGATGTTAAAGCACAAGTAGAAACTAGTTTCACTAAAATTGGCTAAGAAATGAACTGGTGACAAGAGATTGAAAGTATATACTTTTCTGATGAACAATATCAAAAACTTGACCCAAACTTTTTAATGACAATTGCTTGTTTGACCACAATTTTGACTACAAACTTGAACACAATTGTTTACAAATGACTTACTAAATGGAAAATGAACAAGACTTATCAAGATTATCTGACTTGCATCACTAAAGTATGCAGATCCAAACACTAGTTATGTAAACTGGAATGAATTTTTACAAAGCAACTTTGATTTAAAAGATGAATCAAGTAAAGACTTATATCAGAACAAGTTTAAAAAGTTTAAAGAAAGTTGAATGAGCTACAAACAGACTTGTAAACACACTAAAACTAAAAAATGCACTCTACAAGCACTTACTGATGAAATTCAAGTTAAAATCAAGTAAGATCAAACTAGAAGCTATCAAACTACTGTCAAGCTATCAAATCATCACACTTATGCTAGAAAAAGTCAAAAACACATTACCAGAGCAACATAGAATGATTACACTAGAATTTAGCATGCAGACTTCATCATAGAGGAATTTAAAAACATGATTTTGCAAACTTGTGAGATTAGGCCTCCTTTGATGGAGTAGGTAAGCGATGAGCCTCCTAAACAGTGCTAAACCACCACCTTAGCACTTTCATTACCCAATCAACCATCAACCATCACCATTTCTAATCACTTTTTACCCAAATCAGCTACAAACATCAACACAGCAACTAGAATGATCAAGGACAGCTATAATACTTCACAAAGCTTCTAATGATCAAGTTTGATCATTAGAAACTTATATCAGCAACAGTAACAACAGAAATGCAATGAATAGTAAGAAGATTGAGGGAAATTGAGTGATTTTATTGAATTGAAGTGAATATTTGTTACAAATGGTAGGTGAAGTGGTTACAACTAACTAATAACTAACTCAAGAGGTTGTCAAGCTCTTGAGTTCGTTATACTAACTGAAATCTAACAGGATTGAGAGAAGAAATAAAAGTGTGTGTGTTTTTCACACTTTTCTACATGTCACAAATGAGAGACTAATTGCCTATTTAGCAGGTTCATAATATCCATTCTTTTTTAGAAGACATATTGGGTGTGTGTGTCCTTGTGACCACCACTAGCATCTCTACTAGCTATCTTGTTCCTATAAGCCAATAGCCCAGCTATAAGCTGATGGGAGATGGCTTTGCTGCCATAGTGGGGTCTGGATGTGGGTCCCACAAGGTATAAACCTTGAACTTATTGGTTTTCAGTTTACAAGTTTGAGATTTATGTGATTTGGATGATTTGCTTGAAAGCTGCTTAGGTGTTTGTTTAATTGTTTGATTATGCTCATTTGTGCCTAGGATGCATGTTAGAAGTATTTGAAATCAGATTTGAGTAGATTTGAGAAGGTTTGCTTTGTTAAATTTTGGTTTTTAGATTTAAAGGGGTGTTTGGGAATATAGGATAAGCCCATTTAAGCTACTGCATTTTGCTTTAAAATTGGTTTAACACACTCATTAGGTTATTAGTAGGTGATATTAGTATTGGCTTTCAGTTTGGTAAAGTTTCAAAGCAAATTGCATGTTCTAAAATTGGAAAGTAGCATAAAAATCAGCAAACCTATTTTTCTGATTATTTTCATGTGAATTTGACCTTTAGATCTTGAAAGCTGCTAGGTATTAGGTCCAGTAAGGATTGTGTATAGCTTGTATTCTATTTGGTTGGATTGAGTGCAAGTTTGTGAGCTTTGAATTTCAGATTTGTGCAATATAAACCAGCAAAGGACCCAAGTTCATTTTTCTGAATACAGTAACTGATCTTAGACTTTTGTGCTTGATTTTTGTGTATTAACTTGTGTGTTTTGTACTATTATTGATTTCCCACAACCCAACTGGTTGTGGGAGTGCCCCCATTGTCCATCAAACAACAACAAAACTCCAAGAACAAGCCCTCTTGTTCTATCTTCACAAGTGAAGATATACACTTTGTGTTCACCAGTTAACTTGTAATCTGGGAACTTGTTTTGATTCTATAGGTTTGATTATAGCTTGTTCTTGATTAAAAGTTGTTTTAAAGTAAGTTAAGGTCATTGTTTTTTGAGTTTGTAAAGTTTAAAAAAAAAAGTTTTTGTAAAAAGGACGTGGCCAGGACTCGAACCTGCGCCACTCCTCTCATACTCCAACGTGATAACCAGTTGCCCTAGGGTCTTTGACTGGTTATCACTTGGACTTTTAAATACTTAAGGAGTTATTGTTTGTAGCTTATTTAACTCACCAACTTAGTTATAAGCTGATTTCAGCTTATTCCTTTTAGATTTTTAATACTTAGCATTTTTCCTTTGTTCTTATTTGAGTTTAGGACTTTTTGGTTCAAAAAATTTATTTTTCACGTGCTTTATTAATTTACTAGGATTATTTTAAGTTTAAATTTTAGAAAGTCAATAAAAAATAGGAAAAAGCATTTTAAAAATCTAGAAAAATAATTTTTAGGTTTTTAACTATATTTTTGAGGTTTACAGCTATTTAAGTTTTCATTTTAGCTAATTTTTGATTTTATATGATTTTAGGGTTTTTAACCAACTTTGGAATTTAATATAAAATTATTAAAAAGGTTTTGGAAACTTTTGATTGCATTTCTGTCTTAGTTACATTATTCTAGATTTTTGGTAATTTTTTAGAATTTTTTTATAAACTTTGAATTTTTTTAAGTTTTTACATTTTTCCTAGATTGTAGACACTTAATTAGGAATTTTGTAACATTCCAAATATTTTTAGGGCTTTTCAATTATTTTCTAGAATTAATTTAAGTTTTAATTGATTTTAATAGTTTTTAAGTGTTTAAAAATAGTTTTATTTGGTTTTAAAATTTTAAAAAATACTTTTTAGCTTAATTAGAGTATTTTTGAGGTTTACAAACTTTAAAATCTTGTTTAGGGCTTTAATTAACATTAAAAAGTCATTATCTAATTAATTAAAAGGTTTTAGCAAGTTTGGATTTTTTTTAAACTCTTAGAATATTATTGTAGATTTTTAGTAATTTTTAGGAATTTTTAAGTTAAAATTTTAATTTTTGCACTTTTTACGGTTTTACGTGATCGACCTTTTCGTCTTACTTTAATCCGTCGTCGTAACCGTCATTCTCTTCTAATCTCATTTCTATTTCCTTTTCTCTCAATCATATAATCACAAAAAGTTAATCATTTCAATACACACACACTAAGCCTCCTTGGGAAACGAACTTGAACTTAATTGGTCATTAGTGCTTGGTTTTCCTAAACCGACACTTAATACTTGCCACTTTTGCTCTCTTTTCCTAAAGAGTAGTAAAATCACTACATCATTTTGGCGCCGCTGCCGGGGAGGCGTGTTGTGTTTTGATTTGGAAATTGTTGTTTTTATATATAGCCATAATAGCTAATTGTATTAGTAGCACTCTACTAATACGTATTAACGGTTTTTCGTTTTTTGTGAATACTATTACTATATTGTATACGTAGAACAATAAATTCACAAGTACTCCAAATACGTGAGAAATCACAACCTTGACTTGGGAGGTCATTACCCAATCATTGTATTCGAATCTCAAACCAAAGAAAAAAGGCAAAAATAGATAAATACTTTCGTGAAGCTCGATTTTGAAAATACAAACTATAAGGTGGGTATAAGGCGGATATTATAAAATATATCCTAATGAAAAAGGCTCTTAAGTGCTTCGCGCTGCCTCGTTTCCCCTCTTGCTTGTGAGCATTTGATTTTGAGAGCTAATCGAGGTTTTTGCTGCCCAAAGTATTACTAAGTATCCTATATATTTTCTTGGTTTCATTTGATTAAACCCTCTTGAACGTTTTGGTGTTCCACCAACGTTCTAAAGTCATCGAAGGCGTTCACTTCACGTGATCGTTTTCTTTCCTTGAGGCTTCTTTAATCGAGAGATTTGATTAAGGAGGAGATTTGTAGATTTGTGTCTACTTAATACATTCCACAAAAATCCAAAAAAGTAAAAACAATCAAAAACCACAAAAAAAAAATTGAAAAAGTAAAAAACACCAAAAAGAATCTTCTTTGCTCACCCTCTCGTTGTACGTGACGTTTATGCAAACTCGCTCCAAAGCAAGACGTGCACGTAAACGAAGAAACAAATCAACCACTCCTTCTAGTGAGGAGTCTCCTATTGACGAACCCATCGTAGTGAAAGAAGCACCCATGGCTAATCGAACTATGATGGAGTTGCTTCAAGCACCCACCGAGGGTTATGGGAAGCGATTGTGATTCCCGCTATCCTTGCGGAGATTTTTGAGGTTAAGACGGGTTTGTTTTCCATGATTCAAAACAACAAGTTTCGAGGTGAAGAAAAGGACAACCCTCATAACCACATTCGCCAATTTAATCGTCTTACCGCCACTTGCAAGTTTAAGGACGTCTCTAACGACTCGATTAAGATGATGCTTTTTCCGTATTCCTTAGCGGGGCCCGCAAAAATTTGGTTAGAGAAAGAGCCACCCAATTCTATATTGACGTGGAAGGATCTCTTTTCAAACTTCGTCAACCAATTTTTTCCGCCCTCTAAGACTACGCATTTGAAAAACGAGATTTCAAAGTTTTCACAAGAGTATAATGAGAGTTTTTCAACGGCTTGGAATAGGTTTAAGGAAATGTTGCACGAATGTCCTCATCATGGTTTTTCCGACTTGCATCAAATTGACACGTTTTACAATGGCTTGAACTATCATGAGCGTGATTATCTTAATGCCGCCGCGGGTGGTAATTTTTGGTGTAAGACGGTCGAGGAAGCATTGTTAATCATTGAGAATAGGTCTAAGGTCTATTGTCCTCGTAGCACGTCGAGTGTTCGTAAGACTTCATCTTCACCTTCGCCTTCATTGTCACATACGGTTGATGCTTGCCAAATCGAGGCTAATTTGGAGAACAATATTTTTGATAAGCTTAACGGATTGTTAATTGAGTTTAAAGTTGATGGACAACCCACTCCCGCTACGGCTAAAGCGGTTGAGGTTTCTTGTATGTATTGTGGTGGAGCTCACGATTACTCCGAGTGCATTACCAACGGTGGTAACACTTCGAGGGCCTACGCGGCCGCAGGAACATAAAACCAAAACGGTCAAGTTCCCCGCACTAATCAATTGACTCCACCGGGTTTTCCACCAAATCAAAATGCTAACAATTATCGAAACAATCAAGTTGGTTACCAAAAGAATCAAAGAAACAATTACAAGGGTAATAACAACTATGGGAATCAAGGAAGTAGTAGCCAATTGCAAAATCAAAACTAAAACCGTAATTTTCAAAACACAAGTCAAGGTCTTCAAAATTTTTACACTAAAGAACTTCCAATGGACTTTTTGAATTACGCTACGGCAAATGATAAGATTTTGGAAAACATTCAAGAGCAATTGGCTAGTCAAGCTAGGGACACGGCTAAAAACACCAAAGAGTTAGCTAACTTTGTTAAGGAAAATCTTAACATGAAAAATGAGTTGAAAAATGATTTTGCTAATCAAATTAGAGGTCAAAACAATAAAATTGAACAAAGTCATGCTAGGCTTGAACAAAGGATTGACCAAAAAGCCGCTAGTCAAGATGTTAAGCTTAATGCTATTTTAGAAGCCTCATGGAGAACAAAGCCTCTACTTCAGGTAGTTTACCTAGTAACACCATATCAAACCCGAAGGGAGAGATGAAAGTAATTACCACACGAAGTGGTAAGGCACTTAAAGAACCGACTCCTCAACCAATTACTCCAACGGTGGAGGAAATTGAGGAAGAACCCGAGGTGGTGGTCAAAAAGGAGCATATCTCAAGCCCACAAAGTACCGCTCATGCCTCACCTACGGTCGACCCTTTACCAACATTGGAACCTGAGATTCCAAAGGCTATTCCTATGCCCCAACCCACACCACCCTTACCTTACCCATCGAGACTTAGGAAGGAGAAACAACAAGAGCGCGAAAATTATCAATTTGAGCTTTTTATGAAAATGTTTCGTGAGTTGCACCTTAATGTGAGTTTCACCGATGATTTGGTCATGATGCCTCGATTTGCCGCTAACTTTAAGAGTATGTTGAACAACAAGGAGAAATTGCATCAATTGTCTAGTTGTTCGTCGGTTTATCTTAATCGCATACCTCAAAAAGTCGGTGATCCCGGTAAATTTTTGATCCCTTGTGCAATCCAAGATATGGAAGAATGCTATGCCTTGGCCGATCTTGGTGCTAGCATTAATTTGATGCCACTTGCAATCTTCAAGTCGCTCAATCTTCCTAATCTGGCTACGAGTATGTATTTATTTCCCTTTGATGAGGGAAAAGGTCCCATGAAATCTATTCCCCACACATTAAAAATCTCACATTCTTGTATGAAGTTTTGTGGCATCTCATCTCGTTGAGTAATTTTTCCTTGTCTTTGACACATATCACAAAATTTCACCATCTCTTGGGCATCTTTGTATATGGAAGGCCAATAGTAACCCGAATCAAAGACTTTCTTGGCCGTGTATTTGGGCCCAAAATGCCCCCCCCCCCCCCCGTGGGTCCCGTATGACAAGCTTCTAGAATCTGGAATGCTTCGGGCCCATCTACACACCGTCTTATGATTTGGTCCGCACATTGCCTAAAGAGGTAAGGGTCATTCCAAAAGTAATACTTCACTTCCTTAAGAAATTTCTTCTTTTGTTGGGAAGTGAGACCCTCTATTAGCACATCCCCCACAAGATAGTTTGCATTATCCACAAACCAAGGGGTGGAATCCTCTTGAGAAGAGATAGACATGAGCTCCTCTAATGGAAAGGATTCATTGATTTCCTTATGTGGAAAATCTCCTTGAAAAGGATGCTCAAGTCTACTCAAGTGATCCGCCGCTAAATTCTCGGCCCCTTTCTTATCTCGAATCTCTATCTTAAACTCTTGTAGCAAAAGAACCCATCTCAAAAGCCTAAACTTAGCATATTGCTTTGTCATGAGGTATTTGAGAGCGGAATGATCCGTATACACTATGGTCATCGAAAGCACAAGGTAGGGTCTAAATTTCTCAAAGGCATAAACTATAGCAAGCAACTCTTTTTCCGTGGTGGTATAATGTCACACCACACCATGGCGGAATATGGGGCGCGACGTATGGATATCATCACAACAAACGGTGTCTTTATAGAGAAAACTAAAATGCACAAATAATGTCATAAATGGTGACACAAATGTCATGACAATATCTCAACACAACAGGAGTCTAGGTAAGTAGGTAACAGTTCTACCTCTTACCCAAAACAAACAAATAACACAAACAATACAACATATAGGTTCATAGTATCACTCAAAGAAACAAACAGCAAAATAAACAAGAAGGAACGGGGATCTCCTTCTAAATGCATTCCTACGCGACTCCAATCCTAGCCATATATGTGCTCACGCTTAACCACTTATCACCTGAAAGAGACACTAAAACACGTCAACATAAAGTTGATGAGAGTCATAGGTTTAGACTCCAACACTAAAACAGTTATAAGCTGTGAATAACAACCATCAACATAATAACATATGGACAATGTGCTACAAGTATGCATTAAAAACTAGCATTCAAGATCAAACATTTCAAACCAAATCCAAGGCCCTCAGCCTTACCAAACATCATGGTACCATAGATGATCACACTATGTACCTATCCCAAGGCCACTACCTTGTCATTAACCATTGGTCCCGTAGACGATCACGCTATGTATCTAATCCAAGGCCACTACCTTGTCATTAACCATTGGTCCCATAGGCGCCCATACACCTATGTACCTTTCCAATCCAGATCATACACAAACAAGAATCACATAGCAGTTAATCACATAATGTACACACAAGTCCATCTCAAATCACAAACACATTCACAACATCAATTTAGAAAATAACTCAACACAGTGTCTCTTCCATCCCATCTGGAAGTTAAAATCAATAACAAACATGGGACTATGAAACTCACCTGATTGTTTCTTCACAAGTCCTCGCACTAGCAACAAGCTAACAAACCAAAAACACGCAATCAATACACGAACCAATCACCAAGATGGCTCATCAACCTATGATGGACATCTAACCTACTCCCATATATACACCTCATCTATACGCCATAAGCATCCCATTACACCCCTCTATAAAGCCCTTAACTTGTTTTACTTCATAACACATCCCGTTAACATTTTACCAAAAATAGTCCCAGTTTTAGATCTCCAAACTATAAGCCAAACGCCCACCTAAACACACCCATGGTTTCTGTGAAAGGAATATTCACACGTTTACATATGTTAGCTAACACTTCCCACTTTCCCTAACCTTAAAACTACTGTTAAGTCCCCGATATATGTATATATATTACTACCTATCCAGAATTCACTGATTTTAAACGTATGAAAAGTTTGTTAGAATTAGGGGGTTTTACCCTAAACCTCAACCTTAGCCCAAGTGCAGATACTTACTACAATATATAAACCATCTCTCATGTTCGTTAGAAGATCCCAATGCAACCCTAAGTACCCCAAACAACCCAAAACTTAAAAAGAAAACAGGCTGAATTCAAAACTGATTTGACCTCCGACTGTTGTAACCTGTTTTTGACTCACTTCCCGACCTCCAATTTAGTTATCGTTTCTTGATTTAGAAATTCAACTCAATTACCTATCCAGGGCTAACTTGATCACATCTTGAATATTCCTAGAACTCTAGATATGATCAAAACAATTGACTCAAAATTCTGCCCAGTTTTTAAAAACGGGTTTAACCTAATTAACCTAATTAATTAACCCTAACCCCACTAATTACAAGCCCTAATTTATTTAATCATTAAAATATGATTAATATACTTTTTTTAATTAAACCCTAACCTAAATCCATCATAAGATTGTCATAGAAAACATTAAAAACAATTAATATGAAAAGGGTTAAGAAGGTTTTACTTTTAAATTAATGGAAGATGAGAAAGACCCAATTTTTGAAGAACCCTAATTTTTCTCTTTTTTTTTGTGTCGACTATAACTCCAGGGGAGATAAAAATTTCGTTTGTTTTAGTGTGGGGGGGTTTCTTATATAGAAAAACAATTCTTGTCCAAGTATAACACTTGCTTCCTTTTTCCCTCTTTTCCTTTTTTTTCTTCTTCTTTGGTGCGTCTAAACCGACCCAAACACCCCTAAATTCGTTTTTTTTTATTTTTATTATTTAATATTATGTTATTAATATTACTTTAATTTTCCTTAATTTATTTCAGCTCCTAAAGCTTCCAAAACCACAAAACCGTAAAACTAGTCAAATTTACGCGTTTTACCGTAAAAGACGTAAAATATACACTTTTAAAAAAATCTCAAATTTTGAAATAAAATTTATAACTAAGTCCTAAATGACTTAAAACCATCCCAAAAATATCCATATGACTAATTACCTCATCCGAGACCTCCAAATGCTAAACCATAAATCGTAAAAATACGATTTTCTATAATACATATACGTATACTTAGAACCACCAAATAACACCATCTCCCTTCATAGTCACTGCCATGTGAACTCATGAACATGAAATCATCACACATCGTTTCATTCACAAGGTACCCCGTACTAGAAACGATATCCAAACCACAATCTATACACACCAATAAGCACATAAACACGTAAAGACACGCAACTAGCACAAAATAAAACTAAGTGACGAACCTCAAAACCAGGGTTGTCACATCACTCCCTCCTAATAGAAATATCGTCCTGAGGTTTAATCCTTAGGATCAACACACAGACAAAAATCACACGAGGATACTTGTTCTAAATGAACTCCTCTCATTTCCACGTGAACTTTAGTTCAAGTTTCAAAATACCATATATACAAACCAAAAATAATTAAACTCATTGTCAAACTCTTGACCTCACAGTCAATAAACCTCACAGATGACTCTTTGATAAAACAAAGACTCTCATTAACACAAGTCTCGAATAACTGTACAGGCAAAATGCATTCTCAAACAACCTTTACCAATCCCAATAAATGAAATGTATCATGTATACAACTCATTTCTCCCAGGTAATTCTATGCTCATAAGCTACTGGTCCGATCTTTCCAAAGATCATAAATGGACCTACCAAACTCTACATCAACACTTCCATTTTACCAAATCATACCATACATCACGATGTGATGCTTCCCATCGTTTCTTCCCTTGCCATAATCCTTCATAAGGCATTCCATACATATTAGGCTAACTTTTACGCAAAACCCTCTATTCCATCACATCCGTACGCAATCCTTCCAACTTCTCAACCACGTGACTTCTCATTCCTCTTGAAATATGAGATGAATTAGTCAGTCTATCGACTATCACCCAACTCTCGTCGTACTTATTCCTCCACCCCATTATGCATCCCTTTCACCAACTTCGTCCTTACATCGCCCTTTCTAAGCTACTCCTATCTATGTAGGAAGTATAGTCTACGTCCCTTTTCTCCATATGATTATCCAAGCCATGCAACATACATGTTGACGCGTTCTCTGCTTTAGACAACTCAACTCGTGCAACCTACATCCTTCATCCAAACCACCCTAATACGTCATCCATATAGTTCAAGTTCGTCTTAGCTTCACTTCATTCTTCTTACTCCATGTCTCATCAACCATGCTTGCCTTTCCTAGATGGTACTTAGCCTTGAAATTTTCTTCCATCAATTAACTCCACCCATCACCTTTGCCAAATGTTCAATCAAGATGATTGAATATGTGTTGGAGACGTTCATGATCCGTATAGATCATTCTCCACGTCTCGTACACCAAATGCCTCTAGCATTCTAGGCAGATATAAAAATCTAGCTCCACTAACTAAGTCTATCTAGTTCTTCCAAATCTTCAGTTCCTGCAACGTATAAGCGATCGCCTTTCTTCGTCGTCCTCGTACGCGTCCAAATCCTTGCTCCACGTATCGTCATGCTTCACGAATTCATCCAGTCCTTCCGATAATTCCAAGATCGGCTCATTATCCAATCCACCTCTTCAGCCTCCAAAATGCTTCCTCATCCTTCATCACTTCACTCTTGCTGGTTCCATGATATGCCACCACCTCTACTGCTCATCCTCGTAAACTTAATCCTAAAAACTTACCCTTGAAAATCTCACGTATAACTCCCTCTTATCAGACCACTCAACCGCTTCCACATCACATTTACTACCAGGCAACTCAACCTTTATCCTGAATCCCTTGCAATTTCTAACCACTCTCTATGGCGTATTACTTGTGCTAGTATCCCACAAATCTCTATTCATCTCCTTTGTACTCCAAAGAGACCATATATTCACATTAGTTCGTCTACGAACTCCTAACTCTTTCCTCCCCACGAAAGGCATTCCAACCATTCTCTCATGGCCACCTACTTAATCGTGTAGGCGCGACCAAGTCTTTCATATGACTACCTCAACGCTCCCAAACAATACGAACCCAAAACTACATCCTGAGTCCACCAGATACGATCGACAAATCAAACCCACGGATAACTAACGACATCTCACGTGAACCAATTAAAACAAATCGAAAACCACGAGACTCCAAAGAAAACTCAAACCCAAATCGGGTATCAATTCAAAACAACCCATGACAACGAAGAAAAATAATCCAAGAAAACACCCAATGGCAACCAAAACATATTACGCCCGCGACATATTATTTGAACTATGCAAAAGATCGACTTTTCTAATAGAATATATATATATATATATCCTTTTTTATTACCTCCCCACATCTATGTGTAATGTGACTCAAACAATCTACAAACAACCCTCTTGATGAACTCCAAACTCAACTCAAAGACTAGGCATCCCGTGCATCCCAAATCATAAAAATAAACTACTAATCAAAACTCAACCTTGAACCCGACACTTGTACAACAATTCCGACCAGTCCACTGACCTCCCATGAATATACATTCTGAATATTTGAAAAGTACGTTCCGAGTACATAATTTTAGGCTTTTGAATCACCTAAAAAGCTTTAAAAACGAACAAGTTATGACCAAAACAATTTTATGCTAGTTGTTTTAAAAACTAAAGAATAGACTTAGTGATCAATGTAATCCTTTTCAATGAAAGATATAATTGTATGTGAAATATTCCTAAACTCCATTTAACCTTGTATTAATAACTATAAATGACATGAATCGGTTAAATTATATAAACTATGTAAGTAGAAAGAAATTTTACTTCGCTTTATTTTAAAGAAAGTCTTTTAGAATTTGAAATAAATAAGTGTTGATTAAAAAGAAACTTATGTTACATCTTGTTTCAAACATGACTCCAACACCTTACCCTTATTTTACCGAATACAACCAAGTATCTAACTCTATAGTAGATTTCCAAGTCCCCCTTTTTTCCATATACCAACCAAAAGAAATGTAAGACTCAACCCAAAAGATTTCATTATCCCAAGAAATCTCCATTTATTTCAACAGACTTAAAACCCAGAACACCATTTTAAAACTTACACGTGAAATACGAACTCAAAGAATACGCTACAAGACACAGTTCAAAAGATTCAAAACGTTGTTGAAACTCCATCAACTCCAGCACCATAAAACACGAACAAACACAAGGTACGTTCAAGTTATAATAACTAGTGAACGACCATATACCATAACTTAACACATAGTAGTATATATACATCCGCATATATATACCTATTAAATCACCCAAAACATACTCGTTACCATACATGTCGGATCAACCAATCACGTCATACACTCGTTTTTCCACACGAGTAATCACCATCTCACCGTGCCACAACAAAGCATAAAGCCCACCTCCAAAACCAAACCATATCGTGTGACCCCAAAATCACACAACACAACTATAACCCATATATAATACGTATACCCAAATTCTACATCTCATCATATACAAGCATGTACTAACCCTCTTTCATGCAATCATACTTGAGATTGAAGTTGTGGTACTTGTATAACTATGTTGGCCACCATACTTTACAATTACCCTTTCCCCAATGAACTCCCTCCTATGATGACACTTATATGAATCAATAAAACAAATAACACATAAATCCACCAACTCACCTAAGCACATAACCACATAACCAATAAGGTCCAAAACTCCATCTATAAAAATAACATAGTAAAACTCCTAGAATACCGAAATCCATAGTCTAGCTAAAACAGCATAGACTAAATCCAAAACAAAAACATAATCAGTTATAAGTCATGTCGCCCATAAGAGTGGAAACCGCTTAAAATCCTTTATATCCACCTACTCCTAATAACTCGAACCACCACATGATTCTTAGGGAACATGACTTAAACATCAAAAGAAAATACTATACCTTAGGTAAATAAAATAACCCAACAAAAGATAGAAATTACTATGTACCAAATTATGTACTATAATGTACAATATAAGCAAAATACGACAATCACTAGCGTGGATGATTATGGTTCAACCTTCACTAGTCACCACCCGAAAATAAAATAACATGTGGCTAAGTATGAACTTACTATGGTTCAATTCATACTAGTCAAAACATCGCAATAAATAACATCCAAACACATCAATTTATGTAAAATGCACACATACTCCTATGACGCCTATATGCAGGGACCCTTAAGCTATAGACTAGGCTACACGACTAGGCAACCTAATTCTCTATAACCATTGTCTCTGATACCATTCTGTCACACCCCACCATGGCGGAATATGAGGCGCGACGTATGGATATCATCACAACAAACAGTGTCTCTATAGAGAAAACTAAAATGCACAAATAATGTCATAAATGGCGACACAAATTTCAGGACAATATCTCAACACATCAGTAGTCTAGGTAAGTAGGTAACAGTTCTACCTCTTACCCAAAACAAACAAATAACATAAACAATACAACATATAGGTTCATAGTATCACTCAAAGAAACAAACAGCAAAATAAACTAAGAAGTAACGGGGATCTCCTTCTAAATGCATTCCTACGCGACTCCAATCCTAGCCATATATGTGCTCACACTTAACCACTTATCACCTGAAAGAGACACTAAAACACGTCAACATAAAGTTGGTGAGAGTCATAGGTTTAGACCCCAACACTAAAACAGTTATAAGCTGTGAATAACAACCATCAACATAATAACATATGGACAATGTGCTACAAGTATGCATTAACAACTAGCATTCAAGATCAAACATTTCAAACCAAATCCAAGGCCCTCAGCCTTACCAAACATCATTGTACCATAGATGATCACACTATGTACCTATCCCAAGGCCACTACCTTGTCATTAACCATTGGTCCCATAGACGATCACGCTATGTACCTATTCCAAGGCCACTACCTTGTCATTAACCATTGGTCCCATAGGAGCCCATACACCTATGTACCTTTCCAATCCAGATCATACACAAACAAGACTCACATAGCAGTTAATCACATAATGTACACACAAGTCCATCTCAAATCACAAACACATTCACAGCATCAATTTAGAAAATAACTCAACACAGTGTCTCTTCCATCCCATCTGGAAGTCAAAATAAATAACAAACATGGGACTATGAAACTCATCTGATTGTTTCTTCACAATTCCTCGCACTAGCAACAAGCTAACAAACCAAAAACACGCAATCAATACACGAACCAATCACCAAGATGGCTCATCAACCTATGATGGACATCTAAGCTACTCCCATATATACACCTCATGTATACTCCCTAAGCATCCCATTACAACCCTCTATAAATCCCTTAACTCTTTTACTTCATAACACATCCCGTTAACATTTTACCAAAAACAGTCCCAGTTTTAGATCTCCAAACTATAAGCCAAACACCCACCTAAACACACCCATGGTTTCTGTGAAAGGAATATTTACACTTTTACATATGTTAGCTAACACCTCCCACTTGACCTAACCTTAAAGATACTGTTAAGGCCCCGATATATGTATATATATTACTACCTATCCAGAATCCACTGATTTTAAACGTATGAAAATTTTGTTAGAATTAGGGGGTCTTACCCTAAACTCCAACCTTAGCCCAAGTGCAGATACTTACTACAATATATAAACCATCTCTCATGTTCGTTAGAAGATCCCAATGCAACCCTAAGTACCCCAGACAACCCAAAACTTAAAAAGAAAACAGGCTGAATTCAAAACTGATTTGACCTCCGACTGTTGTAACCTGTTTTTGACCCACTTCCCTACCTCCAATATAGTTCTCGTTTCTTGATTTAGAAATCCAACTCAATTACCTATCCAGGTCTAGCTTGATCGCATCTTGAATGTTCCTAGAACTCTAGATATGATCAAAACAATTGACTCAAAATTCTGCCCAGTTTTTAAAAACGGGTTTAACCTAATTAACCTAATTAATTAACCCTAACCCCACTAATTACAAGCCCTAATTTATTTAATCATTACAATATGATTAATATACTATTTTTAATTAAACCCTAACCTAAATCCATCATAAGATGATCATAGAAAACATTAAAAACAATTAATATAAAAAGGGTTAAGAAGGTTTTACCTTTAAATTAATGGAAGATGAGAAAAACCCAATTTTTGAAGGACCCTAATTTTTCTCTTTTTTTGTGTCGACTATAACTCCAGGGGAGATAAAAATTTCGTTTGTTTAGTGTGGGGGGTTTCTTATATAGCAAAACAATCCTTGTCCAAGTATAACACTTGCTTCCTTTTTCCCTCTTTTTTTTTTTTCTTCTTCTTTGGTGCGTCTAAACCGACCCAAACACCCCTAAATTCGTTTTTTTATTTTTATTATTTAATATTATGTTATTAATATTACTTTAATTTTCCTTAATTTATTTCAGCTCCTAAAGCTTCCAAAACCACAAAACCGTAAAACTAGTCAAATTTACGCGTTTTACCGTAAAAGATGTAAAATATACACTTTTAAAAAAATATCAAATTTTGAAATAAACTTTATAACTAAGTCCTAAATGACTTAAAACCATCCCGAAAAACATCCATATGACTAATTACCTCATCCGAGACCGCCAAATGCTAAACCGTAAATCGTAAAAATACGATTTTCTATAATACATATACGTATACTTAGAACCACCACATAACACCATCTCACTTCATAGTCACTACCATGTGAACTCATGAACATGAAATCATCACACATCGTTTCATTCACAAGGTACCCCGTACCAGAAACGATATCCAAACCACAATCTATACACACCAATAAGCACATAAACACGTAAAGACACGCAACTCGCACAAAATAAAACTAAGTTACGAACCTCAAAACCAGGGTTGTCACATATAATGAAGTTGAGCACCCGTCATTGTCTTACTCACATAGTGTATAGGTTGAAAATGATTATTCGCTGTTTGGCCCAAAACAGCCCCCACGGCATAATCACTCGCATCACACATGAGCTCAAAAGGCAAGTCCCAATTTGGTGATACCAAAACGAGAGCCTTAGTCAATTTTTCCTTAAGGGTATAAAAAGAGTCTAAACACTCTTGTGTAAAGATGAAAGGAGCCGCTTTTTCCAAGAGATGGGTCATAGGTCTTGCTATTTTAGAGAAATCTTGTATAAAACGCCTATAAAAACCCGCATGTCCCAAAAAGCTCCTAACACCTTTCACCGTGGTAGGTAGGGGAAGTTTGGCAATCACATCTATTTTAGCTTGATCCACTTCTAAACCTTTATTGGATATCTTATGGCCCAAAACTATACCCTCTTTGACCATGAAATGTCACTTCTCCCAATTTAGAACAAGACGTGTGTCTTCACACCTTTTTAGCATACGTTCTAAATGGGAGAGACAAGAAGTGAATGAATCTCCAAAGACCGAGAATTCATCCATGAATACTTCCATAGTGTGCTCAATCATGTCATGAAAGATTTCCATCATACACCTTTGAAATATCCCCGGTGCATTGCACAAGCCAAAAGGCATTCGCTTGTAAGCAAATGTACCACAGGGACAAGTGAATGTGGTCTTTTGTTGGTCTTTGGGATCAATGGGTATTTGGAAATAACCCAAAAATCCATCAAGAAAGAAATAGTACTCATTTCTGGCTAAGCGTTCAAGCATTTGGTCCTTGAAAGGCAATGGGAAGTGATCTTTCCTAGTAGCATCATTGAGCTTCCTATAATCAATACATACTCTCCAACCCGTGACAAGTCTAGTAGGAATAAGATCATTGTTCTCATTAGGCACAACGTTGATCCCGCCCTTCTTTGGAACACAATGAACCAGGCTAACCCATGGAGAGTCGGAAATTGGGTAAATCATTCCCGCATCAAGGAGTTTGATAACTTCCGTTTTGAAGACCTCATGGATTTTTGGGTTATCCCTTCTTTGGCTTTGAATGGCGGGTTTATAATCATCGTCCATAAGGATTTTGTGAGTACAAAAATTAGGATCAATTCCTCTTATGTCGGTTATTTTTCATGCTATGGCTTTCTTATGTTTCTTAAGGACTTCTACAAGTTTTTCCTACTCATCCTCTTTCAAATCTTTAGCAATGATCACAGGTAATTGGTCTTTCCCCTCTAAGAAAGCATACTCTAGATGGGATGGAAGGTCCTTAAGTTCAAGTGGAGGTGGACTCTCTATGGAAGGTTTCATTATGGATGGATCATCATTGATTACTTCTTGTGGAATGAGTGAAGAAATGAGATCCTCATTGAGCAACTTTTGGATAGTGAGAATGTCTTATTCCCAATTAATGGGAGAATCATCATTACTGATGAGATGGCAATTATACATGATCTCATCGTTCTTTACGGGCTTTTAAATGCATAAAATGTCATAAAATACCATATATATGCTTGCATTTGTGTTTGTATGTATTTTAGGTATGGATATCGTGAAAAAGACAAAAGATCACAAGAAAAAAGTAAAAACGAACACGAGAAACGAAGACGCACAATGAATCGGGCCTTAGTCATGTTTTATTCAAGAAAAACCATTGGAGACTTGAAGATGTACAAGACTGATCCTCAATTAATGAAGAAATGACACTTAAAACCCTTGTATATTCATAATTACAAGTTTGGTCCTTTAAGTTTGTCAAAATTTCAAAAAGGTCCTTCAACTTTGAAGAAATGGCAAGATTAGTCCCTCAACTATCCAAAATTGTCAATAATGGTCCCTCATGAAGTCAAACATCCATTGAAGACCTTTGAAGATCAAGAAAGTCCAAGATCAGCCCTTGAAATATTCAAAAATGGCAAAACAAACCCTTGAAAACCTTATACCAAAGTTTTGTGGCCAAAATATAAAAAGGAAAAGTTTTTTTGTGAAGGGAAGTCGTTTTTTGGGCTGAACTACTTATTATACACCTTTTTACAAAGTCTAAGGACCAAAGCTGCAAGTTTAGAAGTCTAAATCCTAAACACGCGCCAAACACTAATCGCCCTTTAAACTCGGATCAAAAGGACTTACTGTAGCAACTATGAACCCGGATTTACCTTTTTACCAACAAAGGGTTAAATGAAATTGGGAGTTCCCCCGTGTGATTCACCTCACCCCAAACCCTTCCCAACATTAAATCCTTCTTCTCCACTCACCAAGGGACCCCACCATCCAACCCGTCACCCAATCAAGACTCACCCTCCTCTCCAAGGCAATATACGTGGCAAAATCAACAGCCTAGACTCATTCCGTGGCCCCAAAGCAAAATTGAACGGTTTTGATCAAATTGGACAGCTCAAACTACAAATTCATCTTGAAAATCTCAAGGGAATTTTTGGGAATTTCTAGCTAGGGTTTCATGTATTTTTCATTCTAGAATCGTCCACTTATGTCTATAAAAGGAGCCTCAACATGTGATATGCCCTTTGTTCCAGATTTTATCTTTAATCTTTGTAATTCCTTTTTATTGAAATAAAAGTTGATTTTCTGCAAATTTGAGATATCTCTTTGTGTTTTATAAAAGTTTGGTGCTTGAGAAGCTAAAATCTGAGTTCCATTTATATGTTTGATGGTTTTTGAGGCAAGGTTTTAAGTAATAAAACATGTTGTTTCAAAAATATCAGTTTCTAGGTTTTATGTTCTTCCTTTGTGTTTGTTGATCTTAGCAGGTACAAGGAAGCTGGTGCTTGTTTTGCTAGCACCTAAGCTTTACCAATCCAAAGTGTGGATGTGTATTTTGGAGGTTTGATTCTCCAAACTCTTTTACTTTTCTGCATATTTTGTGCCAAATCTTTGATTTTGTGATTTGTTCTATGGAAGTCTGTTTTTGTGGCTTGATCTTTTGTGTTGGAGTTTGTTAGGTGATATTAGGTTGATTAGAACTTGATTGGTTGATTGAATCTAAATAATCCTTTGAGAAATTTGTTTAACAGATTGTTAAGGGGTGTTTGGGTTAACTATTCAGTCTAGTCTTGAGTTGTTTTGAGCAAGTATTTGGTGGTATTTTGTGTTGGTATCTGTCTCACTAGTGTGTTAGGTCATTTATCTACAAGCTTTGTGATTAGAAACACATAGATTCAACAATAGGCTCTAAAATCTTGATTACTTGGTTAAATTGGCTGAAATTTGGAGGACACCTAGATCTAATCATAGATTAGGGCTAACAAGTGTTAAATCTAGGTTAGTTCAACCAGGGAAGTAGGATTTGAGTGTTGAAATTGGATTTATTGTCAACTATATCATAAAAGTGCTTGTGTTCTTGGTTTGTTCATATCAGCAACCTGCATATGCTTGATTCTACTTATTTTCTTTGATTCAGTGATTGGAATAAGTTTGTTTGTGCTTATTAACAGTTTATATAGCTTGTGTAATCCTTTGGTTCATTTTGGTATGCTTCTTCATGCTAAAATTGCTTAAAAGTGCATAACTGCTTATTTGCCAAGTATGTGCTATATCTGGGGACTGTTTGCTTATTCTGTGCTTACTGGCTTAACTGAAGTGTGATTATTTTCTTGATTGTGACTCCTTACAACTCACTGGTTGTAAGGGTGCCTTTGTCTTCCATCAAAACATAGTAAATCTTTCACAAATCACAAGTCAAATAGTCAAAGCAGTGGGAACCAGTTCCTACTGAAAGTTCCCCATGCTAGTGTAAATTGGTGTTCAGCTTATCAATAAGCTATTCCAGCTTATTTAAACGTGCAACAACTTTAATTTTATAATAGGTGCTCCTTATTTGACCCATTTGTTCATTCTGGAGCATTTGAGGAGTTGACTTTAAGGTTTGACTAGAAAACCAACTCAATTGACTTTTTCACAAGTGCTTATTGCTATAATCCAGCTTATTCATTTTGCTTATTGGATTTTTGTTGATTGAATTGGCTTATTGAAGTCATTTGGAGTGTTTTTCAAGTTGAATCAAGTCCTGAAACGTCCTAGAACTCTAACCCGACTATTTTGTCGTTTTGTGGATTTCTACTTTGTTTATTTCTGGCTTATTGAGTGTGCTTTTTTAGAATTTCTTTTCACAGATCTCTTAAGCATCCCAAAAGAAGGTTGTGTGTCAAATTAGAGCTTATGGCAATGGCTTATTGATTAATGGGCTTATTGGCCCAATAAGAATAAGTTGTTGGCATTTTAAGATGTGATAAGTTCAGAATTAGCTTTTGGGCCTTTAGACATTGGTGTTTAGAATTAAATTTTGAGTCAGATAGGGCTTTTCCAGGTCCATTTGGCAAAGTTTGACTTTTTGGGCCCATTAAGCCCATTTGTGTTGACTGTTTTGAATTTTAGCCCATTTGGGGGCCCAATAGGGCTATTTTGGTCATTTTGATATCATTTTCTGTTTATTTAGGTTAAAAGAAGCTAGTTTGCAAGTTTTTATCTTTTTTATAATTTTTGGATTTTTAATATTATTTTATTATTAAACTTCAGATTTCACTTTTTTGCACTTTTTATATTTTTCTTAGCTTAAAAACATTAAAATAGGATTTTTGCAACTCTTAGACTAATTTTATCATCATTTTCCTAATTTCCAGAAATATTTTAAGTTTTTAATAGATTTTAATCATTTTAAATAGTTTTAATTAGTTTTGAAATTCATAAAAATAGTTTTTGTTCTTATTAGGTTATTTTTGAGGTTTACAAACTTGAAAATCTTGATTTGGGATTTTTATTAGTTAATTTTGATTTTTAGGGCTTTAATTAGCATTTAAAAGTTAATAATTAATTAAATAAAAGGTTTCAGCAAGTTTTGATTTTTCGTAAACCCTTAGAATATTTTATTTTATTTTTGGTAATTTTCTGGGTATTTTTAGAAGTTATTTTTGTTTTAGCAATTTTTACGGTTTTGCGTTTTTTACATCTTAGTATAATTTTCACGTATCCGCCTTTCTCTTTTCTCATCCCCTTCTTTCAAATATTAATCTCAAATTAATTACAAGTTAAACACACACATATACCTCCTTAAGAAACGAACTTTTTTTTTCACTTTGGGTCATTAGTGCACGGTTTCCCTAAACCGTCATACTTAATACTTACCGCTTTTACGCCTTTTTCCTAAAGGGTGTAAGTTTACCACAATCATTTTGGCGACGCTGCGGGGAGGTGTGTTGTGCTTTAATTTGGAAACTTTTGTTTTTAATATTAACCATAAATACTATTTGTGTTAATTGGAACTCCATTAACACGTATTATCGTTTTTCGGTTTCTTTGTGAATATTATTACTATATTGTATACGTATCACAATAAAAATACAATATCTCCAAAAGTGTGAAAACGCAACCTTGATTTGGGATTTCATCACTCAATCATTATATTATAATCTCAAACAAAAAGAAAAAGGCAAAAATAGATAAATACTTTCGTGAAGCTCGATTTTGAAAAATACGAACTTCAAGGTGAATAGATAGGCAACGTGTTATAAAAGGCCATTAAAGGGAAGCTAGGTACTTAAGTGCTTCGTGCCACCTCATTCCCCCCGTTCACTTGTGAGTATTTGATTTTGAAAGCTAAACGAGGGTTTTGCCGCCCAAAGTATTATTACGTATCATATATATTTGCTTGGTTTCTTTGTGATTAAAACCTCTTGAACAATTTGTTTTTCACCAAAGTTCTAAAGTCATTCGAAGGCGTTCACTCCATGTGATCGTTTTCACTCTTTGAGGCTTCTTTAATCAAGAGTTTGATTCGAGGAGAGATTTTTGTAGATTGATTGTCTACGTAATACAAACAAAATCCAAAAAAAATTAAAAACAATCAAAAACACAAAAAAAATTGGAAAACGTAAAAAACACCAAAAAGAATCTTCTTTGCTCACCTCCATTTTCTTCGTAACATTTATGCAAACTCGCTCACAAGCGAAACGTGCTCGTAAACGTCGTCAACAAGAAGGAAACCATACTTTTGTTGAAACTCCAATTGTCGAACCCGTTGTAGAAGAAATAGTCGCGATGGCTAACCGTACTATGATGGAGTTGCTTCAAGCACCCACCGAGGGTTTTGGAGAAGCGATTGTGATTTCCGCTATCCTTGCGGAGAATTTTGAAATCAAAACGGGTTTAATGTCGATGCTTCAAGCTAATAAATTTCGAGGACATGAAAAGGATAACCCACATTATCACATACGGAATTTTAATCGTCTCACCGCAACGAGCAAGTTTAAGGATGTTCCACACGACGCCATTAAGATGATGTTGTTTCCATACTCATTAGATGGTCCCGCCAAAATTTGGCTTGAGAAAGAACCCCCTATTTCAATTTTGACGTGGGGTGATCTCGTGTCTAAATTTGTGAACCACTTTTTTCCACCATCGAAAACGACACATTTGAAAAATGAGATTTCGAGGTTTACGCAAAAACCTACCGAGAGTTTTTCTATGGCATAGGAACGATTTAAGGAAATGTTACACGAATGTCCACACCATGATTTTTCCGAATTGCATCAAATAGATACGTTTTATAACGGACTTAACGATCATGAACGTGATTAATTAAATGCCGCCGCGGTGGAGATTTTTTGTGCAAAACGACAAACGAAGCTTTAACTATCATCGAGAATAGGTCTAAGGTTTACAACCCTCGTAACACACTGAGTGTTGCCAATATGGGTTCATCATCGTCTCACAACCTGAACGTTCTACAAAACGAAGCAAATGAGGAAAATAGATTTTTCGATCGATTTTCATCACTCATGACTCATTGGAAAGCTAAGGAAGCTTCCAATTCCGCATCGGTCAAAGTGGTTGATAAGAGTTGTTTATCGTGTGGAGGATCACATGATCTTTCCGAGTGCATTACCGCCGGTGGTAACACTTCAAGTGCTTGCGTAGCCACGGGAACTTTTGGTCAAAATTCACGTCCAAACCAAGTTCCTCAAAATCAAAACGTTAACAACTATTGAAACAATAATTAAGGAAATGGTTACCAAGGAAATTCACGTAACTACAACAAGGGTAATTATTCAAGTGGTAACAATGGGCAAATGCAAAATCAAAACCAAAATCGTGATTTTCAAAATACGAGTCAAGGTTTTCAAAACGCTCACACTAAAAATCTTCCAAGTGAATTTTTAGATTATGCAAAGGCCTACGATGCTAAATTTGATAATATGCAATGAGAAATGATAAGTTTGAGAACCGAGTTGAAGAACGAGTTATAAATGAGCTTGCAAACGAATTAAAAACTAACGCTAATAAAATGGAGGGTAATGTTCAACGTCTTCAACAAAATCAACAAAAGATTGAACAAGGCCAACATGAAATTAAGCTTGAGTTATTAAAAGCAAACTTATGAAATTAAGTTGTGATTATCTTATGAATCAATAAGGTGGGTTGATGGTTTTAGAGAGAGAAAGTAGTGAGAGAAAGTGAGAGAGAAATATGTGTTTTATTAAGTATAAATGTAAGAAAAAACCAAAACAATCAACCCCCTTTCCATGGTGGAAAGGGGTATTTATATCCAAGCCACTAATGGGCTTGGGCCGACCCATGACAAGCCCATGGGCCGGTTTTACTTAACTAAGTAAACAAACATTAACTACGAGCTATACAACATTCAATAATATCGTGGAGTGACCGATACTTCTAATATACGTTAAAAACGTATTTCTAACAATCTCCCCCTAAGGGAGGTCACTCCATGTTACACAATTCTAAACCTAGCATACTATACTAAGTCTTCGTTGTTCAGCTCGTAGTCTTTTCTTCTTTTCTTTTTGTTGTGAATATGTTGATTTGATCTTTTAGGCTTTGGCTTGAGAGCATTGTTCTTTTGACCAATCACGTGCGATCTTTGCGTTCTTGTGAATATTGTCTCCTCGTGACTCCATGTTCCACACACTTATGTTTTTTGTTGAATTCTTGAAAGCTTCAGAGTTTGGTACAGCGGAAGACTTCATTTTGTACTTTCTTGAATTTTGCTGAACTTTGATGCAGAAAAACATAAGCATGTGGGAACGACTTTAGCTGGTACACCGCAACGCCACCGTCTTTGCAACAACATAATAAGACACGAATGAAATGGCTTAGAACATTTCATTCTAAATCGGTAGCGTTTTACCTCCGGTCGGTGAAGACCGTTGGACGATATTAGATATCGTACCTGTGACGGATAGTTTCAATTAAGTAACTTCCTGACAGGATTTCGCGGGTAAACCCGTTCTCTTTATTCGACGATCACTAAGCTTGACTGTGAACATAAAGAGTGAATCACTTGGATAAATTATCCTTGTGATTGAAGCCATCAATTCATGAAACCTGGAACAAGTGAATTTCAATTAAGATTTTCACCATCGTTGCTTTCCAGTTATCACGAGCTTGATTCATAAAGAATCTTGCACGTCACCTACAAAGTGCTGTTTGATGTTAACACTAGAAGGGTTTCCACTCGTCACTGTGAACACTAAAGAGTGTCACTCTGAGTGTTCTGGCAAGGTCATACGATAATGCGTAGAGGCCTGGAACGAGTTTAAGTTCAATTAAGAATTAAACTACTGTTTCTTTCCAGTTTTCACAAGATTGGTTCTTAACGAACCGCACGTGTCACCTACCATTAGCTTGTTTGATGTTGACTCAAGCAGGATTTCCATCTTCATTGTAATACTTGCGTATCACTCGGATGTTCTGGCAATATTACAAGAATACTGCGTAGGACTCATCAAGATCTCTTACTTTTCACAGTGTGTGAGAAAGCAAGGAATAAATGGAAAGTGTCCTAATGAGACTTTTGATGATCTCGTGGCTCTAGACTCGATAGTGCGTTTTGATTTAGTGAGCGATGGCTGGAGAGGAGTGCCACCTATTCAATATCAGTCTATTCGGAGTGAATAAACCAATAGATAACGTGTTGATCTCCGTATGATTAAAAAAAATACCTTTTGAGAGATATTTGAGTTATCTAGGAAGGGTTGTACATTGCATCACTGGGTCCATGATGTCTTTCTTCAATATCGAGAATCACTAACAAATGATCTCAATAGCATATGTATTGACCCGGTTTCTGCCTAAAGTTGTAAGGAGGGCTTCTTTCTTTACACCCTTTATCTTTACAATTCTTTTTCATTCTTCAACCCCTTCAATGCTTACCAATACGTCATAACTAGCACCTTGTTGTGATTGTTCCAGTGCTAGATTAAGTACTTGGTTGGCATTCAGCTACGTTCACAATCTTTCTCCATCTTTCCTAGGACTTCTAATTCTATCTAGGGAATTGTCCTTGGGAAGATTCCATCGGTTCTGATGAATCATTGGACTAATACCTATTCCTACCACCCTTTTGTCACCACATCCATCGTGAATTAAGCGTATTTTGCGAAAGTATAGTCACCATGAAAAATCCTTGAAAATCACTTAAGGTACTTGTGATATTGAAATCAAGAGTTTTGTACCTTAAGTGTTTTGTTTATCAAAAAACGCTCCCCCTTAACACATGCTTTACACATATTAAGTTGGATTATCGTTAAGTATTTTTCATCTTTTAGCCAAGTATCGTTTAAGTCTCCTTAATCCCATTTTCTCCCTTTATCCAAAATGTTAACCATTAATATTTGGGATATTGAATGGATTAACCGGTCTTTGGGTAAAAATGAAATCAATGTTTGGCCATAGAACATATTAATGCTCCCCCTTAAATTAATAAGGGTTAATTGTAGTGCTTTAGTATGACATATTTTGAAAGATTTAGAATCTCGTGAGAAATTCTTGAAAAATTATCATACCTTAACACTACATCAAGCCGTAAAAGCACAATATTCAGAAAATTTACATATTCACAACTAAAACCAATATAGAGTGGACCTGAGATGTACGACCCATTAGATGGATCGTTGCAGTAACTTGTAGTGCACTCCATATGGTCTGCCACCAACGAATTTTTCTAAGCTCCTCATCAATCTACGTTCCCGGAGCTTTTCATCAATCTTCTTGATCACATATGTCGCCATCTTCTGATAAGCCGGATGCCAATCCTCAATCATTTCTGGTAATGTGCCGCCAGAATTGAGATGCTCCAATTTTCCTCTGACGTATATGAGAGTCCCATAGATGTATTTATGAAGCTCACCGACCCTCATAAACTTCATGATCCCACGACTGTTCATGTAGAAAATCCCGTACATCGGAACGGTCGTGCCGGTATAGGGACATCTTTCGACATGTTGAGGTAGAACTTGATTCATTGGACGGGTCATGTTAAGCTTCCTTTGGTAGCTTTCAACTCCTAATTGAAGATTTTCAACTCGTTTCTTGATAACAACGCTTCGTGTGAAACTACAAAGTGCTGTATTCAAGGCAATGATTTCTTCACGAGTAAGATGGGTAAGTTGATCACGGGTCATCATAAGCAACATGTCTTCGATATCTTCAAGGCGAATGATAGAAAAGTCTCCCTGCTGTATCTTGTATTCTCTGTCATCCTCCCTTTTTAGACGAATCTCCGTCACATGATGATAGCCATTCTTGGGTTCAATCTTCAGTCCAAAATACTTGTGATGCGAAGATTAGATTTAACAATACTACCTAAATTGGCTAAGCAGCAACCTCTGTACGCCCTTCGGACTCGCTCGTCCCAATGTGATGCTCCTATAGCAGCATACATGTCATAATTACGATTTACCTTTGGAACCCAGAGGCGGTTGACCTTTTCCTCGATATAAGGTATTGTCCCCCAGTTAGCAGCTTTCAACAAGGTCAGGGAGGTCGCGTACTTGGATGATCCCTTGAGGAGATACTCAAGATCATAGGTGACGAAGAATTCAAGAGCAATTTGATTATCTTGAGAGGGATCAAGTGGAGGTTGAGCTCTTTCTGACTCATGAAGACCTGGCCTTTGAACAGTATTGAGAGCTTTCAGGACCTCGTCAGCATAGTACTCGTACTCCATGCGGCTTAACCTGGTTTTGTCGTGAAGTCTCTTGTCCTTTAGCGCTCTCTTCACCAAAGATGGAGTGACCGAAGATTTGAACTCATGAGCCCAAAATGCACACAAGTCTATCGGACTACGGATACGGAGATATAGAACATCTCTATCAGCGTCTGTGATTGGATCATATTTAGCAGCTGCCGTGATCCAAGCTTGTGGCGGTGCAGTTTCATCAATCTCCAATGTATCCGCCCAGTCCCGTGTGCTGACTCGGGAATAGTAGATTCTGGTTCTTTTTGCAGAGGAGTAGAAACATGAACACTTGCTGGTTCTGATTCAGGCATTTCGGCGGTATCATGAACAGGCGAGTGTTGTGTAGATTCAGGTTCAATTACTGGTTCTACAATCATAGGAGCAACAAAAGAACTAACAGGATTAGTGGTAACAGGTATAGAAACAGAAACAGATGTACCGGGAATCGATGATGCAGTAGCAGCATTCACATCATGGCGCCACTTGGTTCGTCCTGACTCGGTAGATGTGGATTTTTCCTTTCGGGCAACATCTTTCTGAGACTTGGTACCAGACTTGGATGGTTTCTTTTTGCTGGAAACCTTGTCCCCTGTTTCATCGTCATCGGACTGATCAGGCTGGTCATTTTTACCACCATCATCCTCAGCATCATCCCCGTTGCTACCCTTATCACTCTCCTCATTTTGATCACCACCATCTTCCTTTTCCTCCTCATCCAAGATGTGGTAAGGTACCACACTTCCAAATGTCTTAAACAACCGATCATCCTCCAAGATAGCTTCATTGAGTGCTTTGTAGAGTGTCCGCTGAATTTTAGACTTGTCAAAAGATCAAACTTCCTTCATGCGAGCTTTGAGGATCTTCTTTAGTTCAAAATCTGTTAAGTCATATGCAATTTTGTAGGCTGACTCGGAAGGGTTGGACGACTTAATCATCAAGTTATCAGCCGCAAGTTTCCTCATCTCTTCACGCAGCTTTGGCATAAGAGACTCAACAGATTCATTCACTCTCTCTACAATAGAAGCTTCAAGTGTTTCTTTCTGCTCCTTATATTTATCCTTTATGGCTCGAAGTCTTGTAAGTCGTGCTTCATTCCTATCAGCTTCAGCCTGTTTGACCTGAGCAAGTTCTTCTGCATGAGATTTTCGTGTCAACTCCATCTCTGTAGTGAACTTAGCTAGTATCTCTTCTTGGGCTTTCTTTGATGCCTCCTCACTTTGTACTCGTCGAAATAGATCTTCTCGAAGTTGAGCCATCTCTTTTCTTTGAGTTTCCGTGTGTTTATCCAACATTTCTGCCAGGAAGAGTGTAGAAAATGTAGATGTCACAGGGCTACTCTGGGATGGTTGAAAAGGCACGGTTGTGATTACAGAACTCATGACGGAAGTAGGTGGCGTTGGAGGGAATGGTGTTGTCACCGGTCGGGTTGGTAAATGCTGGATTGGTGGAGGTTGAGTTTCGAGAGGCTGTGTAGTCACAATGATTGTTGTAGCACCGGACTCCTTCTCAACACTTGCTGTATCAGCAATGGATGTCTCCTTCGATGCTGAGTAACGTTCGGGTGATCCAAACTTACTAATGTCATGTGGCTCCTCGTATTCTTCTTCAACATCCATCTGTGCACCCGAACCACTACCGCCTGTGTCTCTCCTACTCTTTTCAATAGCCTTCTTCATTAACTTTTTCTCTGTCTTGCGAGTTAGCTCGAGAGTAGGATCGTCATCAACATCTTCTTCATCGTGAAGAACAAGCTCGTCAGCCGTGCTCTTACCCTTCTTAGCCTCAGTCTTTTTCTTCTTGGTTTTGGGTTCAGATAAAGCTGTTTGCTTGCGTTTACCTTTACTCTTAACCGTGGTAGACGAGTCTTCTCCTGCTTGTAGGCTTGCTTGTTGATTCTTGATTTCTATTAGCATGTTCTTGTAATCAGCAGAAGCGATAATCTTATCTGTCAAGAGATGACTGGGAATAGGACCAGGGATAACAAGATTGGAGTGACTTTCTTGCCTTAAGTCCACCAGATCATCAGCATCCTTTGTGTGGTGACGGCTACCTGCACGCTTATCAATAGACGCATCATTTTCCATAAAATAATGTATGATTAGCTTTATGAACCTAGGGTACTGGTAACCTTTAGCCTTACCCTTCGTGTTTGTGAAGAGTTGAAAAATAAACTCTTCCCACAACAATGATGCATAATCAATATTAATACCTTTGAACATACCATAGAACATATTGATGATTGGCGAACGCACAGCATCATACCCAGTCGTTTTGGGTGTGAGACATCGGCTGAGAATACCAAAAATCGCTCTCCAAGGTTGACCCACTTTGGCTGTGGTAAAATTGGACACTATTCATAAGTCCGCACATCCAATAGCAGAGAACATCGCCATGAGCTCGTTCTTGGTCGGGTTCGCTGAGAATGTTGTACCTTTGGGTGACTCCCGAAAACCAAAGATCTTGCGGAAGTCTGACACGGTAAGAGTCTGTTGCTTGTTGTCCAGGAAGAATGTGGTCTTGTTTGACATCTTCTCTTTGGTTGCCCAGAATCCGTACATGTAGTCGAAGGGCACCGAAGCACTACCCCTTAACGCATTCTTGAAGTGAGAATTGTCAAGAATGGTTGAAGCTACCTTGAATCCATTGTGAGTGGAGTTAGAGACCTCGTTCAACCGGTAGTTGTTTGGAATGAACTTGAGGGTTTTGGCTTCTTCAATGGCTGCTGCTCTAGTGTCTTGTATTTGTTGCACGGTTAGGTTAGTCATTGTTTCTGCTTAAGATAAAACATAAAAGTTGATACATACAGATATGAATACCATTATGAATTTATACCTAAGCATATGACATAATCCCTTAAGCATTGAAAATACTCAAACATTTAACAAGTTATTAAGGAAAAACACCTTCATTCGGAATAAACAATATGACATAATCCCTTAAGCATTGAAAATACTCAAACATTTAACAAGTTATTAAGCAAAAACACCTTCATTCGGAATAAACATCTCATCCGGAATAAACACTTCATCCGGAATAAACACTTCATCCGGAATAAACACTTCATCCGGAATAAACACTTCATCCGGAATAAACACTTCATCCGGAATAAACACTTCATCCGGAATAAACACTTCATCCGGAATGAACACTTCATCTGGAATGAACACTTCATCCGGAATGAACACTTCATCCGGAATAAACACTTCATCCGGAATAAACACTTCATCCGGAATAATTGTTCATCCGGAATAATTGTTCATCCGGAATAATTGTTCATCCGGAATAATTGTTCATCTGGAATAATTGTTCATCCGGAATAATTGTTCATCCGGAATAATTGTTCATCTGGAATAATAGTTCATCCGGAATAATTTATTCATCCGGAATAATTTGTTCATCCGAAATAATTTGTTCATCCGGAATGATTTGTTCATCCGGAATAATTCGTTTATCCGGAATAATTTGTTCATGCGGAATAAACGTTCATTCGGAATAACTTTTAAAACATGCTCATTCGAAATAACTTAAAAACTTGTTCATTCGGAATAATCTAACAAATATGTTCATTCGGAATCCTTTTTGAAAAAAAAACAGCTTGCTCATTCGGAATACTCCTAAATTCATTCTATGATGGATTAATCTAAACGCATGAGTGAATTTATGGCATTCTAAGGCAACACACATCTTTCTAATGCTAATCTGAGCCAAACCCACCTAAAATCCTAATCAATTAAAGCCTAAATAGAGCGGAAATCCTAATTTGATTAATTGAATTAGAACAAATTAATTAGGAAGATTTAAAGACGAATTAGATGAATTACTAACACGTATGTACCTTATTAATCGAATGGAACGGATTGAGAGATTAAAAACGATGGATTATGAACTTGTGTGTGTGTTTTAGGTGTGTTTTATGTGTGTTAATGGCGGCCAACAGAAAACAAGAGAAAGAAGAAAAGAAAGAAAGAAGGAGACGGGGGTGTTTGTTTGACTTAGGTCAACAAATATGTAAGTTTCACCTATTAGCACTTATGGCCCCTCTACTTTACTTTTCTACTCCTCTGTTTCTTTTAGTTTGTAATTACTAACCATCGTTAAAACTTTCTAACAATCGTTAGACTTAACCACCTTAACCTATTTGCAAATAACCGAGACCTAAAACTCATGATAAATCACAAACAAGCACAAGTCGTATTCCAAAGGACATCCATTAATTAACCCTTTAACCGACTAATTTTTCTCGAGAACTTTTGAAGACCGTTTTGATGACGAAGACGATTTAATATTTTCTCCCCCTTAAACGATGACCCGTTTTCTATTGAAAGAGCTGTAGCCATTGTTTAAAGAGTCAAATATTGATGAAAACATTTTCCAATTAATGTCTTGAAAAGATTGATTCGTGGTGGCAATAAGATTTCTCTTATTTTGACAAATTAATGCACTGAGACGTACACTAATTCGTGTTAGACCAAGTTATAAAGTAAACTTGATCCCTTTGCATGATTTGGCTTGTAAATCATGCCCGAGAAAAATAATTCCCGTTGTGAGCCAACTTTTTCCAAGTAAATACGTGACTTTAATGCGAAAAACGGGTTGCAGTCTGAAATAACTACAAGCCATAATGGGCATGTTTTGAAAATGTACAACTTTTATACGGACTCTATTTATGGCGCCGTGTCAATATTGATTGACATTTCTAAAGCCGTAAATATTACCGTACTAAAAGACATGCCTGATTAAAAAAGAAAAAAATATTTTTGGGTTTTCTTGGTTTTATATTTTTTATGGTTTTTCTTGGTTTTATATTTTTTATGGTTTTTGTAGGTTTTATATTTTTGTATTTTTCTTTTTGTGGTTTATATATATACGATAATATACATGATCACGAACAAAGGATACGCATGAATAGTTTACCACCACTATTCTGCTGATTCTTCTGCCAACTCTTTGAGAGTCGCTGGAGAGAAAGATTTCATGCCAAGCTTGTCGATCAAAAACTCGATTCATCCTCGATCTAGGGCTTTTGTGAACATATCTGCCAGCTGATACTCAGTGGTGACAAAATACAGCTCGATCACTCCGTTTTCCACCTGCTCTTTAATGAAATGGTAGCGAATGTCGATGTGCTTTGCCCGGGAGTGTTGAACGTAGTTGCAGCAAAGGACAATGGCGCTCTTGTTGTCACAATACATCGGGATTTTGTTAAATCCAAGACCGTAGTCAGTTAGTTGTGATCTCATCCAAAGGACTTGAGCACAACAACCGGACATGGCAATGTATTCAGCCTCCGTGCTAGAAATTGCAGCGCTTTTCTGCCTTTTTGAAGACCAACTAATCAATCTGTCTCCAAGGAGTTGCACAGACCCAGAAGTGCTACGTCTCGTGTCTTGACACCCAGCATGATCGGCATCTGCATATGATATTAAAGCAATAGAGGAATCTTTCGAATACCATATACCACGATGAAGTGTTCCTTTGAGATACCGAAAGATCCTTTTAACAGCATGTAGGTGCTTTTCGGTAGGCCGAACCTGATACCGGGCACACATGCATACAACAAATTTGAAATCAGGCCTGCTAGCAGTCAGATAGAGAAGGGTGCCGATCATCCCACGGTAGAGTTTCGGATCGACAATAATCCCATTCCTATCTTCATCTAACTTGGATTTCTCCACCATTGGAGTATCCACGGGGTCACAATTTTCAAAGTTATATTTCTTTAAAGATTCTAGAGCATATTTGGATTGATTAATAAAGATGCCTCTAGGATTCTGAGAAATTTGTAATCCTAAGAAAAATGAAAATTTTCCCATCATTGACATCTGAAAACGTGTGGACATTATTTTCTCAAAGCGGTTTGACAATTCTATGTTAGTAGCAACAAATATTATATCATCAACATAAATTTGTACCAGTATCATGTCGTTGTCCTCCTTGAGAGTGAATAGAGTGGGGTCCACCTTGCCTTTGGAGAAGCCTTCCGAAATGAGATATGTTGAAAGGAGATCATACCACGCGCGTGGAGATTGTTTCAACCCATAGAGAGCCTTCTTAAGCTTGTACACATGATTAGGAAACTCCGTGCTAACGAACCCATTCGGCTGACTAACATAGACTTCTTCTCTTAGTTCACCATTCAAAAATGCCGTCTTTACATCCATTTGATAGACGATCATGTTCATATGAGCAACATACGCAAGGAATAGTCTAATAGCCTCCAATCTTGCAACAGGAGCAAAAGATTCTTCAAAGTCGATACCCAAGGCTTGTTTGTATCCTCTAGCAACCAATCTAGCCTTATTTTTCAAAACTCCACCCATCTCACCAAGTTTAACCTTATAAACCCACAACAAAGTAAGGATGTTAGCCTTGTCAGGGAGAGGAACTAATTCTCTGATGACGTATAGTCCCCAGCCGGGTCATGGACCCGGCCCAAGGGTACTACCCGTAACCGGCCCATCACAGATGGGTGGGATAATGTCAGTCAGGCTTATGGGCTTGAATGAACAGTAACCGCACACATGTGTGCGGCCCATGGCCCGGTACGGCCGACACGGCCGACATAGGGTCAGATAGAATGATATTCTGTCTAGGAATATCTTTACCCCAATAAAGAGAGGATATTCACTACCAGAATTAGAAGATAACAATCATTCTAATTCTGGTGCTTATCTCTTCCTTGGGGCCGAAGGATCAGTAAAAGCCCACTAGGGTTTTACTGCCTATAAAAGGAACCCCCAAGGGTTCCACAAAGGTATCACAATTCTCTCTAAACTCACATATAACCCTAAATCGATTACTTACTCTCACGCCGGAGTCTAATCGTGGGAAACCTTCCCACGGTAAGCTTAACGCGTGTTGTTTAGTGTGCAGGATCCCAACCAGACGATTCACTTGGTGCAGGAGCCGATACCAAGCCAACCCGAATTAAGCCTAATTCGGGTCTAGCAAGGATCAACCAACTTTTGCATCAACAAGTTGGCGCCATCCGTGGGACCAGTAACACTAAGCTAGAACAAAATCTCATCTCGAATCTCCAATGACGAAGGGACACCCGCCGACTAACCCCAGGAATGTGAATCCTGGGAACCGGAAGTCCCAAGGGGAAGGAATTCTCATCCCCAACCAGTCACCTAACCGCCTCGCGGGCGGGCTGGGTAACCGTAGCGGTTTTCAACCCGCGGGGGTGACGAGCACGATCTCAGTGACACCCCCACCCACTTCAACCTTGGACAATCCTGATCCAGGGAGTGCGCCAGACCCTCCTAACAAGGAACCACGCAGACCTTCGACGGAGGAAGAAGTGGAAGCCCTACCACTCAGCGAGGAGGATCTTAATCGAGTTCTCACTCAGAATTTTGAAAGGATCGTCCCAGGGATCGCATCAAGATTGAGTCTGGGGAGGAACCTCCAAGCCCGACTCAACTTTGGCGACAGTGGACCATCCACCCCTTACCAAAACCGGAGAAAAAGGAGGACTCGGCCTCAAGAGCAGGGAACCTTCGAGGAAAACCCTCAACCCAGGAATGTGTTTGAACGCATAGGGGATCGCATCATGCAAGAATTAACGCAGTCTCAAGATGGAGAAAGGTCGGATGGCTCACCCGAGCGGCCAGATCGAGAGCTGACCAGAACCACACGCCGCCCAAGCGTGTGGGATAGAATGAACACGGGGAGGAAGGCTCCCGGATCGTCTCAAAAAAGTGGTCCCTATTCAAAAGGCGGGGCACCACCGCCGTCCCCAGATCCGTCTGGGGAGGACTCAGATGACCACCCGCCCTAACGCCGCCGGCCTAGGCGCACGCCTCCACCACCAAACAATGATGAGTATTATGGTGGCCCCTACTATCGGGATACGGAAGCAGAGGACCTCTCGCGTCCGTGGTGCGAACCATGGGATGACCCTAGGCTCACACGGCCATGGGCTGATCCCAGGGAAGATCCGTTTACCCTCCGCATACGGAACTATTCCGAGGACACCAAACGTCGCATGCCGGCATGTATCAAGACGTATGATGGGTCCGGTGATCCTGTCGATCACCTCAAAATATTCGATACTCAGGCTAAAATTGAGCGATGGCCCATGCCTATATGGTGCCAAATGTTTAATTCAACCTTGATTGGAAACGCTCGTGACTGGTTCGAGGCACTCCCTCCACGGAGCATTGATAGTTTCACGGAACTACGCACCGCGTTCGAGAACAATTATACTCAAAGGAAGAAGTATAACAGGGATCCGGTTTCATTGGCAACTGTCAAGCAACGGCCGGGGGAGTCCACAGAAGCCTTCACTGAGCGCTTCAACGATGAGTGCACACGCACGAGAACCATGCCAGAGCTCCTGAAAATCTCTGACTACATGCACGCCATAACAGACAGAGAACTGATCAGGCGTCTCAACGACAAGCGTCCAGAGAGATATGATGACCTCATGGAAAGAGTTAGGAATTTCATAGAGGGAGAGACAGCCGTTGCCGCAGCCTACCCATCCCGAGGAAATGGGTACCGCTCAAATGACCAGTCCCGGAGACAGTCGGGCGGTCAAGGCAACCAGAACAATAACAAGGGCTCGGACTATAAGAGCCAGAGCAAAGGCGGACGGTCGGACGACAAGTTCACCCCCCTAAAGATGTCCTACCGGGAGATCTTGTTGACTTAAGGGGCGAATTTTCCAAGACCTCCCCCAATGACCACACCCCCGGAACGTCGGCAGGGAAGTCGCTTCTGCGAGTTCCACAATGACAAAGGCCACGGCACGGAGGAGTGTATCCAGCTGAAGAAGCATATTGAGTCGCTAATCAAATCAGGCAAACTCAAGCACCTAGTTAAGGATTGGAAAGACGGAAAGGACAACAACAAGAAGTATGATAAGAAGGATCCCCAAAAGGACAAGCCTTCTACCATATACATGATCTAATCCAGGCAGCGCCGCACGAGACAGAAAATTGGCCAAAAATTTTCACGCGGCAAGGAAATCTCATTCCCTCTCATTACAGCAAGTGACGTGGTTGATGCGCCTCTCACTATTGAGATAAGCATTAGAACACACAATGTTCGTCGCATGTATGTGGATGGAGGGTCGTCAGCAGAGGTGTTGTATGAACACTGCTTTGTGCAGTTATGCCCAGAGATAAGAAGCCAATTAGTACCGGCCACGTCGCCGCTTACTGGCTTTAGTGGAGATACTATCTGGCCAATAGGGCAGTTGCGTTTGCTTGTCACCATTGGGAATGAGGAACATTCCACTACAACGTGGATGAACTTCATGGTGATACGTTCACACTCTCCTTATAATGGAATCATAGGCAGACCAGGCATTTTGGCTATCCGGGCAGTACCCTCTACGGCACACGGAATGATTAAATTCCCCGTTGATGGGGGAATCGTTACTATTTATAACACAGTCGTGCCAACATCCGAGTGTCACACTGTGACAACACCAGCACCACCTGTACCACCCAAGGATGGAGCACCACCACCCAATTGGAAGGTGGCCATTCACCCTGACTACCCGGAACAGGAGGTATCCATAGGAGGGGCGCTCTCAAATAGCGGGAAAAGGGCCATGTGTTCTCTTTTAAGTGCAAACCTGGACATATTCGCATGGGAACCAAAACATATGACGGGTGTGCCACGTGCGATAGCAGAGCATAAGCTCCAGATCCGCCAAGGGTACCAACCCATCAAGCAAAAGAAGCGCGGCCAAGCGCCCGAGAGAAGTCAAGTTATACTGGAGGAAGTGCGGAAGCTGGTGGACGCAGGCATCATGCGCGAGGTATACTACCACGAGTGGTTATCCAATCCAGTCATGGTCAAGAAACATGACGGAAGTTGGCGCATGTGCGTGGATTTCACGGACCTAAACAAGGCCTGCCCACAGGACTGTTACCCGCTACCAGAAATCGACTGGAAAGTAGAATCCTTGTGTGGATATCCTTTCAAATGCTTCTTGGATGCATATAAAGGGTATCACCAAATCCAGATGGCGGAGGAGGATGAAGAAAAAACGGCGTTCCACACAAGCCAGGCGTATATTGCTATACGAAAATGCCGTTTAGATTAAAAAACGCCGGCGCTACGTATCAGCGGTTGGTGGATAAAGCTTTCGAATCACAAATAGGACGCAACTTGGAAGTATATGTTGATGACTTGGTGATAAAAAGCCACACGGAGGAGGCACTCCTCCGGGATGTCCAGGAGACATTCGACACGCTGAGAAGGATTAACATGAAGTTAAATCCAAAGAAATGTACGTTTGGTGCAACAGAAGGAATGTTCCTAGGATATTTCATTGACCCAAACGGCATCAAACCTTGTCCAGAGAAGACGGACGCAGTGATACGGCTACCGTCCCCGCAGACACGAAAGGAGGTGCAGTCCCTGAATGGGAAGTTAGCCGGACTAAATAGATTTCTATCCAAATCCGCAGAGAAGTCATTACCCTTATTTAAGACACTCAAGAAGTGTATTAGAAAGGGAGACTTCCGTTGGACGAAGGAAGCTGAGGAAGCCTTTGGCCAACTCAAGCAGCATCTCGCATCTCTCCCCATGTTGGTAGCTCCCCGTCCAAAGGAGGAACTTGTTATGTATCTCTCGGCTACTCATGGCGCAATAAGCGCGGTACTGATGACGGATATAGACACAATACAGACCCCGGTCTACTTTATAAGTAGAACATTACAAGGAGCGGAGCTGAATTATTCCCCCATGGAAAAACTGGTGCTAGCACTAGTATTTGCTACAAAGCGGCTGCGCCGGTACTTTCAGGCGCACCCGATTGTCGTGATTACGGATCAGCCAATTAAGCAGGTTATATCTAGACCAGACGTGGCAGGGAGACTAGAGAAGTGGAGCATCTTATTGGGAGGGCATAATATATCTTACAGACCAAGGACGGCTGTTAAAGGCCAGATCATGGCATATTTCCTGATCGAGAAGCCGGATGAGGAAGAACCAATCATTAAGCAAGAGGAGGTCCCAGCGGAACCTTGGGTGCTATTCACGGACGGATCCTCATGCACAGACGGGTCTGGGGCAGGCCTCATCCTCACAAATCCAGAAGGAATGGAATTCACGTACGCCCTCCGTTTCGAGTTCACGGCCACCAATAACGAAGCGGAATATGAAGCATTAATTGCGGGTTTAAAAATCGCCGCTAGAATGGGAGTCCGCAACCTTGAGGCCTACGTGGACTCACGGCTTGTCGCGAACCATATTCTAGGTGGGTATGTGGCTAAGGAGGACAACATGGTCAGGTATTTGGAAAAAGTCAAGACGTTAATCGCGACTTTCAGTAAGTTTTCCATCAAGCAGGTGCCAAGGGGCGAGAACAAGAAAGCGGACGCTCTCAGTAAGATCGCATCCACGAGCTTCGCCCACTTGTCTAAACAGGTTTTGGTGGAAATACTCAAGGAAAAGTCTATCACGGAAGGGGAAGTGACTGCTATAGTTGAAGAGGAGGGACCTACGTGGATGACCCCAATCATCAACTATTTGACTAATGAAACCCTTCCAGACGAGGAAAAAGCAGCAAGGCGCGTTAAAAGGAAGTCACAACATTTCGAACTCCGGGAAGGCATCCTTTACAAACGCTCTTTCTTGCAGCCGTGGTTGCGGTGTGTTGGACCACGCCAGGCGGCCTACGTTATCAGTGACATACACGAAGGGTTGTGCGGCATGCATGCAGGCCCACGATCCGTGGTAGCCCGAGCCTTACGAATAGGATACTATTGGCCCACTATGCAAAGAGACGCGCGCGATATGATTCGCAGGTGCAATGATTGCCAAGTGCATAGGCCAGTACCGCGGCACCCGCAGCAGGAGCTTACACCTATCACGTCCCCGTGGCCATTTTACAAGTGGGGAATTGACATTGCAGGACCATTTCCTGTAGCTGCGGGAGGGGTTAAATTCTTGATTGTTGCAATGGATTACTTTACACGATGGATAGAAGCCAAGGCAGTAAAATCTATCACGGGTAAGCAGGTCAAGAAGTTTGTGTGGGAACACATCGTATGCCGTTTCGGTCTACCTGGAGAAATTATATCGGACAACGGCAAACAGTTCACGGATAACCCATTCAAAGACTGGTGTGCATCATTGAACATCAAGCGGCGCTTCGCGTCTGTTAAGCATCCACAAACGAACGGCCTTGTCGAACGAGCAAATAGGAGCTTGGGGAATGGAATCAAGGCGCGGCTGGATGAACGACAGGGCAAATGGGTCGATGAATTGTCGCACGTGCTATGGGCACATAGAACCATGATAAAAACAGCCAACGGAGATACTCCGTTTGCATTGGCTTACGGCACTGAAGCCGTTATACCAGCAGAAATAGGGATGCCTACCATCCGCACGGCGGAGGTTAATGCCGTCACAAACGATGAACAACTGCGAATCAACCTGGATCTGTTGGAAGAAAAAAGGGAAATAGCAGCCATCAATGAAGCTAAGTCCAAGGCTAAGATGAAGGCTTATTACGACGCCAAGGTCAAGGGTGTTTCTTTTCGACCGGGAGACTACGTCTATCGTGCTAACGAAGCAAGTCGAGTGGAAAATACAGGAAAACTGGGCCCTAAATGGGAAGGACCGTATGAAGTCACTGAAACCTTGGGACGAGGCGCGTACAAGTTACGCGATATGGATGGCCGCGACCTAGAGCGCACATGGAACATCGCCAATCTAAAAAGGTGCTATCTTTGAAAGCTACGGCTCCCGCATGGTTACTTCGCTATAGTCGGTCTTAATAAAGAACCATGCGGGTCATTTGTCTTATTTGTTTTTCTTATGTTTGTTTAAGTTTCCTTTATGGACTTTTTTAGGACTTGTCGTCATTATTCAAACAAAAATGTAAACGTTCTAATAAAATGCCGTGGTGCCTAGCTAGTTCCACGGCCTGTTTTGTGCAAATTATTTTCCTCTTTGTTAGATTCTTTGTTAGCCGTATGAATTTTACTTGTGTTATAATATGCCATGTTTCTTTCGTATGCATTCTCTCAAAATACCGTACATGTACCATACGCCTCCAGGTGGGGTAAGAGGATTAAGTGAACCTACTAATTCAACTTGCCGCGTAAGAGGGATGCAACCCCAGCCGCACGGATCACGTATCCTTACTAGACACCTTACTCACAAGACGTTGGGGTAAGTTTCATATGCTATAGCCATACCATGCTCTGCATAGTAAAGACGCACGTCGCACGTCTAGTAAATTATAGACTTGTATGTATTTTCTTTGTGAGTAAGACGTGGTATATCATGCAGTATTGAACTACAATGTTTCAAACACAAGCACAAATACACAGGTTTCCAAACAAATCAAAATTGCCGTGGTTACCCACGGACTTATATACAAAACATAAAAATTGTTAGCCGTGTACATACACGGACGAATCGAAACAATACATATTCATAGATTACAAAACAAGTGTTTGATTATGAAAAAAGGAGCATCCTAAATTGAGGGGAGAAACCTACCCATTTCTGCTTGTTCTTCCACCAGACGCGGCAACCATTCATCACTTTCTCCCCGCTTCTTGGCTTGGGCCGCGGTTCTTTCCAACACCACATCTAGGGGTTCCTCGTCAAGTACGACCCTGGTTACGTCCTCATAAATAGGAAGGGTTAGAGGAAAGGAAGCATTGGAAGGCATGCTAGGTCTGAGTTTTTCCATGATTTCAGTGTTTGGGGCATCTTTTGTGGCCTCTAGCTCATCCAGGAATGGGTAATGTAGATCTTGCATCGCGGCCATGGAGGCAGTCATCTTGCTGGCGGCTTCGGGCTTAAAGAAGGTATGACGTGCGATGTCCCCACCTTTAGTGATCAGTTCGGCAGCCTCAACCATTCCTTCGTGCCGTCCATGGTCGATACCATCAGATACAAGGTTGGCAAATTGTTGTACAAAGGATGGGGCCTCTAGCACCTTCATCACGGCCAGGCGTGCTCCATGCCCAACCATCCACCTACGACCTGCAATGGCTGTTAGCAGTTGGGGGCATAGTACGTTGTCACGCTCAGCGGTCAGGGCATCAATCACCAATTCTTTTTGGGCAACTGCCTCTTTCAGCTCTTGGGTGACGGCCCTCTCCTCAGCAAGGTCTGTCTGCATTTTTTCCATGTTTTGGACGGCCAAGTGCGCGTCCTCTAGCTTCTGGTTCAGAACATCTACTTGGCTGGAGTAAGAATGGGCAGATGTACCAGCGTCCCATTATACTCATCTGCCAAATCCGCATGACTGAGCGAGTTTACCTCTTGCACCAAGCTTGGTGGTATGCAATTATTGAGGTACTCCCGGCACTCGTCAGCACTCCTCAATCGCGACGCCGTGGTAATAGTCCATATAGGGTTGAAAGGTTGGGGAGCGCCGGATGAAGGGAAGTCTTGGGAAACCAGGGGTGAACCATCCTCAAAAACAGGGCCGGACTTTGTGGGGGCCGCGGGGTCTTCTTCGACAGCTTTTCCTTTCTCCTTATTCACTTGGGTGTCAGAAGGAGGCGCGACACCAGCTTGGTTGTCCCTGCGACATGAGTATTACGAAATATCTTAAGTATGGTTAAAAAAAAAGAGGAAGCGGAAATTCTTGCATATGGAGATGGTTTCTTACATATTGCTTCTTGCTCCTTCGGAGGCGGTTGGGGCAATTTGTGTGACGGGATCGACATGAGCGGCCCGGTTAGCCTCGGAACCCTGGGTGGCACTCCCAACAGATTGATACATGGGGTGGTCCTCTCGAAGCCTTTTGGCGGGAGCATTGTGTTCACCAATCTCCACCGATGCAGTCCCTCTTGCACGGTTTCCTCTCTTCCGGGTGCGCCTGGTGAGGGGTTGCGTTGTGAGTTCAGCAACTTCCTCTTCGGCTTCCTCCTCTTCGTCCAAGTTGACATGTTGTTGTACTTCATCATCATCATCATCGCCCATCAATCGACGAATGCTGGAGTCGGTTTGTTCAAAGTTGTCTCCCTGTTGTTCTCTATGAGGTGAGGAGGGCCCGGCCCCTCCTTGGTTCATCTGGTTGTTACCATCACCATGGTCTCCATGCTCTTCGTCAGAATGGGGATCAGGCACGGCTTCCAAGGCAACCGTCACTGGTCGGGTGTGCTCAAGGAGGGGCTGTTCATTTTCACGAAGAGGACGGAGACCTTCAGGCACAAGCTTTGGATCGCCCTGGTGCAACAGTCCAAAAAAGTTCATTTCTGTCCAGCACAAAACAATAGATGTTAGTTATTATACAAACACATGTATACATTCTTATTGACGTACGGATGATTCGCCTACCTTCGCCCTGTCTTCTCCAAAAAACAGGATACCTATTGGAGGGACCAAAGTAATTGCGGCTAATTCCTAGCAAGCATAAGAATGATTCGGGTAGGTTTCTGTGGAATCCAGTCCTATTTAGGTCTAACTCTTGAGAGTGAAGGGGATTGTATGTACTGGGGTGCGGCTTGGGGTCGTGCGGGAGTCTGGTCCTAATGACGTAATCACCCGGCCATACCACTGCGTCAATGAAAAAGTAATGATCATACCAATTTTTCAGTGAATCCATTGGTTTGTTGTGTGGTTGTGGGCTGTTGGAGGCTCGTTTTTTGAAAGATACCCAACCGTTCACTAAGTTGGGGGTATAAAATAACCTAAATAACTCTACGGTTGGGGGGATTCTCCTAGCACGGCAAAGAATCTCGAATTGGCTAATTTTACAGGCGCCTATGCAGTGGAGCTGACTAATGTGTACATTATAATATCCTAACAGATCTACGGTAATTAGCCGCGTCAAACAGGCGAGTATAGAGGCCTATCTTACCCGCTGGAGCCTCAGTTATGAGGTCTCCGACGCCAGGAAGTGAGGGGTGTAGGTTGGAAGGGATGAAGTAATTTGTACAAAAATGGTTTAACTGGTCTTGGGTCATGACATTCAGCACGGATCCGATGGTAGGGCTGTTTCTATTAGCCATTACTAAAAAAGAGTGTAAGGACGTGGTATTCTAACCTGCGTGTGAAGGGATCCGTGCGTACTTGGTTCAAGATAAGAAGAAAGCTTTAATGACAGAAATGGAGGTTATGAACTGTGTGTTTCACACAGCCGTAAGGGTGGCTTATTTATAGGGTTACCTTGAGGGTCACAGCCTGTTGGATGTGTGACACGTGTTGGCCACTATTCTTAATCGTGTGGCTAGGGGGCAAGTGGCAAGTGAAACGTCAGATGGGACCCACGGGTCATATCTGACCCACACGTTTGCACTGCTCAAGGTTCTGACTGTCTGCACTTTTGTCAGTCAGACAAGTCAGATGAACAGTTGTTCATGTCGGGTTATGCGGCTCTTACGTAAGACTTGACATTTAATGATATATTTAATTTGTCTCGGCTGCTATGTATGGATGAAATAGTGATAGAATAAATTCTTAAGCCATGATGACACATGCGGTCAACATAAATTCTTGAACACAATCGTCCTTTGCTATGGTTTCCTTGGTACGTCCGGGAGCATCTTTGTAGTCTAGAGGTTCCACCTACGGTTTTAACAACTAGACTGGGGGGACATGATGACGTATAGTCCCCAGCCGGGTCATGGACCCGGCCCAAGGGTACTACCCGTAACCGGCCCATCACAGATGGGTGGGATAATGTCAGTCAGGCTTATGGGCTTGAATGAACAGTAACCGCACACATGTGTGCGGCCCACGGCCCGGTACGGCCGACACGGCCGACATAGGGTCAGACAGAATGATATTCTGTCTAGGAATATCTTTACCCCAATAAAGAGAGGATATTCACTACCAGAATTAGAAGATAACAATCATTCTAATTCTGGTGCTTATCTCTTCCTTGGGGCCGAAGGATCAGTAAAAGCCCACTAGGGTTTTACTGCCTATAAAAGGAACCCCCAAGGGTTCCACAAAGGTATCACAATTCTCTCTAAACTCACATATAACCCTAAATCGATTACTTACTCTCACGCCGGAGTCTAATCATGGGAAACCTTCCCACGGTAAGCTTAACGCGTGTTGTTTAGTGTGCAGGATCCCAACCAGACGATTCACTTGGTGCAGGAGCCGGTACCCAGCCAACCCAAATTAAGCCTAATTCGGGTCTAGCAAGGATCAACCAACTTTTGCATCAACATTCTCATACTTCAAGTCTTTGGAATTCATTTAGTTCCTCTTGCATAGCTTCAATCCAAGATGATTGAGTCATAGCATGTTGCCAGTTTTTAGGTTCAACTTCAGAGAGAAATGCATCAAAGTAGCAATAGAGTGCACTCTCTTGTAATTGATGGCGTGTCGAGACTGGTCGATTGAGGCCTCCAATAATATTCCTAATTGGGTGATCTTTTGTCCATTTGGTACTGTGATTTTCAATCCGTGGTGGTCTGGAGTGAACAATTGAAGGAGCTTCTTCTGAGGTAGACGCGGCTGAAAGGTTTTCAGGTATCGGTATACCAAAGAATGGGAGCTCTTGTTGGTGAGCATATTCTAAGTTGTGATCAACAGAATCCTCTTCATCATCATTAGGCACAAGTAAGGGTGAAGATTCAGGTGTAGTTTGAGAATTACTTGGTGCATCCGGTTCAATGTTAATTGAAGATGCATTTGATGAAGCTTCATTAGCTTGAGCAACAGCTTCAGGGATTGGAGCTATCACTACAGGTGCTGGAATTTCATCACATGGGGGATCAAAGAATTCATCAAACAAAGGTTGAAATAGTTCATCCCACTCGGGCCTAGTAGGTGGTATAAATGATGTAGAAGTAGGATTATTGGGAACTAATCCGGAACTAATAGCACCGGTTCCCATCTCGTGAAGCGCGGGTCCAGAGCTGCGTTACTCAGAAGCCATCGTTGTCAGCTCATCAAAATCTGCGTCCATAGTTTCTACTATCTTACCAAGACGACGGTTGTAAATTCGGTATGCTTTCTTGGAGGGTGAGTAACCAATGAAAATACCTATATCGGCTTTCGGTTGAAGTTTGCCCAAATTCTCACTATTAATGTTTGGAAAACAAAGAGCACCAAACACATGAAAGAATGAAACATCGGGTTTACGATCATGTAGAAGCTCGTAAGGTGTTTTTCCATGGCGTTTCCGAATGATAGAGCGGTTTTGTCTGTAACATGCAGTAGATACAGCCTCTGCCCATAAGAATAATGGAGCGTTCGCATAAATCAGCATAGTCCTAGCAGCTTCCATAAGCGTACGATTCTGTCTTTCTACGACACCTTTTGTTGTGGAGTACGTGCAGCGGATGTTTCGTGTGAGATACCAACTTCTTCATAATAATCACGAAGAGTCTGGTTGACGAACTCTGTTCCATTATCAGTACGAATACGGCGGACAATAGTATTTAAACGTACCTGAATGAATTTCAGAAAAGTGATGATAGCCTTCGGTGCTTCATCCTTAGTACGTAGAAATCTAACCCATGTAAACCTGGAGAAATTATCCACAATAACAAGGATGAATTTCTTACCACTCACACTTTCGGTTCGCATTGGTCCACAAAGATCCATATGCAAAAGATGAAGTTTTTCTTGATTGGTGTCTTCAACTTTGGGCTTGTATGATTTCTTGGTGCTTTTCCCCTTGAACACGCGGAACATAAATGATCCTTGTGAAATTTGAGCTTTGGAAGACCACGAACTAATTCGGTTTTAGCCAAATGATTAATAGCATCAAAATTGAGATGAGATAATCTGCGATGCCATAACCATGACTTGGTCTTAGATGCCTTGGAGAGAAGACATACTGGAGAGGCGGCCATCATGTCTTGAAGGGACAAAGTGTAAAGATTTGCACCACGAGACCCCTTCAACAAGTCTTTTCCTTCCAAATTGCGGATGAAACAAGTGTGTTGTCGAAAAGCAACCTCTAGGTTGGAATCACATAACTGTCCTACTGAAAATAAATTATGACCAAGACCTTCTACATAGTATACCCTTGAAATTGTGACATTTCCAATCTGATATTCACCATACCCCATTATCTTTGCAATATGATCATTACCGAATTTAACCGTTCCAAGAAACTTGCTGACGAAATTTCGGAGCATCGAGCGATCTCCGGTCATATGCTTTAAGCAACCGGAGTCCAAATACCAGAGGATGATTTGGACCACCTGAAAATATCACCAGACGAGGACAATGTATAGGTTTCGGAATCTGGATGTTCCATGTTATTAGCAGGTACAGATTTAATGATCTTAGTTTTGCTAACATTAGGTTTCTTAGATTTCCTAGTGATAGGTGTGAAAACACCTATCCTTTTTACCACTTAATTACAATAATAACCGAGCCAAAACGTGTATTTTATGTCATTTTGTCGGAATTATGCGTGGTTTGTGTTTTTGTTGTGATTTAGGACGAAAAAGTGAAAAGTGGAGAAAACACGGCATTCAAGGGCTTTTATCGAAGAAAAAGACGAAAGATGAAGTCGAAAGATCAAGAGTGGAAAAAAAAACGGAAGTCCAAGACCAATTTTGAAGATTTATCGAAGAATAAGTCAAAAGACGGAAGTTGACTTAAAGCCGAAGAACTCAAGTCTTATTTATGAAGAAATGTCGAGACGAGTTCAAAGAAATCCCGAGACAAAGTCATTAAGTCCAAGATTAACAAAAGATTGAGAAGAAAAGGACTTAAGTGTGCAATTAAGGAAAAGAGGAAAGAGGGAGGAAGCTTCCTAAGCTCCTCCCTAATCACCCCTATATATAGTTTGATCCCATTTCATTTTCATGTTGTTGGATGGCTTGACAAACCACCCCTTCCACCATTTTTCATTCCTTGTTATTATTGTATTTGCACCTTTAATTTCTTTCCTTTAATTCAAGTAAGTGTTTTTAATTTTGTTATCTTAAATCTTCTTTACCTTTGATCAAGCTTTTAATCTTTCATCTCTTTCTACCTTTCTTTGATTCTAGTTTACTTTTGGTGCGAATTACTTATGATCCGTGTTGTTCATTAATGTTTCGTGCTTAAAAAGTTCATCTTTTTATGGTTTGATTTAAAAGTTTGTTTATTTTAAGTTTAGAAAAGTTGTTATTTGTGCTTATTGGCTCGATTTATTATTGATTCGTTCTAGTTTTAGAGATTAGCTTATTCTTATAGCTTATTTTCTTTGCTTATTTCGAATCACACGCAAATCGGAAAGGCAAACCCCTTTCCGATCATCACTTTCCGAGCAGCCTCCCCTTTTTCCGATCAGTAGATCGGAAAAGGGTTTACATTATTCCAATCTGGCTTGTTTTGGTATTCCGATTATATGCATGTTGCCTTATTCCGATTGAGTCTCATTTTTACGCATTCCGATTTGAGCAATTTTTGTAGACATTCCGATTTGGTTTCATTTCTTGACATTCCGATTGTAGTATATTTTAAACATTCCGATCAACCGATCGGAACACATTCCGATTTTGTCCACTTTGCACATTCCGATCAGTTGTCTTTCCGATGGGTACATTCTGATCGGATTCCGATTAGATTCCGATCGGGTGTATTCCGATTTGGTATTTTTGCTTTGTTTTAATATTTTGTTTTAGTTAAAGTGTCAATTTTTCTCGTTTTATTTTTAGTTCATTTTAATTTCGTTTTGCATTTTTATTTAATTGTCAATTTACTTTTTGTTAAGTTTTAATTTTACGTCATTTAATTTCCCGTGATTTACTTTTAAAGTTTTAAATATTGCACCGTTTACGTTTCAACTAGTTTTAGTTTTAATTACTCGTCAATTATTTTTAAGTCTTGCACATTTATTTTACCAAAACCAAAAACATTGTTTTCACCAAGAACAACTAATCTCACACAATTAACCGGAAATCAATTCGAAAAGATACCGAGAAACGAACTTTCAACTAGCAAAATCTCTACATTAATATGGCGCCGCTGCCGGCTCTTTTCGTGAGGATTAAAGGTTTCTTGTGAGAGACGCGTTGGCTTTTGGGACCCGTTCACTTGTGACCGTTATTTTTCTGTCCAAACATTTTCAAAAATCCCAAAAACATTTGAAAAATCATAAAAAGCATTTCTTTTTCAAAGTTTTGCACCAAAAGTATTCTTCTTGCTTATCTATCTTTCTTTATGGATTTTTATGTCCATTGCGTCCGGTGTGGGAAACAATTATCTGGGAACAACTCTTGTCAAAGGTGTACATGTGAGCGGTGCGGTAACGATATCGACAATACGCAATTTCTATTCGGATTTTCTCCTTTGTGCAACTCGATTAATTCGTCCTTTTTGAACCCACCTCCTCATGTTCCCCCGTGCATCTATTGTGGAAGCAATTCTCATTGGCATGTTTCGTGCCCGGTTCAATACCCGTATGGACACGGGCAAGAACCAGGGTATAATTATGACAATGATAATAGCTATCCACAAGACGCACCTGATTTTTCTCCATACCCGTTTTGCAACAACTGTGGGGGCCCTCACGATACCTATTATTGTCAACCAATGAAGTATTATGAGCAAAATCCGGGTCCTCAGTTTTCTTCACCTATGGATTATTATGAACCAAGACCCGGTTTCTAATTCTTCTCAACCGATGAACAACTATGAGCCACAACCTTGCTATAATTCAAGTTTTCAACACTTTGAGCCCCCACATCACAACCTCAATCATCAATCCTCTCAGAGAATTCAACAACTCACTACTTTAAATGAAGAAACACACTCTATTGTTTTGCAACTTCAAGAAGCCGTTGTTCTGCTTAAAGAAGTTAGGGACGAGGAGAAGCGACAACAACAAGAGCAAGTTTCTAATCTTAGTGATTCTACCCCTCCTCTTGTGCGTCAATACCATTATGATGATGATGAGGATGAGAATACTATTTCTTGGTATGATCTAGTTGCTCAATGTCCTAGTGGAATTGTACTTCCCTCTCTTAATTTTCCCAACGCCTCTAAGGATTGTGATACTTCGAGTGAGATTAGTGATTTCGGTCTTGATAAATTCTTTGATGAGGTTTGTGATGTGCTAACTTTTGAGGAGCTTACGGATGAGGTCGCTCTTAATGATGATGTTCCTTCCACCAACACTTTGGGAGATGATTCTTTGGCTTTCTTTAATCCTCTTTTCGATCAAGATGATGATTTTACTTCTAGTGATGACGAGTCACTATCCGATGAAGACGTTCTGCATGAAACTTTCAAGATTTATTCGAACCCTTTATTTGATTTTGATGACGCCTACATATCTAGTGCGGTAAATCCGCTCTTTGACGAAGGGATTGAGGGCATTGATAGCGCTGCTTCTCTTGCTATTAATGAGCATACTTTGTTAGCTATACCTCCTTCTATCCCAGAGGTGGAAAGACGTGAATCTACTAAAAAAGGGACGCATGTGGAAGGTAACTGTTCTCATACTTCTCATATTATATTGCCACCTCATCCTACCACGTGCACACCCAAGCGGGTGATGTATCACTTTTACTCTCCTCATTTCATACCGGGAAATGAGGATGAGTGCTTTGACCCGGGAGGTGACAATGACAATTCTATAATTGATACCCTCACGGCTTTGCCGAGTGCTCAACATCCATTGTTTTTGGGGGATGACAATGTGCTTACTTTACCCACCCCACCTCCCGTGGATCTTGATTTCACATACTTCTCGTATGTTGAACGAACCTTTCTCCCATTTAAGACTTATCCCCCCGCCTCTCCTTTGTTGATGTCAACCGGGAACGAGGACAAGGTCTTTGATCCCGGTATTACATTTGAGGCTTCCCCATGGACCATTTAATTCGGGGACGAGTCAGGCTCGTGACTCGGTTAACAAAAACAAGCGCTTTTTGGGAGGCAACCCAATTATCTATCTATCTTTACCATAAGTGTAGGGGGAGCCCCAGTTGGTGTTTCTTGTTTTCTTTCTTATCATTGCAGGGATTCGAGCTTCAAAGAAACATTCTTGATAACTTTTGACGAACCTTGATCCCGTGTTACTATCTTCCTGGTTCTATCCTAAACTCTTTTCGATTCCCTAATTTATATTTTCCAATATTAAAATAGGAATCTCTTTAGTTGTCTTTTCCTTAGCGAGATTTAAGCAACGTGCACAATGTCCTAAGTGTAGGGGAGTTTACTGCCACATGCTTAAACATTGTGGGCAATGTTTATATTAAGTGTAGGGGGACTTCTATCGAAGTTAAGTGGCCTTTTCCTTGTATTTGACCTCATTTTAACCGGAAAATCGATTTTTCGACATTTTTCAAAATTTTTAATCTATTTTGGCCTAGTTGTAGTTCCCTTTATTTTTGCTATTTTTCTCTTATTTTAATAAAATGGTTTTAACAAGTTTCGTTATCTTAGATATATTAGGCCCATTGTGAATTTTTTTGACTCAACCCGAGTTTACTTATCCAAGTTCACTCTAGCTAGTATCCTTAACCGTGTAGACCTTATTTGGTTTATTAGGCTAAGCATCCACGAGTCTCATTCCTTGAGATTTTAAATTGTGGAGAACGAGAAATGATAGAGTTGGTTACAAGTTTGGTATTCTTTCATTAACTTATGTGAGTTAATTATGATCTTTTTCTCCCCTCGCTTGTAAATAAATAAATGCAATAAATAAGGTCGTACGATTTGAAAAGTTACTTAGCTTCTAGCCCAAGATCGTTTAAAAGTTGCTCGGTAATGATAAGAGTTCATAGCCAAGGCATAACTTATGAAGCGGGGCGCGAAGATTGGCGAGTCCAAAAAGGCCCTAACAAGGCATGAGGATTCAATTTTATTGCTGAAGATCCAAAGTGATGTGAAAAGCATTATTCCCAAAATCAATATGAAGGATCAAGACTCACGACGAAAAGCAATCAACTCCCATAAAGATCATGGAGAAGTCTATCCAAAAAGACCCTAACAAGGTATGAGGATAAATAGATCCAAGTCCGAAAAGGAGGCGGATCGTTGTATCTCAAAATCCCAATTAGAGATTGAAGAAATAATCATGAAGTCGTGGTCAACAAAGCTGGAGTACCCCTCAAAAGTCTCCAAGTGAAGAAACTCTATAACGAAGAGAAGACCATTATCTCAAAAACGTCTCTCGAAGATATGAAGTATGAAGTACATGCCAAATATCGGCCCGAGAAAGGTCTCAAATCGTGAACCAAGTTATGCCAAGATATGAACTTTTTGATATCCCGAGAAGCAGTTTTAAGAGATTTTGTCCTTTAGCTAACTATTGATCAAATAGTCCTACTTTGCTTCCAGCCTAAATAAATTATCGAAATAAGTCAACAATGCATCCTCGTGATCATTCAAGACATCAATAAAATATAAGAGATACTCGTAGGAATAAGGGAGTTTAAGTGATTAATTGAACCACGTGAGTAAATGTTTGTTATGCTAACTTGTACTAACAATGATCTTGTTTTTAAGCTTGGCATGGGGAACGTGAAACTTGAGGGTGATGAACATTCATGACACACAAGCCCTAATGTAAGTCTTAGATTTCTTTACAAGTTTCTTCCTTGTTGCATCTTGTTATTTTCTATCTTTTTGATTTTCCTTAGTTGTTTAATAAAGGCCAAGGTAGGTTGATTATGATGGAAAATGTAAAATGTGTTTTGTAACTAATGCATTGAATGAGGACATTGCAATGGTTAAGTGTAGGGGATTTGATAGGTGTGAAAACACCCATCCTTTTTACCACTTAATTACAATAATAACCGAGCCAAAACGTGTATTTTATGTCATTTTGTCGGAATTATGCGTGGTTTGTGTTTTTGTTGTGATTTAGGACGAAAAAGTGAAAAGTGGAGAAAACACGGCATTCAAGGGCTTTTATCGAAGAAAAAGACGAAAGATGAAGTCGAAAGATCAAGAGTGGAAAAAAAGAACGGAAGTCCAAGACCAATTCTGAAGATTTATCGAAGAATAAGTCAAAAGAAGGAAGTTGACTAAAAGCCGAAGAACTCAAGACTTATTTATGAAGAAATGTCGAGACGAGTTCAAAGAAATCCTGAGACAAAGTCATTAAGTCCAAGATTAACAAAAGATTGAGAAGAAAAGGACTTAAGTGTGCAATTAAGGAAAAGAGGAAAGAAGGAGGAAGCTTCCTAAGCTCCTCCCTAATCACCCCTATATATAGTTTGATCCCATTTCATTTTCATGTTGTTGGGTGGCTTGACAAACCACCCCTTCCACCATTTTTCATTCCTTGTTATTATTGTATTTGCACCTTTAATTTCTTTCCTTTAATTCAAGTAAGTGTTTTTAATTTTGTTATCTTAAATCTTCTTTACCTTTGATCAAGCTTTTAATCTTTCATCTCTTTCTACCTTTCTTTGATTCTAGTTTACTTTTGGTGCGAATTACTTATGATCCATGTTGTTCATTAATGTTTCGTGCTTAAAAAGTTCATCTTTTTATGGTTTGATTTAAAAGTTTGTTTATTTTAAGTTTAGAAAAGTTGTTATTTGTGCTTATTGGTTTGATTTATTATTGATTCGTTCTAGTTTTAGAGGTTAGCCTATTCTTATAGCTTATTTTCTTTGCTTATTTCGAATCACACGCAAATCAGAAAGGGAAAACGCCTTTCCGATCATCACTTTCCGAGCAGCCTCCCCTTTTTCCGATCAGTAGATCGAAAAAGGGTTTACATTATTCCAATCTGGCTTGTTTTGGTATTCCGATTATATGCATGTTGCCTTATTCCGATTGAGTCTCATTTTTACGCATTCCGATTTGAGCAATTTTTGTAGACATTCCGATTTGGTTTCATTTCTTGACATTCCGATTGTAGTATATTTTAAACATTCCGATCAACCGATCGGAACACATTCCGATTATGTCCACTTTGCACATTCCGATCAGTTGTCTTTCCGATGGGTACATTCCGATCGGATTCTGATTGGATTCCGATCGGGTGTATTCCGATTTGGTATTTTTGCTTTGTTTTAATATTTTGTTTTAGTTAAAGTGTCAATTTTTCTCGTTTTATTTTTAGTTCATTTTAATTTCATTTTGCATTTTTATTTAATTGTCAATTTACTTTTTGTTAAGTTTTAATTTTATGTCATTTAATTTCCCGTGATTTACTTTTAAAGTTTTAAATATTGCACCGTTTACGTTTCAACTAGTTTTAGTTTTAATTACTCGTCAATTATTTTTAAGTCTTGCACATTTATTTTACCAAAACCAAAAACATTGTTTTTACCAAGAACAACTAATCTCACACAATTAACCGGAAATCAATTCGAAAAGATACCGAGAAACGAACTTTCAACTAGCAAAATCTCTACATTACCTAGCCTTCTTCTTAGTTGGTGGTGTAGATTCTAGTTGGCTTAAATCCCGAGGTATTTCTTCACTGATAGGCACTATAGTAGGGGCAGACCTAATTAAAGGGCGCGGTTTCCATACTTTAGTGCTAGTGTGCCTAATTAAAGGACGCTAAGACCTAACCTCAATGGATGCATTCCTAGTTAAAGGGCACATTTTTCAATCTAATGTAAAGGTCCTACCAGTGGGACGCCATTGCCATCCAACATGGGCACGAGTTCTCCCAGTTGGCTTCCATTCAAGATCATTCCTAATGGCATTCATTTCATTCACATGATCAATAAGACACAAATCATGACGTTGAGAAAACATGCATTCATTACAATTCCAACATTTTAAATTAGAATTCACAAATGGTTTAGGCTTCTGCACAGGCGCAGAGCTTTTAGTCTTAGCTACATGATTCTTTTTATTTAAATCTGAAATAACATCCCTAGGGTGAGCTTCTACTTTCTTCTTGATAGTACTACTAGTGGAGGGCTTGATCTTATCTTTCTTGAGTGGCGATCCTTTAGCCCTAGTAGACTCTTTTACTCCTGTAGAAGGCAAAGTGGGAACATTAGCAACAGATTTTAAAGGTGCCTTAGTTGATGGAGCCAATGACGGTTTTGCTCCTGGGGTTTTATTGAATGGGGTTATAGCAATGGGTCTATTAGTGAGTAGTGCAGAACCCGGTTTTCCTGTGTATTGCAAATATGCTAAGCAATATTGAACTCGCTGAATATATGCATGAGCTGTATAATAGTAACTGCTTGAGGGATCTAACGCATACAAATCATCTAAAATATCCCTAACAAGATCCATGTGCTTAATTGCATTCCTCATATAGTCATCGTAAGTAACCGGATTTTGCTTATGGAGCGGGTTCTTATAGAGCACTACTGAATTGGTTGATGGAGCACTAGAGGACGGTGCAGAGTTTGTAGCTAAGTTATTAACAACTTCTTGTCGGGTGAGAAGAAGTGTCTCCTTTAACTCGACCAAGACCATGTTTTTGTCAATGAGCTGGATATTTAAGTCAGAGATTTCCTTAAACTTTTGGTTCAATTGTTCAACATAAGATTGTTGTTGTGCTGCATTAAAAGCTAAGCGGTCTTCTACTGAACCATAAAGAGTAGATAGTCCCTGTGTTGCACGATCCATCTCCCCTAGAATAGACGAAAGTCTAATTTCTAAGTCCTGGTTTTTAGACTCTGCAGCCTCTAGTTCCAATTTTAGTGTTTCGTTCAATGATACATCTCTCTTTAATCTCATAATCTCTTCCTCTAATGCCTTAACTATCTCAATCATCTTGTCACTCGTCTCAACACTGTTTTCACAATCATTTGTTACCAAAAGATCCTCATTTTGAGTTTGTTGTTTTAATTCTAAAGATATACAATGTTGTTCAAGTCGATTAAAACGTTTTGTAAGTAAATTGTAAGAATCTTGAAGCTTTAAAAATTCAGCATTAGACTCGTGACAAGAATGATTATCTACGACATTTACAGTCTCAGCAATATTTACAGAGACATCATGCACATCATCACATATATTCACAACATCACATTTATTTATAACGGTTGTAAGCTCATTCGAATAATTAACATTCACAGTAGTAAGCACATTATACGATATTACTTGGGACAAGAATCGGTCATATTCGGATAAAATCTTTTCCTTTTCAATTAATTGTAGTTCGTAAGCGGTGTCCATTTCATAAAACACTTTTTGAACTTCTTTAATTTCAAAATCGAGATTTTCCGAAAGAGATGCAAAACTTCTTTTTAGATTTTCGACAAAAGGATTGCTCATTCCTAAACACCTCGTTCATGTGTTCGAAAGCCCATTCTCCGGCGCTTAGACCATTTGAAGTCGTACATTCCCGGATGACCTTGTCAAAACTAGCAAAGTATTGATTAATCTCTTGCAAGTTTATCCATACAGTGCTAACGGGTGGAAGATCCTTTGGAATTTCCTTAGGTCCTTCCATTTTGACAAGTGTAGGAAGTGTACTAGGGTTTTCTTCATTTAACATGTAGGTTGGTGCAGTAATGAGATCTTTATCCATATGGAAGCGAATTCTAAAGTCCTTTTTTGCAAACTCCTTATTCATTTTAAAATAATCACACTGAGGATATTTTGCAAAATTGTGTGACCGACTCTCATCAACTAGAGCCTTATTCTCGCGATCCTCGAAAATAACAATCGGATCTAAGACCAATCCTAATTTGGTTGCATCATAAAGTCTTGGATTATGGATAAAAGCTTGTCTTGCATATCATGGGTTAGGGGGAAGGTCTTTTTGACGCGATAAGTTAAAATCTCTAAACGATGAGTCAAATAAGTGCACTAGTTGAGAAGCAGCGTATTGTCTTAAAAGCAAATAATCTAAACTTTTAATCCTATTAGCCGCATTAATTTCCATTTCATTCTTTTTAGACTCGAGTAATTCAAAATCCGTTTGAAGTTTGTGAAAATTAGTGACCACTAACTCTTATTCTTTAAGTTCGTTAGAAAGATTTGCTCTTAAGGTTTCAATTTCTTGCAAATGACCCATTTGTTTGTTTCGAAAATGATCATATTCGGGATTTGTAAGAACATTGGACGAAGGAACTAATTCCAAGGTTTGAACTTTTTCGTTGCACAAAGCAAGCTCAGCCGACAGATTCTTATTCGTAGCTAGGGTTTCTAAAAGTGCAGTATTCATTTGGCTAAGTAACTTTGCAGGAACCATGACCAAATCTTGTTGAGCAGGAATATGCGTATGCGAAATGGCTCCCGGTTGTGATTCACTCAAAGTCTGGGGACTTACATTGATATTACTATCATTGATTGTCTCCTCATTTGAAAGACTCACCACCAAAGACTCATTCGGATCAGCACCCTCTTGCCCAACTTGATGTGGTTGAATACTAGTATTAGTGGTATTAGTAAGTACCTCGGATACTTGATCTGACCCAACGCGAGAAAGAGTCGCCATAAGAGCTGCTTGAGCAGATTGAAGATCATCACAGTCTGAATCGTAAGCATCCAGATCATCTGCTTGGTATGTTGCATTTTGTGTAGTGAGAACTTCTTGTTCAGCAACCCCTGGATCAGCAAGGAATGCCAGCTCCTCTTCATCAAGTTCCTGTCTTTGTGCTTGTGCGTTGACCAAATAAATCTTCTCGGCAAACCATTGACCATCCCTTCTCCTCTTGGGTTTTGTGCAATCCATAGACATGTGACCTTCTTCCTTACAGTTGTAGCATGTAATCATTCTCAACTTACCTATGGAATTAGCCCGTGGAGGAGTGTTGACCATTGGAGCAGGATTGACCATGCGTGCATTGGTGGTTGATGTAGTGGGTCTCCCCTGATAAGGTTGAATAGGTTGAACCATTACCCTGCCATTCTCAATGGTAGCTTGTTGTCAAGAATTGGATGAATTCCTCAGCTGATTGTTAGTAGGAGCTGGTCCTCTAAATCCTTGTTTGCTCAATGTCCTTGTGAGATAAGCAGACATAGTGGGTAACACTTCAGCTGGGTTAGTTCCTTGTTTGAATTCAGGAATGGGAACCTCATCATTATCACAATACATTGCTTGGTCTTGTTGACCGGCATAAGCACTAGAAGGAGTACTGATGTGGTCAGAATAACTTGGTGGATATGCTGCATTTTCTTGATATGGAGTGTATGATGACTGAGCATAGGGTGCAATGCTTGCTGGTGAATATGGGTGAGGTTGTTGAGCATATTGTGATGCTTGTGATTCTCTCTGAGACAAAGGTGCAATAAACCGATATTGTTGCTGATGTGAGATGGGTGGTTGTGGTAGAATCGAATATTGGGGGAAGCTTGGAGTCATGTACGGTGATGGATGATAAGCTTTGATTGTGGTAAAATACGACCTTTTAGGGAAAAGGCGTAAAAGCGGTAAGTATCGAGTGATGATTTAGGAAAATCAACACTAATGACCCTTAAGGTATGGAAGTTCGTTTCCCAAGGAGGTATATGTGTGTGACTAAGATGTTCAAGATTTGTGATTAATAATTGGTTTAGAAGGGGATTAGAAAAGAAGAGGACGTAAAAATAAAAATTAACAAAAAATCACTACTAGAAAGTTAAAACGTAGAACCTTAAAAACAACAAAAATAAAAATAAATTCTAAAAATTACCAAAAATTCACCAAAAATCAAAAATGATAAACTAAGAGTTTACCAATGATCAAAACTTTTTCAAACCTTTTAAATAATTAAATATTCAATTTTTAAATGCTAATTAAAGCCCTAAAAATCAAATAAATTATCAAAAAGCCCAAATAAAGATTTTTCAATTGGTAAAACTCTAAAATGACCTAAAAAGATTAAAAACTATTTTTAGAAATTGTAAAACTAATAAAAACTATTTAAAATGATTTAAAAACTATTAAAACTTAAAATAATTATAAAAATTAATCTAAAAGTGATAAAATTATTCTAAAAGTTGCTAAATTCCTATTTTAATATATTAAACCTAAGAAAAATGTAAAAAGTTAGAAAATGTGAAATTTCAAAAATAATAATAAAATAATATTAAAATAATATTAAAAATCCAAAAATTATAAAAAATTCTAAAAACTTACAAACTAGTTTATTTTAACCTAATTAATCAGAAAATCAAAGTGAAATTACTAAAATACCCCTAATGGGCCCTCAAATGGGCCAAATCCAAAATCAGTCAACACAAATGGTCTTTTGGGCCCAAAAAGTCAAACTTGGCCCAATTGACTTGGAAAAGCCCTATCTGACTTAAAATTCAATTCTAAGAACAAAACTCTAAAGGCCCAAAAGCTTAATGTGAGCTTATCACAGCTTATTAAACATAAAGCTTATTCTTATTGGGCCTTTCAACCCATTAAGCCATAAGCTAATGCCATAAGCTCTAATTTGACACACAACCCTCTTTTAGGATGCTTAAGAGATCTGTCAAAAGAAATTTCCAATAAGCTCACTTAATAAGCCAGAAAATAGAAAAGCAAAAATCCACAAAACGACAAAATAGTCGTTTTTGAGAAATAATGCACCTCAGGACTTGATTCAACTTGCAAAAGCTTTCAAATGGACTCAATAAGCAATATCAATCAACAAAAATTCAATAAGCACAACTAATAAGCCAGAATAAGCACAAATGAACTTATGTAAAAGTCAAAGGAGTTGGTTTTCTAGTCAAACCTTAAAGTCAACCACCCAAATGCTCCAATATGAACAAATGGGTCAAAATATGAGCACCTATTACAAAAACAAAGTTGTTGCTGGTTGGAATAAGCTATTATAGCTTATTGATAAGCTGACACCAAATTTGCACTAGCAGTGGTAACTAGCAGGGGAAAGGAGTTCCCACTGCTTTGACTAATTGACCAAGCTTTTATGAGAGTTCTGGTTTGATTCAATTGGAAACAAAGGTACCCTTGTGATCAGTGAATCACAAGGAGTCAATAGCAACAATAAAATCACAAAATGGTTCACACAATAAGCAACAATAAGCCAAACAGTTACCAGATATGCTCCAGATATGCAAATAAGCAGTTAAGCACTTAATAAGCAGATTTATCCACAATAAGCCAACCAAACTTAACCAGATGCATACACAAGCTATATAAACTAACAATAAACACAAAGCAACAAGAATCAAACACTGAATCAAAGTAAATAGCAAGATCAAAGCACAAAATGTTTCTGATGAACAATGAACAATATGCAGACAAGTTTTGCTGATATACTTGACACTTGATCCAATTTCAAGCCTCAAATCCTTCTTCCTTGGTGTGGTTAACTATGATTTAGCACTTGTTAGCCCTAGCCTAAGCCTAGATCTAGGTGTCCTCAAAATCCTAGCCAATTTTACCAAGTTATGAAGATATTATAGCCAAAACAAGAATCTATGTGATCAAACCCACAAAACCTGCAAACAGATGAACATAAGCACCCAAACAACAGATACCAATACTTGCTAACAACACACAAGCACTTAACAAGCCACAATCCAAACTTATGTAGTAATCCCAAACACTCCTTAATCAGTCACTTATCAAAGAAACTTGTGATTTCTTCTTATAACCTACTGATTTTAATGATCAAAAACACTTCCTAGGCAGCAACTAACACAATCAAACACATAAATCACCAGCACAAACACAAATACTCAAAATCAAAGCACCAAATCCAAAACAGTCATAAACATGAAATTTTTAGGGGAATCTTAACAAGAGCATATACCTGCCTTCCACAACATCCTAGGAAGGCCAGCAATGCTCCTTGGACCTTGTTCAACAACTAGAACAAGACCAAGGTACTTCAAATAAGGAGATGCAAATTGCCTTGGTTGATGGTTCAAAGTAGAACCTCAAGGACTTGATATCTTTAACACAAGCAGCAAACAACTCAACCAAGGGCTCTAATCCCTTCAGAAGCTTGGTGTTAACAAGCTTGTAAGAGCTTATAGCAAATGGTCAAGGGTTAGTACACAAAATAACCAAAACAGAACCTAGGATTTCAAGGTTTTCAAACCTTAAAAACCTAATGAAACAAGACGTGCCTTAACCACAAGATTAAGCTAGGCCTTAACAATCAAATGGAACTCAGAATTAGGCTACTCAAACACCAAACTTTTAACTAAATCAAAAAGAGATTTCAAATTTCAGAAATTCAAATTTTATTAAGTTTAAAAAGGAATTACAAAGATTAATAGCCTAAAACTGGAACAAAGGGACTCTCGCATGTTGAGGTCTCCTTTTATAGGCAAATGCCTGGCTAAACACTATTCACAAACCCTAGAACTGAATTCCCTATTATGCCCTTGAGTCTTCTAGACGTTTTCTGAATTTGAGCTGTCCAAGTTGATCAAGGCTGTTCATTTTAGCTTTGGAATGAAGCAATGAATCATAGCTGTTGATTTGGACACGTCACATAACTTGGAGGCTAAGTTGCATTCTGATTGGTGGAAAGGGAATTGGGGGTGGGGTCCATAGTGAGTGGGATTAAGGGTTTTTGGCGTGGGATAGGTTTCTGCACATGTGAATCAAGTGTGTGCAAAGGGAATTGATTTTTACCCTAAGTTTAAGTGGAGTAAAAACTGGGGGTGAAGAAGGGTAAACAGTAGTTCATTTGATCCGAAATTGGGGGAAAAGAGTTGTTTGGCGCATTTTCTGATTTGAAAGTTTGAAAGTGGCAACTTAGGTCCTTGTGTTTTGAGATTTTTGGTAAATAAGGTATTTTAGCCTAGAAAACGTATTTCCCTTTATATTAACTTTCACCACTTGTCACTTTTGGCACCAAACTTTGAAAAAAAAAGTTATCAAGGGTTATTTTTGACACTTTTTCATATTTCAAGGGCTGATTTTGGACATTGTTGATCTTCAAAGGTCTTCATTGTATCTTTGGCTTGATGAGGGACCATATTTGGCAATTTTGATTTGTTAAGGGACTAAACTTGCCATTTCTTGAAAGTTGAAGGACCTTTTGTGTAATTTTGACAAACTTAAGGGACCAAACTTGTAATTATGAATATACAAGGGTTTTAAGTGTCATTTCTTCAATAAATGAGGATCAGTCTTGTTTGTCTTCAAGTCTTCAAGGGTATTTGTTGAGAATTCCATGATTAGGGCCCGGTTCTTTGTACGGCTTCGTTTCTCGTGTCCGTTTTTCCTTGTAACTTGTGATCTTTTGTCTTTTTCACGATATCCATACCTAAAATACACAAGTAAACAAACACAAGCATATATATGGTATTTTATGACATTTTTATGCATTTAAAGCCCGAAAAGAACGATGAGATCATGTATAAATGCCATCTCATCACTCCCCCATACTAAGCCATTGCCGTGCCCTCACGCAATGCTAGAATAAAGTATCAAAGCATCACCAAAGTTCAATTTTGTTAACCTTTGTTGAAGAGTAAAAGACTTGCAACATACTACAAAGATGTGTAAACACATAACATATGATTTTCATCACAAAAAGTGACTTTTAGGGTCAAAGAATAGAAACAAGTTAATGTCCCTTAGAGTAAACTTCGTCATCCTTGATTGTCATAAATTCCATGCTAAGTTCAAAAACAAGATCATTGTTGGTACAAGTCACAATGCTAACACTATTCATACGTCCAAATTGTGTAATACTTTTTCTCCCCGCAATCCTAGTTATTATAAAAGGAAATGGGTTACTAGCATTTTTTATCTATTTGTCATGGATCACAAGTGATTCAAATTGACTTATTTGAATAGTTATTAGTCCGAAAGCAAAGTAGCACGATTTGATCAATAGTTAGCCGAAGGACAAAATCTTTTAAAACGGCTTCTCGTGTATCTCCTTAAGTTCATATCTTGGCATAACTCGTTTCACGATTTGAGACCTTTCTCGGACCGATATTTGGCATGTACTTCATACTTCAAATCTTGGGAAGACATTCTTGAAATTATGGTCTTCTCTTCATATATTTGGAATTTCTTCACTTGACGTTTTTTAAGAGATTCTTCATATTGGACCACGACTTCATCATTTTTCTTCAATCTTTACTTTGGATTTTGATATACAACGATCCGCCTCCTTTTCGGACTTGGATATATTTATCCTCATACCTTGTTAGGGTCTTTTCGGAAAGACTTTCTCCATGATCTTTAGGGGAGTAATTGCTTCTCGTCGTGTGTCTCGATCCTTCATATTGATTTTGGAATAATGATACTTCACATCATCTTGGATCTTTAGCAAAAATAGAACTCCTCATGCCTTGTTAGGGCTTTTTTGGATAATCGCCAATCTTCGCGTCCCGTTTCAATAAGTTATGCCTTGGCTATGAACTCTATTCAACCCCGAGCAACTTTTAAACGATCTTGCGTTAGAGGCTAAGTAACCTTTCAAATCGTACGACCTTACTTATTGTAATTATAATTTATTCCTAATGCATTGATCTTATGGGAAGAAAAAGCCACAATTAAAAACATATGAGTTTTTGAAAGAACACTTTCGTGTTCTACGTTTAGCATGATCACTTATCTAACTCTATCATTTCTCGTTCTTCACTATATAAAGACCTCTAATTAAAGAGACTCGTGAATACTTAGCCATGCAAGTCAAAATTAAGCCAAATTTGGATTAGCTTTCATTAAGACTCTATCAAATCAAAGTTTTGGGTTTTCAAGCCACCTATAGGATCTTGCACTTTCTTGGACTTTTTCAAGTTTAGAGAATGCGTTTTAAAGTTCCATTGATAAGTGACTTTCTAGAATCAATTATAGGAACTTGCGAAAAGTTCTTGTTCTTAACCCGTATGAATTAAGACTTTCGCGTTTTAAAGCTCCCTATATAAAAGTCTAGCAAAACTTGAATTGAGCGGGTTAAGGAATGTAAATGGCTCCAAATGCCCATCAAGTCAAAAATTAACTCTTATTCTACCCATCGGAAAATATACATTCGTGTCTTAAAAACACTAAGAAAAATTTAAAATTTGGCCATTTTTAGCCTTATTAGCAAAACAAAACATTGAAAATTTGGAAAGAGTGAGGGCGTAGCAAAGCAAGTACCTATTCACCCCCCATACTAAAAGTAAACATTGTCCTCAATGTTTCGAGTCAAAAGGTGGAGCACCCCCATACTAGAGACGAAGAGTCGAATGCTTAGGATCTAGCATGGAAAGGGTGATCAACAATATATCTAAAGCCGTTTATTAAGTATGCTAAAAGATAATTGTTAGAACAATAAAGGATATGTCATGGAATCGTGAAAAACTTCTTCAAACGAACGATGGAGGCTCACGTAAACGAACACGAGAGTCTTCAATCGTAGATGATGATGATGATCTAGATAACACAATCACAAACAACCACGAGACAACGAGTTGAAAGGATACAAGTCCCCTTATTAGTGAATAGTGAGCATAAAAGATAAGCATGGGATCTCCCCCACGAGGCAACTCGTTTTTTATTACCGAGTCATGAGCTCGACTCGATCCCCTCAATGCTAATTATCATTGGGGAAGGTGACTTGGTCGAGGGCAACCATTGAAGGAATTTCCCCACCAAAGTAGTGCTTAAGCCTATGTCCATTCACCTTGAAATTAGGACCATCATCTTGAGCTAGCTCAATGGTCCCATATGGAAACACTTGTGTAATGGTGAACGGACCCGACCAACGAGATTTCAATTTCCCGGAAAATATCTTAAGACGAGAGTTAAAAAGCAACACTTGATCACCAACGTTAAAAACCCGGTTTTTAGTCTTTGAATCATGAAACTTTTTAGTCTTTTCTTTAAAAATTAATGAATTTTCATAAGCATTATTTCTTAATATATCCAATTCATTCAATTGTATTTTCCGGTGATCTCCCGCGGTCTTCAAGTCAAAATTTGCATGCTTAAGGGCCCAATATGCCTTATGCTCCAACTCAATGGGCAAATGACAATTCTTCCCATAGACTAACTTATAAGGAGTGCAACCGATAGGTGTCTTGTAAGCGGTCCTAAAGGCCCATAAAGCGTCATCGAGTTTGTCGGACCATGAAGCACGGTTTTCTCCAATTGACCTCTCTAAAATCCTCTTCAAAGCTCGGTTCGAAACCTCGACTTGCCCACTCGTTTGCGGGTGATAAGCCGTAGAAAGACGATGAGTAACTCCATATTTCTATAGAACCTTTTCGAATTGGTCATTACAAAAATGGGTTCCACGATCGCTTATAATAGCACGAGGGGTTCCGAACCGAGAGAATAGTTGCTTCAAAAACTTCACTACCACGCGAGCATCATTAGTAGGCAAAGCCTTAGCTTCCACCCACTTAGAAAGGTAGTCCACCGCGACGAGGATATACTTGTTGCCATGAGACGATGGGAATGGCCCCATAAAGTCTATTCCCCATATGTCGAAAATATCACACACTTGAATTATGTTTTGCGGCATTTCATCACGTTGAGATGATTTTCCTTGACGTTGACACGAATCACACGACTTCACAAGTGCGTGTGCATCACGATAGATAGAAGGCCAAAAGAAACCGGCATCGAACACTTTCTTAGCCGTGAGATTAGCACCATGGTGACCACCCGTGGGTCCCTCGTGACAAGCTCTAAGGATATTAGAAGCTTCGGCACCAAACACACAACGTTGAACGAGTTGATCCGCACAAATCCGAAAGAGATAAGGGTCGTCCCAAAAATAGAACTTGACGTCACGAAAGAATTTTCGTTTTTGTTGTGTCGTCATACCCTTGATTATGAAATTGCCCGCATGGTAATTTGCAATGTCGGCAAACCATGGGGTTGTGTCTTTAGAATTCACTACACCGAGAGTCTCAAGAGGAAATGTTTCGGTGATTTCCTTGTTCTCGAAAACATCTTTGTGAGGATCTTCTAGACGAGAGAGATGATCGACCGCTAGATTCTCGGCTCCTTTTTTGTCAAGTACGGTGACATCAAATTCTTGGAGGAGGAGCATCCAACGAAGCAATCTTGGCTTAGCATCTTGCTTAGCTAAGAGATACTTGATAGCCGAATGGTCGGTATACACGATGCTTTTAGTCAAGACGAGATAAGGTCGGAATTTCTCAAAAGCATAGACCACGGCAAGGAATTCCTTTTCCGTTGTGGTGTACTTTAATTGAGCCTCGGTCATCGTCTTACTAGCATAGTGGATAGGACGAAAATGCTTGTCATAACGTTGCCCTAAGACGGCCCCTATAGCATAATCACTTGCATCGCACATGATTTCAAAGGGTAATTCCCAATTAGGAGCAACAGGAATGGGAGCTTCGGTAAGTTTCCTTTTGAGAGTTTCGAAAGCCTTAACAAAATCCTCATTAAAGTTAAAAGGAGCATCCTTCTCGAGAAGGTGTGTCATAGGACGAGAAATTTTCGAAAAGTCCTTGATGAAACGACGATAAAAGCCCGCATGGCCTAGGAAACTCCTAACTCCCTTAACGGTTTTGGGATGAGGTAACTTGGCGATGACGTCCACCTTAGCTTTATCGACCTCAATCCCCGCCTTCGACACCTTATGTCTTAAGACGATTCCTTGTTTACACATAAAATGACATTTTTCCCAATTAAGCACAAGATTGGTTTCTTTACAACGTTTTAACATTTGTTCGAGATTAGATAAACATGACGTGAACGAATTACCAAACACCGAGAAGTCATCCATAAACACTTCCATCGACTTTTCGATCATATCGTGAAAAATTGCCATCATACACCGTTGAAATGTACCGGGTGCATTACAAAGTCCGAAAGGCATCCTACGATAAGCGAACGTTCCATAAGGACACGTAAACGTAGTCTTCTCTTGATCACGAGGGTCGATAGGGATTTGAAAGTAACCAGAAAAACCATCTAAAAAGCAATAGAATTCATTTCCCGCTAGTCGCTCCAACATTTGATCCATGAAGGGCAAAGGAAAATGGTCTTTACGAGTGGCGTCATTTAACTTTCGGTAGTCAATACACACCCTCCAACCGGTCACAACACGAGTGGGAATTAACTCGTTGTTTTCATTAGGCACAACGGTCATTCCTCCCTTTTTAGGGACACAATGGATTGGGCTCACCCATAGGCTATCGGATATAGGATAAATCATTCCCGCGTCTAGGAGTTTAAGGACCTCCTTTTTAATGACATCGTGAATTTTGGGACTCACCCTTCTTTGACTTTGAATTGCGGGTTTGTAGTCCTCCTCCATTACAATCTTGTGAGTACAAAATTTTGGGTCAATTCCCTTAATGTCGGATATTTTCCACGCAATTACCCCTTTATGAGCTTTAAGAACTTTCAAGAGCTCGGTTTTTTCATTATTATCAAGTCCTTTTGCAATAATAACCGGTAACTTGTCATCACCTTCCAAGAATGCTTATTCAAGGTGAGAAGGAAGATCTTTCAATTCAAGGATAGGTGGTTCCTCGATTGAAGATTTTGGTTCAACACTCATAACTTCCATCGGCAAAAGAAATGGTGGAATAGAAATTTCATCACTAATCAACACCTCATCTTCATTGTCGATTTCATTTGAAGTGAAATCGCCTCCTTGGAATGGAGTGAGATTTGGTGTAGAATTAGCAAGAATCGGATCCAAAATAGTGGGATTGCCACTTGACGAGCTATCGGAAAAACCTTACACTTCTTGTGAAAACTCATCGCAAACCACATCAACGATGTCAATGTGATTGATGGTAGCGATTGCATAAACATGAGAAGGTTTCGAGTTTTGAGTAGCATTTATAACAAGTTCCTCTTCGTTGAATCTCAAAGTGATAGTTCTTGCATGAACATCAATAAGTGATCTCGAAGTGTCTAAAAATGAACGACCTAAAATTAGAGGAACTTGAGGATCCGCGGGGATGTCAACTACTATAAAATCAACGGGATAGTAAAACTTCCCCACTTTCACGAAAACATCTTCGGCTACTCCACATGCCATAATCGTAGAATGATCGGCCATCTCGATGGACATGTTCGAAGGAATGAGAGCCGGAAGCGAAAGCGATTTCCAAATCGAAAATGGCATCAAATTAATGCTAGCACCAAGATCGGCCAAGGCGAGGCATTCTTTCATATCTTGTATGTCACAAGGAATGAGAAATTTTTCGGGATCACCAACTTTTTCTGGTATGCGGTTAAGATAAACCGAAGAACAATTAGCAAGCTTTGAAAGCTTTTCCTTATCGCTCATCATACTTTTAAAAGTGGAAGCGAAACGAGGCATATTTAACAACGCGTCGGCTAAACTCACATCAAAATGCACTTGTTGAAACATTTTTATAAAAAGCTCGATTTGTTGTTTGTTACGTTCTTGCAACTTCTCTTTGTTTCGTATCGAAGGGTAGGGTAAAGGTGGTGTGGGTTGGTCATTAGGCAACGGCCTTGGAAACTCGGGTTCCACAATTGGTATTGGTTCAACCGTAGGTGTGGTATGAGCGGTACTTCGTGGGATTGTAATGTGCTCCTTTTCGACCATCACCTCGGGTTCTTTCTCGATTTCCTTCTCCTTAGAAGTACTTGGACGAGAGATTGGTTCTTTGAAAGTTTTACCACTTCGTGTAGTAATAACCTTCATTTCTCCATTCGGGTTTGCATTGGTATCACTAGGAAGACCACCCGAGGAAGAGGGTTTACACATGATTGCTTCAAACATCTTAGCCATTCGGTCTTCAAACTTTGATTGCCTAGCATCCGCTTTTAATAACTCTTGCTTAATCTCATGTTGTCCTAATTCCATCTTTTGTTGATTTTGTTGAAGACGTTGGACATTTCCTTCCATTTTGTTTGCATGAGTTTTAAGTTCATTAGCAAGTTCATTTTTAAGCTCGTTTTTCAACTCGGATCTTAAGCTAATCATCTCACGTTGCATATTATCAAATTTAGCATCATTTGCTTTAGCATAATCCAAAAATTCTCCTTGCAAATTTTTAGTGTGAGCATTTTGAAAACCTTGTGTGGTGTTTTGAAAATCACGGTTTTGGTATTGATTAGAAATTTGTCCATTCCCACTTTGATAATTCCCCTTGTTGTAATTGCGTGTGTTGCCTTGGTAATTACCTTGGTTGTTGTTTCGATAATTGTTAACATTTTGGTTTGGTGGAGCTGGATTTTGGCGGGAACCTTGACCGTTTTGGTTGTAAGTTCCCGTTGCTACATAAGCACTCGAAGTGTTACCATCCGCGGTAATGCACTCGGAAAGATCATGAGCTCCTCCACAAGATAAACAACTCTTAGCAACCGCTTTAATCGAAGCGGAATTGGAAGCTTCTTGAGCCTTCCAATGGGACATAAGATTAGCAAATCTATCAAAAAACAATTTTCCTCATTAGCTTCATCATGTAAGGCATTAATGCTACGAGACGATTGTGACGAAGATGACGAACCCATATTGGCAACACTCGGTGTGTTACGAGGGTTATAAACCTTAGATCTATTTTCAATGATTTGTAAAGCCTCATTTGTCGTCTTGCACAAAAAATTACCACCCGCGGCGGCGTTCAAATAATCTCGTTCATGATCATTAAGCCCATTATAAAAAGTATCCACTTGATGCAACTCCGTAAAATCATGGTGTGGACATTCATGTAACATCTCTTTAAATCGTTCCCATGCCATTGAAAAACTTTCATTATTTCGTTGCACAAATCGTGAAATCTCATTTTTCAAATGTGTTGTTTTAGATGGTGGAAAAAACTTGTTCACAAACTTAGAAACAAGATCGGCCCATGTCAAAATCGAATTTGGCGGTTCTTTCTCGAGCCAAATTTTTGCGGGTCCATCCAACGAGTATGGAAACAACATCATCTTAATGGCGTCATGTGGAACATCCTTAAACTTGCTAGTGGCGGTGAGACGGTTAAAATTCCTAATATGGTAATGCGGGTTGTCTTTCTCGTGACCTCTAAACTTATTTGCTTGCAACATAGACATTAAACCCGTCTTAATCTCGAAATTCTCCGCAAGGATGGCGGGAATCACAATAGCCTCTCCAAAACCCTCGGTGGGTTCTTGTAGCAACTCCATCATAGTACGATTAGCCATGACGACTTCTTGTTCTACAATAGGTTCAACAATTGGAGGTTCTTCAACAATCAACGTCTCTTGATTGGCTTGCTTTTGAAGTCGTTTACGAGCTCGTTTTGCTTGATTACGAGTGATCATAAACTTCACGAAGAATGGGAGGTGAGCAAAGAAGATTCTTTTTGGGTGTTTTGTGAATTTTCAATTTTTTTGTGTTTTTGATGATATTTAATTTTTTTGGATTTTGGTGTATCTTCGTAGACAACAATCTACAAAATCTCTCCTCGAATCAAACTCTTGATTAAAGAATCCTCAAAGGAATGAAAACGATCACGTGGAGTGAACGTCTTCCAATGACTTTAGAACTTTGGTGAAAACCAAATTGTTCAAGAGGTTTTAATCACAAAGAAACCAAGCAAATATATTATACTTAATAATACTTTGGGCGGCAAAACCCTCGATTAGCCTTCAATCTCAAAATACTCACAAGCAAGCGGGGAAACGAGGCGGCGCGAAGCACTTAAGAGCCTTTTTCCTTAGGGTATATTTTATAATACCCGCCTTATACCCACCTTATAGTTTATATTTTTCAAAATCGAGCTTCACGAAAGTATTTATCTATTTTTGCCTTTTTCTTTTTGTTTGAGATTCGAATACAATAATTGAGTGATGAAATCCCAATTAAGGTTGTGTTTTCACACTTTTGGAGATATTGTTTATTGATTGTGATACTTAATACAATATAGTAATAATATTTGTACAAGAAAAACCAAGAAAACCGATAATACGTATTAGTAGAGTTCTACTAATACAAATACTATTTGGTTAATATTAAAAACAACAATGCAAATTAATCACGACACACCTCCCCGGCAGCGGCGCCAAAGTGATTGTGGTAAAATACGACCTTTTAGGGAAAAGGCGTAAAAGCGGTAAGTATCGAGTGATGATTTAGGAAAATCAACACTAATGACCCTTAAGGTATGGAAGTTCGTTTCCCAAGGAGGTATATGTGTGTGACTAATATGTTCAAGATTTGTGATTAATAATTGGTTTAGAAGGGGATTAGAAAAGAAGAGGACGTAAAAATAAAAATTAACAAAAAATCACTACTAGAAAGTTAAAACGTATAACCTTAAAAACCACAAAAATAAAAATAAATTCTAAAAATTACCAAAAATTCACCAAAAATCAAAAATGATAAACTAAGAGTTTACCAATGATCAAAACTTTTTCAAACCTTTTAAATAATTAAATATTCAATTTTTAAATGCTAATTAAAGCCCTAAAAATCAAATAAATTATCAAAAAGCCCAAATAAAGATTTTTCTATTGGTAAAACTCTAAAATGACCTAAAAAGATTAAAAACTATTTTTAGAAATTGTAAAACTAATAAAAACTATTTAAAATGATTTAAAAACTATTAAAACTTAAAATAATTATAAAAATTAATCTAAAAGTGATAAAATTATTCTAAAAGTTGCTAAATTCCTATTTTAATATACTAAACCTAAGAAAAATGTAAAAAGTTGGAAAATGTGAAATTTCAAAAATAATAATAAAATAATATTAAAATAATATTAAAAATCCAAAAATTATAAAAAATTCTAAAAACTTGAAAACTAGTTTATTTTAACCTAAACAATCAGAAAATCAAAGTGAAATTACCAAAATACCCCTAATGGGCCCTCAAATGGGCCAAATCCAAAATCAGTCAACACAAATGGGCTTTTGGGCCCAAAAAGTCAAACTTGGCCCAATTAACTTGGAAAAGCCCTATCTGACTTAAAATTCAATTCTAAGAACAAAACTCTAAAGGCCCAAAAGCTGAATGTGAGCTTATCACAGCTTATTAAACACAAAGCTTATTCTTATTGGGCCTTTCAGCCCATTAAGCCATAAGCTAATGCCATAAGCTCTAATTTGACACACAGCCCTCTTTTAGGATGCTTAAGAGATCTGTCAAAAGAAATTTCCAATAAGCTCACTCAATAAGCCAGAAGATAGAAAAGCAAAAATCCACAAAACGACAAAATAGTCGTTTTTGAGAAATAATGCACCTCAGGACTTGATTCAACTTGCAAAAGCTTTCAAATGGACTCAATAAGCAATATCAATCAACAAAAATCCAATAAGCACAAACAATAAGCCAGAATAAGCACAAATGAACTTATGTAAAAGTCAAAGGAGTTGGTTTTCTAGTCAAACCTTAAAGTCAACCACCCAAATGCTCCAATATGAACAAATGGGTCAAAATATGAGCACCTATTACAAAAACAAAGTTGTTGCTGGTTGGAATAAGCTATTATAGCTTATTGATAAGTTGACACCAAATTTGCACTAGCAGTGGTAACTAGCAGGGGAAGGAGTTCCCACTGCTTTGACTAATTGACCAAGCTTTTATGAGAGTTCTGGTTTGATTAAATTGGAAACAAAGGCACCCTTGTGATCAGTGAATCACAAGGAGTTAATAGCAACAATAAAATCACAAAATGGTTCACACAATAAGCCACAATAAGCCAAACAGTTACCATATATGCTCCAGATATGCAAATAAGCAGTTAAGCACTTAATAAGCAGATTTATCCACAATAAGCCAACCAAACTTAACCAGATGCATACACAAGCTATATAAACTAACAATAAACACAAAGCAACAAGAATCAAACACTGAATCAAAGTAAATAGCAAGATCAAAGCACAAAATGTTTCTGATGAACAATGAACAATATGCAGACAAGTTTTGCTGATATACTTGACACTTGATCCAATTTCAAGCCTCAAATCCTTCTTCCCTGGTGTGGTTAACTATGATTTAGCACTTGTTAGCCCTAGCCTAAGCCTAGATCTAGGTGTCCTCAAAATCCTAGCCAATTTTACCAAGTTATGAAGATTTTATAGCCAAAACAAGAATCTATGTGATCAAACCCACAAAACCTGCAAACAGATGAACATAAGCACCCAAACAACAGATGCCAATACTTGCAACAACACACAAGCACTTAACAAGCCACAATCCAAACTTATGCAGTAATCCCAAACACTCCTTAATCAGTCACTTATCAAAGAAACTTGTGATTTCTTCTAATAACCTACTGATTTTAATGATCAAAAACACTTCCTAGGCAGCAACTAACACAATCAAACACATAAATCACCAGCACAAACACAAATACTCAAAATCAAAGCACCAAATCCAAAACAGTCATAAACATGAAATTTTTAGGGGAATCTTAACAAGAGCTTATACATGCCTTCCACAACATCCTAGGAAGGCCAGCAATGCTCCTTGGACCTTGTTCAACAACTAGAACAAGACCAAGGTACTTCAAATAAGGAGATGCAAATTGCCTTGGTTGATGGTTCAAAGTAGAACCTCAAGGACTTGATATCTTCAACACAAGCAGCAAACAACTCAACCAAGGGCTCTAATCCCTTCACAAGCTTGGTGTTAACAAGCTTGTAAGAGCTTATAGCAAATGGTCAAGGGTTAGTACACAAAATAACCAAAACAGAACCTAGGATTTCAAGGTTTTCAAACCTTAAAAACCTAATGAAACAAGACGTGCCTTAACCACAAGATTAAGGTAGGCCTTAACAATCAAATGGAAATCAGAATTAGGCTACTCAAACACCAAACTTTTAACTAAATCAAAAAGAGATTTCAAATTTCGGAAATTCAAATTTTATTAAGTTTAAAAAGGAATTACAAAGATTAATAGCCTAAAACTGGAACAAAGGGACTCTCACATGTTGAGGTCTCCTTTTATAGGCAAATGCCTGGCTAAACACTATTCACAAACCCTAGAACTGAATTCCCTATTATGCCCTTGTGTCTTCTAGACGTTTTCTGAATTTGAGCTGTCCAAGTTGATCAAGGCTGTTCATTTTAGCTTTGGAATGAAGCAATGAATCATAGCTGTTGTTTGGACACGTCACATAACTTGGAGGCTAAGTTGCATTATGATTGGTGGAAAGGGAATTGAGGGTGGGGTCCATAGTGAGTGGGATTAAGGGGTTTTGGTGTGGGATAGGTTTCTGCACATGTGAATCAAGTGTGTGCAAAGGGAATTGATTTTTACCCTAAGTTTAAGTGGAGTAAAAACTGGGGGTGAAGAAGGGTAAACAGTAGTTCATTTGATCCGAAATTGGGGGAAAAGAGTTGTTTGGCGCATTTTTTGATTTGAAAGTTTGAAAGTGGCAACTTAGGTCCTTGTGTTTTGAGATTTTTGGTAAATAAGGTATTTCAGCCTAGAAAACGTATTTCCCTTTATATTAACTTTCACCACTTGTCACTTTTGGCACCAAACTTTGAAAAAAAAGTTATCAAGGGTTATTTTTGACACTTTTTCATATTTTAAGGGCTGATTTTGGACATTGTTGATTTTCAAAGGTCTTCATTGTATCTTTGGCTTGATAAGGGACCATATTTGGCAATTTTGATTCGTTGAGGGACTAAACTTGCCATTTCTTGAAAGTTGAAGGACCTTTTGTGTAATTTTGACAAACTTAAGGGACCAAACTTGTAATTATGAATATACAAGGGTTTTAAGTGTCATTTCTTCAATAAATGAGGATCAATCTTGTTTATCTTCAAGTCTTCAAGGGTATTTGTTGAGAATTCCATGATTAGGGCCAGGTTCTTTGTACGGCTTCGTTTCTCGTGTCCGTTTTTCCTTGTAACTTGTGATCTTTTGTCTTTTTCACGATATCCATACCTAAAATACACAAGTAAACAAACAAAAGCATATATATGGTATTTTATGACATTTTTATGCATTTAAAGCCCGAAAAGAACGATGAGATCATGTATAAATGCCATCTCATCAAGCTTGATGTCCCATGATATAAGGAGTGTTGTTATATGACAAGCTTGGTTGATTTGCCGTCAAAGCTAAAGATTCAGGGTACATACCTCGAGGCGAATGGTGCATGATCACGTGTTTCTCATGCTGCTGGAGAAAAGCATAGAGTTGATCCCAATTGCACTTATGCAAATCCCTGGTTAACTTAACATCGATAATATACTCACCCCATTCAGCTTGAGGTAAAGTATTCAAAAACTTGGTGTTAACCTGGAATGGAGCAATCACGAGATTGTATACATTCAAATCATTCATGAGAGTAGTGAATCTGAAGTAGTAGTTGTGAAGCGTTTCCCCTGGATTGTACGTGAACCTATCAAACAGATCATACAACTGACATTCCCGTTCCTGTTTAGTAAGAGACGTACCTTGTAGCAAAACCTGTAGACGTTCCCATAACTCCTTTGCAACCGTATATTGACTTACCATTCGATAGATGTCATGTGGAAGAGCTTGGAGAATGGTTTGAAGAGCCTTTTTGTCTGCATCGGCAATAAGTTGTTGAGCTGGTGTAAGTTCTTCAAACTTCCGTGGTAGAGTCACATTGTTAACAACGATGGTACCATAATCAAGTGGACCATTTAGAATTGACTTGACCATAAGCCTCCCATATGTCGGTTTTCCCTTAATGTATGACATCATACGGCCTTGCCATGCTTCAAAGACTTCTTTAATGAGCATTGGAGGGCGATTATCCGTTCCCGTAATGACGGAAATATCCGTAAGTGATGTCATTTGAGGCATTAATGAACTCGGATTCATTTTTATCACTTTAAAGAATCAAAGATTATCGGTTGATCGAGCAGTGAAGTAAGGTTGTGAGTTGTGTTGTGTTGTTGAAGTAAAGCGTGTGTAAGAAGCCAAGATTAAATCCACTAAAAATCGTCGAAAAAACTCGTAAAATACCCCTTGATCCGGAATAATTAAGTTGATTCGGAATAAATACCTTAATGTGAAAAAGATCTTGGTTCGGAATAATTACCTTGATCCGGAATACTTGGTTGATCTGGAATACTTGGTTGATCCGGAATACTTGGTTGATCCGGAATACTTGGTTGATCCGGAATACTTGGTTGATCAGGAATACTTGGTGATCCGGAATACTTGGTTGATCCGGAATACTTGGTTGATCCAGAATACTTGGTTGATCCGGAATACTTGGTTGATCCGGAATAACGGTTGATCCGGAATAACCTGTTGATTCGGAATGCCTTGTTGATCCGGAATAAACCGTTGATTCGGAATGCCTAGTTGATCCGGAATAAACTGTTGATTCAGAATGTTTTGTTGATCCGGAATAAACTGTTGATCCGGAATAAACTGGCAAAATAACTTCGAGACCAAGTTTTGCTGTTTTTTCTTAGAACAAACGAATCTAAACCCGATTTTTGATCAAAAACCACGAAAAGTTTTGTGTTTTCTACCAAAATAAGCTAAACCCAACACTTATCTAATAATCCCAACAACAAAAACACCAAAAATTACAAGATTCAAGGTAGATTTTCCTAAAAATTACTAATACTATCAAAAACTAAAAAGCAACACAAATCCTTACCTTAAATCACCCCATGGCTGTGATACCAATTGTAGAATTGTGATAATCTTATGAATCAATAAGGTGGGTTGATGGTTTTAGAGAGAGAAAGTAGTGAGAGAAAGTGAGAGAGAAATATGTGTTTTATTAAGTGTAAATGTAAGAAACAACCAAAACAATCAACCCCCTTTCCATGGTGGAAAGGGGTATTTATATCCAAGCCACTAATGGGCTTGGGTCGACCCATGACAAGCCCATGGGCCGGTTTTACTTAACTAAGTAAACAAACATTAACTACGAGCTATACAACATTCAATAATATCGTGGAGTGACCGATACTTCTAATATACGTTAAAAACGTATTTCTAACAAAGCGGATCAAAGCTAATCTAAATTCGAAGATCGAATGGCGGGCATGTTTGAAGCCATAATGTGTAAACCGTCTTCCTCAGGTGGTCTTCCTAGTGATACCATTGCAAACCCGCAGGGTGAAATGAAGGTTATTACTACTCGTAGTAGTAAAACTTTTAATGAGCCCATTTATCGTGCTAATATTTCCAAGGAGAAGGAAATTGAAAACGAACCCGAGGTTGTGGTAGAAAAGGAGCATATCTCAAGCCCACGAAGTACCGCTCAAACCACACCTACGGTCGAACCCATACCAATTTTGGAACCCGAGATTCCAAGGCCGTTGCCTAATGCCCAACCCGCACCACCCTTGCATTATCCATCGAGACGTAACAAGGAGACATTAAATGAACGTAACAAACAACAAATCGAGTTTTTTATTAAAATGTTTCAACAAGTACATTTTGACGTAAGTTTAGCCGACGCGTTGTTATACATGCCTCGTTTTGCCTCGAATTTTAAAAGTATGATGAATGATAAGGAGAAGCTTTCCAAGCTATCTAATTGTTCTTCGGTTTATCTTAACCGAATACCAGAAAAAGTAGGAGACCCCGGGAAATTCCTCATCCCGTGTGATATTCAAGAAATGGAAGAATGCCTTGCCTTAGCCGATCTTGGCGCAAGCATTAATTTGATGCCTTTTTCAATGTGGAAATCGCTATCACTTCCGGCTCTTACTCCTTCGAAGATGTCCATTGAAATGGCCGATCATTCAACAATTCTCGTTAAGGTTGGGAAGTTCTACTTTCCGGTCGATTTTATCGTTGTAGATACTCCCGCGGATCCACAAGTTCCTCTAATTTTGGGTCGTCCATTTTTAGACACCTCGAGATCGATTATCGACGTTCACGCTAGAAAGATCACATTACGATTCAACGAGGAGGAACTTGTCATAAACGCCACCAAAAATTCGACACCTTCTCATGTTTACGCTATCGCTACTATAAATCACGTTGATTTAATTGACGTAGTTTGCGATGAATTTTCACAAGAAGTGTTAGAATTTTCCGAAGGTTTAATTAGTGGTAATCCCACTATTTTATATCCTATTGTTGCTAAAAATTCACACTCTCTCGCTCCATTCGAAGGAGGCGATTTTATCGACAATGAAGAAAATGTGACCAATAGTAACGAAAAAATTCCATCATATTTTCCGCCGGTGGAAATTATGAGTGTTGAACCAAAATCTTCAATCGAGGATCCACCAATCCTAGAATTGAAAGACCTCCCACCTCATCTAGAATACGCTTTTTTAGAAGATGAAGATAAGTTGCCGGTAATTATTGCGAAAGATCTTTCCAATAACGAAAAAACCACACTTATTAAAATCTTGAAAGCTCATAAAGGGGCAATTGCGTGGAAAATCTCTGACATTAAACGAATCGATCCTAAATTTTGTACTCACAAAATATTAATGGAGGAAGACTACAAACCCGCTCAATCTCAAAGAAGGGTAAACCCCAAAATTCACGATGTCATTAAAAAGAGGTTTTAAAACTTCTCGACGCGGGAATCATTTATCCTATCTCGGATAGCCCACGGGTGAGCCCAATCCACTGTGTCCCTAAGAAGGGAGGAATGACCGTTGTGCCCAAAGAAAACAACGAGTTAATTCCAACACGTGTTGTGACCGGTTGGAGAGTATGTATCGACTATCGTAAACTCAACGATGCAACTCGAAAAGACCATTTTCCCTTGCCCTTTATGGATCAAATGTTAGAGCGACTTGCGGGAAACGATTTCTATTGCTTTTTAGATGGTTTTTCCGGTTACTTTCAAATCCCTATCGACCTTCGTGATCAAGAGAAAACTACGTTTACGTGTCCTTATGGAACGTTTGCTTATCGTAGAATGCCTTTCGGACTATGTAATGCACCCGGTACGTTTCAACGGTGTATGATGGCTATTTTACACGACATGATCGAGAAGTCGATGGAAGTGTTCATGGATGATTTCTCGGTATTTGGTGATTCGTTTACGTCATGCTTAAATAACTTGGAAAAAATGTTAAAACGATGTGAAGAAACCAATATCGTGCTTAATTGGGAAAAATGTCACTTTATGTGCAAGCAAGGAATCGTCTTAGGACATAAAATATCGAAAGCGGGGATTGAGGTCGACAAAGCAAAAATCGACGTCATTTCAAAATTACCTCACCCCAAAACCGTCAAAGGAGTTCGGAGTTTCCTAGGCCACGCCGGCTTTTATCGACGCTTTATCAAAGATTTCACGAAAATATCTCGACCAATGACACATCTACTCGAAAAAGATGCTCCTTTTGTCTTTAACGAAGATTGTGTCCGAGCTTTCGAAACTCTTAAAGGGAAAATTACCGAAGCTCCTATTCTTGTAGCTCCAAAGTGGAATCTTCCATTTGAGATAATGTGCGATGCTAGCGATTATGCGATTGGAGCCATTTTAGGGCAACGCTATGGAAAGCACTTTCGTCCTATACATTATGCTAGTAAGATGATGACTGAGGCTCAAATGAAATATACTACCACGGAAAAGGAATTCCTAGCCGTAGTATACGCTTTTGAAAAATTCCGGCCTTATCTCGTCTTAACTAAAAGCATAGTGTATACGGACCATTCGGCTATTAAGTACGTTTTGGCTAAACAAGACGTTAAGCCAAGGTTGCTTCGTTGGATTCTCCTCCTACAAGAATTTGATGTCACCGTGCTTGACAAAAAAGGAGCCGAGAATTTAGCGGCCGATCAACTTTCTCGCTTAGAGGATCCTCACAAAGATGTATTCGAGAACAAGGAAATTACCGAAAATTTTCCTCTCGAAACACTTGGTGTGGTGAACTCTAAAGACGACACCCCATGGTTTGCGGATGTTGGAAATACGTTTTACGTATTAGAAAGGATCGGTCACTCCAACAATAGTCAATGTTATAGCTCGTAGTTTAGTTATTTACTTTTATCAAACAAAGCCCAAAACCGAGCCCATGGATTGTATGGGCCGGCGGCCTATTGTAAACCCAAGCCCATCACATGGGCTTGGGTATATAAACCCTCTCCTTTGATGGAGAGGGGTGTGGTTTTCAATAATTTACACATAGTTCTTTCTTAGTTTCTCTCTCTAAAGTGTGAAATCCACCATCTCTCTATCTCTTTCTCTCTCTAAAAACATAAGTATAGATTTACAAATCTACAAATGGTATCAAGAGCTTGGGATGAAATATAGGTTTGTTTGTGTGATTCGTATGTTCTTATAAGCATTTCGTGGCTTTTTGAGTTCATTTTGCCGAATCATCAAAAAAAAATTTTGTGTTTGTTCGTGATTTCAAGAAGCATAACGTATTCAGTAGGATTGTAGTGTTTTTTGGTGTCTTGATTTTGGTTAAAACACAATCTTTCTTGGATCAAAAGTGCAAAAAGTTGGTGTTCTTCATTCCGAAATTTAAGCAGAAACATCCATCGGAAAGTACAGATTGTACTTGGGCTTCCATCGCAATAACCTTACCATCGAAAAGGGTTTGGTTTCTACATTGCGATCGTGGGATTTTTATCACTTATTCCGATCTGAATCATTCCGATAGCTATTGCGATCTGAGATTCCGACGGGTATAAGGAAGTATTTTAAGTCGTTACTCTGCTCGAATTTTGTCAGCTACTTTGCGATCTGGGTATTGCGATCTGAGTATTCCGATAGTTCATTGCGATCTGAAACTTTGCGATAGGACTTTGCAATCTGAATTATTGCGACAGCTTTGCATTGCGATCTAGGCATTTCGATACCAACAACATTTCGACAGTTCTATATTCCGATCTGGTATTACGATCAGACATTCTGATCTGGTATTACGATCTGACATTCCGATCTGGTATTCCGATCTAGACATTCCGACAAACCAAAAATTATTCCTTAAAAAATTTTCGAGAACATATTTTAGGGGATTTTAACATTGTTTCTCGATTTTAACTCACAACAACACAAAAATATTTAACCTTATTTCATTGTTCGATCAACTTTGTAAATCTTAACTTATTGAAATGGAGTATACATCTCTTACGGATAAGTCCATCCTCTCGGGTACGGATAATCGTCCACCAATGTTGGTGAAGACTATGTATGAGGAATGGGCTTCCCGAATGGAACTTTATATGTTGAACAAGGAGAATGGACATCTAATTTGGGCATCGGTGCTCAATGGACCATTAGATTATGGTACAGTGACGGAAGGTACCACTACTCGTCCTCGCACAACGGGTGAGTTGACTGGAGATATGAAGATTCAAGATAAATGTGATAAGTATGCTACAAACATCATTCTTCAAGCTCTTCCTCCAGATGTCTACAAACTCGTCAGCAAACATAAAGTTGCCAAAGAGTTATGGGATAGAATTCGTGTACTAATGCAAGGCACCTCGTTAACTAAACAAGAACGAGAGTGTAAGCTTTATGATACTTTTGATAAGTTCGCCTATGTGCCAGGGGAGACTCTCAATGATTACTATCTGAGATTTACCCTATTGTTGAATGAGCTTAATATCTATGGCATGACAATCCCTAGCTTTCAATTGAACACCAAGTATTTGAACACTCTTCCTCCAGAATGGAAAAAATACGTGACGGATGTTAAATTGGCTAAGGACTTGCATAACACCAATGTGGATCAACTTCAAGCTTTTCTTCAACAACACGAATGCCATGTGATCGAGGCTCGGTTGTCTACACCTCAATTTCATGATCCACTTGCAATGTATGCTTCTCAACAAAAATGGCTTATACTTATCAACAACCATCATACTTGCAGCAGCCACCACCACACATCTATCAGCAACCACAACAACCATCTTATCAACCACCAATGATGCCACAGCAAGAATATCAACAAAGTGTTTATCAACAATCTTTTCAACAGCAACCACCATATCAAACATCACCATCACAAGCCAACACTTCTCCATTGGGCTATACTCCTCAGCAAGGATATTTTCCAATAGAAGCACAACCCGCACAAGCTTTCTACTCTAATGAACTTCCACCAATCCAAGCACCGGTCTTTACCCCAAATGATACGCCAGCTGATGTACTAAACCATCTCACCGCTTACTTGTCAAAACTTGTTGCAACTAGAGGATTTCCACCAACAAACAATCAGCTCCGCACCTCATCAAATCCTCGACAACAAGCCACTGTTCAAGATGGTCAAGTGACGGTGCAACCTATTCAGGGAAGGCAGAATTCATATGGACCTCCTACAAGGACTGGGAACAATCAAGCTGTGAATTCTCAAGCTAGTGGAAATGGGAGTCCTATTGGTCCTAAGAAGGTTGTGACTTGCTACAATTGCCGAGGACAAGGTCATATGGCTAGGGAATGCACTCAGCCGAAAAGGAGGAGGGATGATGCATGGTTTCGTGAGAAGATGTATTTGGTTGATGCTCAGTCTAAGGGGAAGATTTTGGATTCAGAGGAGTTAACATTTCTTGCAGACCCAGGGGCAGCAGATACTGAAGGCATTGCAGTCGTTTCTACTTCTAATGCAGCTTATCAAGCGGATGATCTTGATGCATACGATTCGGATTGTGATGACATTCACTCTGCCCAAGCTGCTCTCGTTGCTAATCTCTCTCACTACGGTTCTGATGTCATTAGTGAGGTACCAACCACATCTAATAATATTGATGATAACCAACATCAAGTTGGGCATGAAAATGACAACCTCGAACAGCATTCGGGAACTAGTAACTCAAATGCTGTGGTATCCAATTCTACACATTTGAGTGAACCTCAACCAAATGCTACGACGGGTATGGAATCTTATGCTCAACATGATTTGGTCATGGTGCCTAAACATATTATTGATCAAATGCATATGGCCCTCAGACAATCCGTAGATACGAATTCCACCCTAACTGCTGAGCTTGCGTTGCATAAAGAAAAGGTCAAAACTTTTGAAATGGTCCCTCAAGAAGAGAAAATAACATGTTCTGAATTTGACCAATTTCGTTTTGAAAAGATTGAACACTTGAAAGAAATAGAATCATTAAAAGCTAATCTTTCCAATGAATTAAAAGAAAAAGAGTCGGTTGTCAGTGATTTTCAGAAACTAAAAATGGATTTCGAAACTCTCGAGTCTAAAAAGGTTGAATCGGAAATTAATGCTACCAAACTTCTTAAATTCAAAGAACAACAACTTTTAAAACAATACGCTTCCACAGAAAAGGTTCATCTTTTAACTAAATCATTTAAAGAATTCGAACTTAAGCGTCTTCAAGATTTACCACCTAATCCCGGTTATGCAAAACAAGCTCAGGAATATATTCCCGGCCTTTATGACATGACCATAATTGGCAAATCGAAAGAAGCACCTTTTGTTCGTAGTACTGAGGAGACACAATCACTTGGGGATGAAACTCATTCTAAAATGCTTTCAAAATTCCATACAATTGATTATGATCAACATAACAAAGATCAATTTTCGAAAAAGACACGCATTCGCTTACAAAAGGAATTAGCAGAATTAACAGTTCTTGTGCCCCAAAGTTTGTCAAAAGAAAACCTTCCTAGTACGTCTCCTACACTCGTCAAAAAGGATTTAACGAAGTTAATTCCACCGGTGAGTAAGGAGTCCGTTAACTTAAATACGGTTCACCAACACTTAGCCAATTTTGACAAGGTCATTTTGGAACGTACGACGGCCACGGCCATAACGGAAGGTGAATGGAACTTTGAGCACACTAGAGCTGCGTTTCGAGATGAAATTGTTCCGTTTGTAAACAATGTTAAGGCTTGTCTTCGTAATATTGATCAAGATTTGTTTTTGGAAATAGAAGAAGTTAGACGTGTTTTCAATGAAATGGAAGATGCTTATGAAAACAGTTTACTTGAAATAGAACGGGTTTCACGCCATAATGATCTTCTTCTGAATCAAGTGATGTCTCATGATATAGTTTCTGTCTGTGTGAATACAAGTGTTGATAATGATTCTATTGTGCATACTGTTGAATCTGTGGATACTGTGGTAGATAGTACTTGTCACGAATCTGACGCTGAATTTTTAAAGCTTCAAGATTCATATTTATCGCTTTCAAAACGTTTTGATGAGATTCAAACACATTGTATTTCGCTTGAATGCAAGCAACAATTTATTCAAGAAATCTTTGAAACGTCATTCGAAGGTGTTAATATCGATGATGCAAATTTTGAAAAGAATTTTCGATTGAATTTACAATCAAAACAGCGTCAGCCAAGTGACAAAGTTGCTAACTCTTTGCCGATAGAAATAGAGAAATCTAAGGAGCTTAACTGTGTGAACGTAATTGAGGCCGCTGAGAGTTTTAGACTTGATCTAGACAATCAAGTTTCCAAGATTTTGTCCAAAGTTGATAACTTAAAACAGAAAAATACACGACTCTTCGATTCAGTACAGCCCGCATGTGTTGATACCACTGCACAGAATCAATCATTGATTGAACAATTGAATCGAAAGTCGGTAGAAATATCTGATTTGAGGGAACAAATTTGTGATAAGAATCTGGTCTTGGCTGAGTTAAAGGAAACACTTCGAACTCTAAAAGGTAAGAATGTTGTGGATGACGCAGCCACTATCTCAGCATCGTCCTCTAGTGCAATCAAAAGAACCCTTATTGCCGTCACACCACTTAACAAGGGCCCTAGGACTAAATTATCTCAAACTTTGGTCACTAAAGATAAGGCGGAATCAAAACCAGCTTCTAATATTCCCGTGTTGCCTTCTACAGGAGTAAGCACCACTACTAAGGCTCAAAGATCTAAGCTTAAAAGAAACAAGAAGAATGATAGGATCTTGCCCCCATCTAGTAGTCAAGTGAAGAAGAAAGTAGAAGCCCATCCTAGGAATGTTATTTCTGTTTTGAATAAAAAGAATCATGTAGCTAAACCTAAAGGCTCTGCGGTTGTGCAGCGTTCTAAGCCTACTGTGAATTCTAATTTAAAATGTTGGAATTGCAATGAATGTATGTTTTCTAGTCATCATGATTCTTGCCTTATTGACCATGTGAATGAGATGCAGGCCCGGAAAAATAGATTAGAATGGAAACCGACTGGAAAAGTGTTAACCCAAGTTGGTTGGATGTGGCGCCCCACTGGTAGAACTTTCACTATAGTAGGAAATACGTGCCCTTTAACTAGGATCACTCCCACTGAAGTGAAGAAAGCGTGCCCTTTAACTAGGAGTACCAAGGCTACCAAAACACAAGCGTGTCCTTTAACTAGGAACACCGACACTACTGTAGGAACCAAGTGCCCTTTAAATAGGTCTACTCCCACTGTGGTGCCCGCGAATAATCCAAAACCTAAGAAAGTTGGAACAGTAAAACCTGTTAGTGCTAAAACTATCATTAGAAAACGCAGGAAATCTAAGGGTCTCAAAAATGTTAGCAATTCTGATAATTCTATATCTGTATCTGCTAACACTCCGGAACCAATAGTTTCCAATGCATTGTCTACTGTTGTTGTTGAAAACAGGTGGTCCAAATTGTTCTCTGGTATTTGGACTCTGGTTGCTCCAAGCATATGACCGGAGATCGCTCTCAGCTCAGAAATTTCGTCAGCAAGTTTCTTGGTACAGTTCGATTTGGTAATGATCATATTGCAAAGATAATGGGTTATGGTGAATATCATATTGGGAATGTTATAATTTCAAGAGTGTATTACGTGGAAGGTCTTGGTCACAACTTATTTTCTGTGGGACAATTTTGTGATGCAAACCTGGAAGTTGCTTTTCGAGAGCACACCTGCTTCATTCGTAATTTGGAAGGGGTTGATTTATTGAAAGGTACTCGAGGGAATAATTTGTATACTTTGTCTCTACAAGACATGATGGCCGCTTCTCCCGTATGTCTTCTCTCCAAAGCATCGAAGACTAAGTCATGGTTATGGCATCGACGGTTATCTCATCTTAACTTTGACGCTATTAATCATTTGGCGAAAAACGAACTTGTTCGTGGTCTTCCTAAACTTTCATTTCACAAGGATCATTTGTGTTCCGCGTGTACAATGGGGAAAAGTACTAAGAAATCTTACAAACCCAAGACGGAAGACACCAACCAGGAGAAACTTTATCTTTTGCATATGGATCTTTGTGGGCCAATGCGTGTTGAAAGTCTTAGTGGCAAAAAGTACATCCTCGTCATTGTCGATGATTACTCTCGGTTTACATGGGTGAAATTTCTTAAGGCAAAGAATGAGGCACCTAAATTCATCATCGGATTTCTCAAGATGATTCAAGTGCGTCTCAACACTACTGTCCGACGCATTCGTACAGATAAAGGAACCGAATTTGTGAATCAAATTTTGCGTGATTATTATGAAGAAGTTGGCATTTCTCATGAAACATCCGTTGCACGCACTCCACAACAAAACGGTGTCGTTGAAAGGCGAAATCGCACACTTATGGAAGCTGCTCGAACGATGTTAATTTACGCAAAGGCTCCATTGTTTTTATGGGCAGAAGCAGTATCTACAGCAGTGTACACCCAAAACCGGTCACTAATTCGTAAACGCCATGGTAAAACACCTTATGAGCTTCTCCATGGAAAAGTACCAGATTTATCATATCTTCATGTATTTGGTTCTCTTTGCTATCCAAATAATGATGGTGACAATTTGGGAAAACTTCAACCAAAGGCTGATATCGGTATTTTCATTGGTTACGCACCCGCAAAGAAGGCATACCGAATCTACAACCGTAACTCTCGCAAGATCCTCGAAACTATGAATGTTGATTTTGACGAGCTGACAGCAATGGCTTCTGAGCAAAGCAGCTCTGAACCCGCACTTCATGAAATGGGACCCAGTAATATTAGTTCTGGTCTTGTCCCAAACAACCCTACTTCATCATCATTTACACCACCTACTAGGAAGGAATGGGATACGTTGTTTCAACCGTTTTTTGATGAATTCTTTGCTCCTCCAAGTATTGTTGCTCCAGAACCTGAAGTAATAGCTCCGGTAACCGAAGTTGTCGCTCCAGCAACCGTTGCACAATCAGATACATCTTCACCAACAATTGGTCAAGATATACCTTCAACAAGTAATTCTCAACCAACACATGTTTCAACTACCCATGTCATGCCTATTGATGATGAAGAGGATGATGATGATCACGATTTGGAATTCGCTCAAATGCGTGAACTTCCATTCTTTGGTGTATCTATTCCCGACCCTAATCAAGCCGGGTCGTCCACCTCAGAGGAAGCTCCTTCTACAGTTTACTCCAATCCACGGATTCGTGAACATGACAGCAAGTGGACAAAGGATCATCCTATAGATTCTATTATTGGTGACCCTAATCGTCCAGTATCCACACGAAGTCAGTTACAAGAAAGTGCACTGTTTTGTCACTCTGATGCTTTTCTCACTGAAGTTGAACCTAAGACATGGCAACAAGCTTTTACTCAATCCTGTTGGATAGAAGCTATGCAAGAAGAACTTAACGAATTCATACGTCTTGATGTTTGGGAACTTGTCCCATGCCCGGATCAAGTGCAGTTACTCACTTTGAAATGGGTTTACAAGGTGAAACTCGATGAGTTAGGCGGAATATTGAAGAACAAAGCTCGACTAGTAGCTCGTGGATACAAGCAATTATTGGGCATCGACTTTATGGAATCCTTTGCACCTGTTGCCCGTTTGGAAGCTATTAGACTATTCCTCGCTTATGCAGCCCATATGAATATGGTCGTCTATCAGATGGATGTCAAGACGGCATTTCTTAATGGTGAACTCAAGGAAGAGGTCTATGTTCAACAACCGGATGGTTTTGTGAATCCTAATTATCCTAATCATGTGTACAAGCTTAAGAAGGCTCTCTATGGGTTGAAGCAAGCTCCTCGCGCATGGTATGATCTTTTGTCACAATTCCTAATTACGCAAGGCTTCGCTAAAGGCAAGGTGGATCCCACGCTGTTCATTCAGAAACGAGGTAAAGATATGATTATGGTACAAATATATGTTGATGATATTATATTTGTAGCCTCGACCCAAACCTTATCGGACGAGTTTGGGACACTCATGTCTTCCAAGTTTAAGATGTCAATGATGGGCAAGGTATCATTCTTCTTAGGTCTACAGATATCTCAGAGTCCCAGAGGCATCTTTATCAATCAATCCAAGTATGCCCTTGAATCGCTTAAGAAGTATAAGATGGAATCTTGCGACCCCGTGGATACTCCAATGGTGGAACGAACTAAGCTTGATGCAGATCCACATGGAGTTGCCGTTGATCCGACACTTTATCGTGGAATGATCGGTACTCTTCTGTATATCACAGCCAGTCGACCTGATCTTCAGTTTGCTATATGTATGTGTGCCAGGTATCAAACTAGGCCTACTGAGTTACACTTAGCTACTGTTAAAAGGATCTTTCGATATCTTAAAGGAACCATTAATCGGGGACTTTGGTATTCGAAGGACTCTTCTATTGCACTAATGGCATATGCAGATGCGGATCATGCGGGTTGTCAAGATACAAGGCGTAGCACGAGTGGAACTTTGCAACTACTAGGAGATCGACTAATCAGTTGGGCATCGAAAAGGCAGAAAGCGCTGCAATTTCAAGTACGGAAGCAGAATACATAGCTATGTCCGGTTGCTGTGCTCAAATTCTTTGGATGAGAACGCAATTAACCGACTATGGTCTAGGTTTCAACAAGATTCCGATGTACTGTGACAACAAGAGTGCAATTGCCTTATGCTGCAACAACGTTCAATTCTCCCGGTCGAAGCATATTGACATTCGCTACCACTTCATCAAGGAGCAAGTGGAAAATGGAGTAATCGAGCTTTACTTTGTCCGATCTGAGTATCAATTGGCGGATATTTTCACGAAGGCTTTAGATCGCGCTCGAATTGAATTTTTGGCCGACAAGCTTGGAATGAGAACCTTCTCGCCTGAGACTCTTAAGGAACTAGCAGATGAAGCGAAAGAATAGTGGTGGTAAAACTATTCTCCGTATCCTTGGTGATCATTTGTATATATTGTTTATATTTTTACCCACAAAAGCAAAATACAAAAATATAAAATCATACAAAAACCATAAAAATTGAAAAATTCAGAAAAATCCAAAAATATTTTTACTTTATTTTTCAAAGGCATGTCTTTTGGTACGATAATATTTACGGCCTTAGAAATGTTGATTAAAATCGACACGGCGCCATAAATAGAGTTCGTACAAAAGTTGTAAATATTTCATAAAACATGCCCAAATGGCTTGTAGTTATTTCAGACTACAACCCGGTTTTCACATTAACGTCAAGTATTTCTTATGAAAGCTTTGGCTAACAACGGGAATTAATTTTCTCGGGCAAGGTTTACTTTAAAACCTTGTAAGGGATCAAGTTTACTTTATAACTTGATCTAACACGAATATATGTACGTTTCAGTGCATTTATTTGTTAAAACAAGAGAAGTCTTGTTTTTATGAAGCTATCATCTCTACAACCATGCTATCTACAATTGGTATCTACATACTCGACGATGCAACTACTCAACCAACGACTACAGCTCTTTCGATAGAACACGGGTCAACAATTGAGGGGGAGCAACTGTCAAGCATTCAGAATCTTCGATGCCGAACGTGCCAAGTTCACAAGTTGGTGTCAAGACAACAATACCAATCGTACATGTGGTGTCAAGAGATGACTTCAGACGTGATGAGGCGACCAACATATGCTGACAAGAACCATTTGATCTTATCATATGATGTTCTCATCTATCAGGTCCAACCTTGTCAATTCTTTTTAATATGGTGAATATGTGATCATCTTACAAATCGATATCATATCTCATGCGTTTGATATCATGAAGATAAAATGGACTTGCATTTTTCTTCCCAAAACTTTTGTTAAAACTTCATTAAATCAATTGATATTAAAAACATCGATTGGGTTAATATTTTTAATATGGGGGAGAAAATGTGATTTAATATGGGATATTATCACTAATGGTTTGACTTAAAGCGCTGGCTCATCTCTACATATGCGAAATGTTTTCGAATATCGTGGCATATGTTAAGGGGGAGAAAAATGGATTTTCTATATCAAAATGGATTTTCATGGTGACATATACTTACCCAAAACCTATTTATTTCACGACGATGAAGATTGTGGTGACATAAGGATGGTAGGATAGGTTAGGTCCTATGATTCTTCCAGAACCGGAGGAATCTTCCCAAGGACATTCCATAGCTAGAAATAGTAGTCCTTAGGAAAGGTGGAGAAAGAATGTGAATGTAGCTGAATGCCGACCAAGTACTTAAGTTAGCACTGGAACAATCACAACAAGGTGCTAGTTATGACGTATCGGTAAGCATTGAAGGGGTTGAAGAATGAAAAAGAATTGTAAAGATAAAGGGTGTAAAGAAAGAAGCCCTCCTTACAACTTTAGGCAGAAACCGGGTCAATACATATGCTATTGAGATCATTTTAATGAATCTTGATATTGAAGACAGACATCATGGACCCAGTGATGCAATGCACAACCCATCCCAGCTAACTCGGATATCTCTCAAAAGATATTTGTTTTAATCACACGGAGATCAACACGTTATCTATCGATTTATTCACTCCGAATAAATTGGTATTGAAAAGGTGGCACTCCTCTCCAGCCTCCGATCACTAAAATCCAAAGTGCACGATCGAGTCTAGAGCCATTTGAGATCATCAAATATCTCACTAGGACACACTTTCATATTTCCTTGCTTCTTCACACACTGTGAAAAGTAAGAAAGAGTTTAAGAGTCCTACGCAAAATCTTCATGATCTTGCCTGAACATCCGAGTAATACGAAAGTATTTACAATGAAGATGGAAATCCTTCTTGAGCGAACATCAAAAAGCTCATGGTAGGTGACTTGTGCGATTCTTTATGAATCAAACTTGTGATAACTGGAAAGCAACGGCTGTTTAATTCTTAACTGAATTTAAACACGTTCCAGGCCTCTACGCAACAGTGATCTTGCCAGAACACTCAGAGTGATACCTTTGTGTTCACGGTGATGAGTGGAAATCCTTCTAGTGTTAACCTCAAACAGCACTTGGTAGGTAACTTGCAAGATTCTATACGAATCAAGCTCGTGACAACTGGAAAGCAACGATGGTGCGGTTCTTAATTGAATTTCACTTGTTCCAGGAACATGAATTGACGGCTTCAAATCATGCGGATATCTTTATCCAAATGATTCACTCTTTATGTTCGCAGTCAGCTTTGGACGGTCGAATAAAGAGAACGGGTTTACCCGCGAAAACCTGTCAGGAAGTTACTTAATTGAAACTATCCGTCACGGGTACGATATCTAATATCGTCCAACGGTCTTCACCGACCGGAGGTAAAATGCTACCGAATTAGAATGAAATGTTCAAAGCCATTTCGTTCGTGTCTACTTATGTTGCGGCATTTGAAGACGGTGGCGTTGCGGGATCCAAGAAGAAGTCGTCCCCGCATGCTTATACTATATGTACTTAATACCTCATCTAATTCAAGAAAGCCTAAAAGTTAAGTCTTCCGCTGTATTGAACTCTAAAGCTTTCAAGAATTACAAAGGTATAAGTATGTGGGACGTGAGGTCACGAAGAGGCGAAGATCACAAGTGATGGATGCACGAGATTAAGGCAAGAAATTAATGCTCAAAGATAGATATCAAAGATCACATCAGCATGTTCACCAGAAAAGAAAAAGAAAAGAAAGACGAAGACTACGAGCTCAAGACAAGCATAGTATGCTAGGTTTATTTTATTATTGTAAATCGGGTAACGCCCTTGTTTGGAGTGACCTCCCTTAGGGGGAGATTGTTGGAAATACGTTTTACGTATTAGAAAGGATCGGTCACTCCAACAATAGTCAATGTTATAGCTCGTAGTTTAGTTATTTACTTTTATCAAACAAAGCCCAAAACCGAGCCCATGGATTGTATGGGCCGGCGGCCTATTGTAAACCCAAGCCCATCACATGGGCTTGGGTATATAAACCCTCTCCTTTGATGGAGAGGGGTGTGGTTTTCAATAATTTACACATAGTTCTTTCTTAGTTTCTCTCTCTAAAGTGTGAAATCCACCATCTCTCTATCTCTTTCTCTCTCTAAAAACATAAGTATAGATTTACAAATCTACAGCGGACATCGCAAATTACCATGCGGGCAACTTCATAATCAAGGGTATGACGACGCAACAAAAACAAAAATTCTTTCGTGACGTCAAGTTCTATTTTTGGGACGAACCTTATCTCTTTCGAGTATGTGCAGATCAACTCGTTCGACGTTGTGTTCATGGCACCGAAGCTACTAATATACTTAGATCTTGTCACGAGGGACCCACGGGTGGTCACCACGGTGCTAATCTCACGGCTAAGAAAGTGTTCAATGCCGGTTTCTTTTGGCCCACGATCTATCGTGATGCACACGTACTTGTGAAGTCGTGTGATTCTTGTCAACGTCAAGGAAAATCCTCTCAAATCGATGAAATGCCACAAAACATAATTCAAGTTTGTGAAATTTTCGACGTTTGGGGCATAGATTTTATGGGACTGTTCCCATCGTCTCGAGGAAACAAATATATCCTCGTCGCCGTCGACTACTTGTCCAAATCGGTGGAAGCTAAGGCTTTGCCTACAAATGACGCGCGTGTTGTTGTGAAATTCTTGAAACAACTATTCTCTCGGTTTGGAACCCCTCGTGCTATTATAAGCGATAGTGGAACCCATTTTTGTAACGACCAATTTGAAAAAGTCTTGAAGAAATATGGAGTTACACATCGTCTTTCTACGGCTTATCACCGGCAAACGAGTGGGCAAGTCGAGGTTTCAAACCGAGCCTTGAAGAGAATTTTGGAGAGGTCGATTGGAGAGAACCGTGCTTCGTGGTCCGACAAACTCGACGATGCTTTATGGGCATTCCGTACCGCTTACAAAACATCTGTCGGATGTACTCCGTATAAGTTGGTTTATGGAAAGAATTGTCATTTGCCCATCGAATTGGAACATAAAGCATATTGGGCATTAAAGCATGCCAATTTTGACTTGAAGACCGCGGGAGATCACCGGAAAATACAATTAAATGAATTGGATGAATTAAGAGATCTTGCTTATGAAAATTCATTAATTTTTAAAGAAAAGACTAAAAAGTTTCATGATGCTAAAATTAAAAACCGTGTTTTTAACATTGGAGATCAAGTGTTACTTTTTAACTCTCGTTTTAAAAATATTTTCTAGAAAGTTTAAATCCCGTTGGTCCGGTCCGTTCACCGTTACACAAGTTTTCCCATATGGGACCATTGAGCTAGCTCAAAATGATGGTCCTAATTTCAAGGTGAATGGACATAGGCTTAAGCACTACTTTGGTGGGGGGAAGTTCTTCTCTTGAACGACCTCGACCAAGTCACCTTCCCCAATGATAATTAAACATTGAGGGGATCGAGTCGAGCTCATGACTCGGTAATAAAAAACGAGGTGCTTCGTGGGAGAGTTCCCATGTCTATCCATGTACATATTATCGCTTTCTAATGTAGTTAATGAGAGGGGATTTGTGCGCTTCCAACTTGTTGTCTCGTGGTTGTTTGTGATTGTGTTATCTAGATCATCATCATCACGTTCAAAGCCTCTCGTGTTCGTTTCACTCGAGCTTCGATCGTTTGCTTTGAAGGAATTTTTCACGAATCCACGACATATATCCTTTTTCTAACAACAGTCTTTTAGCATAACTAATAAACGGCTTTAGATTATTTGTTGCTTACCCTTTCCATACTAGATCCTAAGCATTCGACTTTTCGTCTCTAGTATGGGGGTAATCCACCCTTAAACTCGAAACATTGAGGACAATGTTTACTTTTAGTATTGGGGGGGGGGGGGGGGGGGTGAATAGATACTTACCTTTCCCACGTCCTCGTGCACTTCAAAATTTATCGTTTTGTTTTTTGTTTTCAATAAGGCTAAAAATGGCCGAATTTTAAAATTTTTTGTTGTTTTTCATAAGTGTTTTGAGACACAAATGTATATTTTCCGTTGGGTAGAATAAGAGCTAATTTTTGACTTGATGGGCATTTGGAGCCCCTAACATTCCTTAACCCGCTAAATCAAGTTTTGCTAGACTTTTATATAGGGGACTTTAAAACGCGAAAGTCTTAATTCATACGAGTTAAGAACAAGAACTTTTCGCAAGTTCCTATAAATGATCCTAGAAAGTCATCTATAAGAGGAACTTTAAAATGCAAGATCTAAACTTATCGAAGTCTAAGAAATTGCAAGATCCTATAGTGGCTTGAAAACTCAAAACTTCGATTTATTATAGTCTTAATAAAAGCTAATCCAAATTGGCTTAATTTTGACTTGCACGGCTAAGTATTCACGAGTCTCTTTAAATAGAGGTCTTTATATAGTGAAGAACGAGAGATGATAGAGTTAGACAAGTGATCATGCTAAACGTAGAACATGAAAATGTTCTTTCAAAAACTCATGTGTTTTTAATTATGGCTTTTTCTCCCATAAGATCAATACATTAGGAATAAATAATTGCAATAAATAAGGTCGTACGATTTAAAAGAATTACTTAGCTTCTAGCACAAGATCGTTTAAAAGTTTCTCGTGTTCGAATAGAGTTCATAGCCGAGGCATAACTTATTGAAGTGGGATGCGAAGATTGGCGAAGTCCAAAAAGGCCCTAACAAGGCATGAGGACTCCATTTTGTTGCTAAAGATCCAAGATGATGTGAAGTATCATTGTTCCAAAATCAATATAAAGGATCGAGACACACGACGAAAAGCAATATACTCCCTAAAGATCATGGAGAAAATCTATCCAAAAAGACTCTAATAAAGTATGAGGATAAATATATCCAAGTCTGAAAGGATGCAGATAGTTGTAAATCAAAGTCCAAAATAAATATTGAAGAAAAATGATGAAGTCGTGGTGCAATTTTGAAGAATCTCTCAAAAATGTCAAGTGAAGAAATTCCATATATGAAGAGAAGACCATAATTTCAAGAACGTCTTCCCAAGATTTGAAGTATGAAGTACATGCCAAATATCGGTCCGAGAAAGGTCTCTAATCGTGAAACGAGTTATGTCAAGATATGAACTTAAGGAGATTACGAGAAGCCGTTTTAAAAGATTTTGTACTTTAGCTAAATATTAATTAAATCGTCCTACTTTATTTTCGGCCTTAATAAATATCGAAATAAGTAAATATGAATCACTTGTGATCTATGACAAATAGTTAAAAAATTCTAGAAACATTTCCTTTCTTTAATAAATTAGGATTGCGGGGAGATAAAGTATTACACAATTTTAATGCATGAGTAGTGTTAGCATTGTGACTTGTACCAACAATGATCTCGTTTTTGCACTTAGCATGGAATGTGTGACAATCAAGGATGAAGAAATTTACTCTATGGAAAAGTCACTTGTTTCTATTCATCGACCCTAAAACTCACTTTCGTGATGAAAATCATACATAATGTCTTTAACACATTGTAGAAGTAGCATAGCTTGTTTTTCTTTCAATAAAGGTTCATAAAAATGAATTCTGGAGTTGTTTAGATACTTTATTTTAGCATTACGTGAGGACACGGCAATGGTTTAGTATGGGGGAGTGATGAGATGGCAATTATACATGATCTCATCGTTCTTTACGGGCTTTTAAATGCATAAAATGTCATAAAATACCATATTATATGCTTGCATTTGTGTTTGTATGTATTTTAGGTATGGATATCGTGAAAAAGACAAAAGATCACAAGAAACAAGGAAAACGAACACGAGAAACGAAGACGCACAATGAACCGGGCCGTAGTCATGTTTTATTCAAGAGAAACCCATGAAGACTTGAATATGTACAAGATTGATCCTCAATTAATGAAGAAATTACACTTAAAACCCTTGTATATTCATAATTAGAAGTTTGGTCCTTTAAGTTTGGCAAAATTGCAAAAAGGTCCTTCAACTTTGAAGAAATGGCAAGATTAGTCCCTCAACTATCCAAAATTGTCAATAATGGTCCCTCATGAAGTAAAACATCCATTGAAGACCTTTGAAGATCAAGAAAGTCCAAGATCAGCCCTTGAAATATTCAAAAATGGCAAAACAAACCCTTGAAAACCTTATACCAAAGTTTTATGGCCAAAATATAAAAAGGAAAACTTTATTTGTGAAGGGAAGTCGTTTTTTGGGCTGAAATACTTATTATACACCTTTTCCCAAAGTCTAAGGACCAAAGCTGCCAAGTTTAGAAGTTTAAATCCTAAACACGCGCCAAACACTAATCCACCTTTAAACTCGGATCAAAAGGACTTACTGTAGCAACTATGAACCCAGATTTACCTTTTTACCAACAAAGGGTTAAATGAAATTGGGAGTTCTTCCGTGTGATTCACCTCACCCCAAACCCTTCCCAACATTAAATCCTTCTTCTCCACTCACCAAGGGACCCCACCATCCAACCCGTCACCCAATCAAGTCTCACCCTCCTCTCCAAGGCGATATACGTGGCAAAATCAACAGCCTAGACTCATTCCTTGGCCCCAAAGCAAAATTGTACTGTTTTGATCAAATTGGACAGCTCAAACTACAAATTCCAATTAGAAGATCTCAAGGGCATTTCTGGGAATTTCTAGCTAGGGTTTTATGTATTTTTCATTCTAGAATCCTCCACTTATGTCTATAAAAGGAGCCTCAACATGTGATGTGCCCTTTGTTCCAGATTTTAGCTTTAATCTTTGTAATTCCTTTTTATTGAAATAAAAGTTGATTTTCTGCAAATTTGAGATTTCTCTTTATGTTTTATAAAAGTTTGGTGTTTGAGAAGCTAAAATCTGAGTTCCACTTATATGTTTGATGGTTTTTGAGGCAAGGTTTTAAGTAATAAAACTCGTTGTTTCAAAAATATCAGTTTTCTAGGTTTTATGTTCTTCCTTTGTGTTTGTTGATCTTAGCAGGTACAAGGAAGCTGGTGCTTGTTTTGCTAGCACCTAAGCTTTACCAATCCAAAGTGTGGATGTGCATTTTGGAGGTTTGATTCTCCAAACTCTTTTACTTTTCTGCATATTTTGTGCCAAATATTTGATTCTGTGATTTGTTCTGTGGAAGTGTGTTTTTGTGGCTTGATCTTTTGTGTTGGAGTTTGTTAGGTGATATTAGGTTGATTAGAACTTGATTGGTTGATTGAATCTGAATAATTCTTTGAGAAATTTATTTAACAGATTGTTAAGGGGTGTTTGTGTTAACTATTCAGTCTAGTCTTGAGTTGTTTTGAGCAAGTATTTGGTGGTATTTTGTGTTGGTATTTGTCTCACTAGTGTGTTAGGTCATTTATCTACAAGCTTTGTGATTAGAAACACATAGATTCAACAATAGGCTCTAAAATCTTGATTACTTGGTTAAATTGGCTGAAATTTGGAGGACACCTAGATCTAATCATAGACTAGGGCTAACAAGTGTTAAATCTAGGTTTGTTCAACCAGGGAAGTAGGATTTGAGTGTTGAAATTGGATTTATTGTCAACTATATCAGAAAAGTGCTTGTGTTCTTGGTTTGTTCATATCAGCAACCTGCATATGCTTGATTTTGCTTATTTTCTTTGATTCAGTGATTGGAATAAGTTTTTTTGTGCTTATTAACAGATTATATAGCTTGTGTAATCATTTGGTTCATTTTGGTTGGCTTATTCATGCTAAAATTGCTTAAAAGTGCATAACTGCTTATTTGCCAAGTCTGTGCTATATCTGGGGATTGTTTGCTTATTCTGTGATTATTGGCTTAACTGAAGTGTGATTATTTGCTTGATTGTGACTCCTTACAACTCACAGGTTGTAAGGGTGCCTTTGTCTTCCATCAAAACATAGTAAATCTCTCACAAATCACAAGTCAAATAGTCAAAGCAGCGGGAACCAGTTCCTACTGAAAGTCCCCCCTGCTAGTGTAAATTGGTGTTCAGCTTATCAATAAGCTAATCCAGCTTATTTAAACGTGCAACAACTTTAGTTTTGTAATAGGTGCTCCTTATTTGACCCATTTGTTCATTCCGGAGCATTTGAGGAGTTGACTTTAAGGTTTGCCTAGAAAACCAACTCAATTGACTTTTTCACAAGTGCTTATTGCTATAATCCATCTTATTGGTTTTGCTTATTGGACTTTTGTTGATTGAATTGGCTTATTGAATTCATTTGGAGTGTTTTGCAAGTTGAATCAAGTCCTGAAACGTCCTAGAACTCTAACCTGACTATTTTGTCGTTTTGTGGATTTCTACTTTGCTTATTTCTGGCTTATTGAGTGTGCTTTTTCAAAGTTTCTTTTCACAGATCTCTTAAGCATCCCAAAAGAAGGTTTTGTGTCAAATTAGAGCTTATGGCATTGGCTTATTGCTTAATGGGCTTATTAGCCCAATAAGAATAAGCTGTTGGCATTTTAAGCTGTGATAAGCTCAGAATCAGCTATTAGGCCTTTAGACTTTTGTGTTTCGAATTAAATTTTGAGTCAGATAGGGCTTTTCTAGGTCCATTGGGCCAAGTTTGACTTTTTGGGCCCATTAAGCCCATTTGTGTTGATTGTTTTGACTTTTAACCCATTTGGGGGCCCAATAGGGGTATTTTGTCATTTTGATTTCCCTTTATGTTTACTTAGGTTAAAATAAGCTAGTTTGCAAGTTTTTATAATTTTCTATAAGTTTTGGATTTTTAATATTATTTTATTATTAAATTTCAAATTTCACTTTTTTGCAATTTTTATATTTTTCTTAGCTTAAAAACATTAAAATAGGATTTTTGCAACTCTTAGATTAATTTTATCATCATTTTCCTAATTTCTAGAATTATTTTAAGTTTTTAATAGATTTTAATCATTTTAAATAGTTTTAATTAGTTTTAAAATTCATAAAAATAGTTTTTGTTCTTATTAGGTTATTTTTGAGGTTTACAAACTTGAAAATCTTGATTTGGGCTTTTTATTATTTGATTTTTAGGGCTTTAATTAGCATTTAAAAATTAATAATTAATTAAATAAAAGGTTTTGGCAAGTTTTGATTTTTTTTAAACCCTTAGATTATTTTATTTGATTTTTAGTAATTTTTTGGGAATTATTAGAATTTATTTTTGTTTTAGCAATTTTTACGGTTTTGCGTTTTTTACGTCTTAGTATAAATTTCACGTATCCGCCTTTCTCTTTTCTCATCCCCTTCTTTCAAATATTAATCTCAAATTAATTACAGGTTAAACACACACATATACCTCCTTGGGAAACGAACTTTTTTTTCACTTTGGGTCATTAGTGCACGGTTTCCCTAAACCGTCGTACTTAATACTTACCGCTTTTACGCCTTTTTCCTAAAGGGTGTAAGTTTACCAAGGAAATTGGACTCAAATTCCTCCAAGAGGAAATCACTCTCTCCAAAAGGTGTTAAGGAGGGAGCAATTGAGGCAACGGTCTCTACATGAAGCATATCTTCACCATTACTCTTACAAGCATCATGGAAATGCTCATCACACACCTCATCAAGCACATCAACTATGTTAATGGTTTCAGAAGCTTTAGACTTCTTAGTCACTTTCTCATCACACACTTTTCCTAACTTAAACACCACTTTCTCATCCTCAACTCTCATAATTAGTTCTCCCTCCGCCACGTCTATTAGAGTACAACCCGTCCTCAAAAATGGTCTACCAACAATTAGAGGAACTCTCGGGTCCATATCATAATCAACCACGACAAAGTCGGTCGGAAAGGTAAACTTATCCACACCTACAAACACATCCTCCGCAATACCTACCGGGTAAGCTATGGTATGATTGGCTAACTCAAGAGTCATCCTAGTTGGAGTGAGCTCGGGAAGAGAGAGTTTTTTCCAAACCGATAAAGGCATGAGATTTATGCTTGCCCCTAGATTCGCCAATGCCATGCAATTTCCACCCCAGGAAAATTACAAGGGATCAAAAAGCGCCCCGGATCTCCAAGTTTTATAGGCAAGGTTTTGAGCAACACGGCGGAACAATTCTCATTAAGGGATTTGTTAGGCAAATCCACCAATTTTTCCTTGTTGGAGAGGAGATCTTTGAACCTCTTAGAAAATTTGGGCATATAAGCAAGAGCTTCCGCAAAGGAGAAGTTTATGTTAATTGCTTGAACATCCTCAAAAAGTTTGAGACTTGTATATCATCCTTGTTTTTCAATTTCTCCTTTCTCAATCTTGAAGGGTAAGGAAAGTTTGGTTTAGGTGTGGTTTGAGTAGGTGGTGTGGTGGAAGATTCATCTTTGTTAGCTTCTTCATTGGAAGGTGTGGAAGGTAAAGGAGAAGTAGGTGTAGGAGGAGAAGGTGTAGGTGTAGGTGGTGAAGTGGAGCTTGAAGGTGGTGAAGAAGATGTAGAAGGCACATCACAAGGTGGAACCGTAGTAGGCTTAACCATAGAAGGTGTAGGAGGTGAAGGTTATTGAGTTGTCTTTCCACTTCTTGTTGTGATAGCATTAACATTGGCCTTTGGGTTTGTTTGTGTGTTAGAAGGTAAAGCCCCTTGTGGTCTTTGGTTAAATGCCATCAAAAGCCTTTTGGTTTTCTCCTCCATGGTAAGTTTTATTTGCTCTTTTATTCTTTTTTCACTTTCACGAATTCTGCTTTCAACATACTCATGAGTATCATGTGTCCCATATCCTTGGTTTTGAACTTGAGGGTATCCTTGATTTGGGAAGGGTGGAAGGTTAAATCCTTGACTGGGTGGATGAAAGTTATTTCCTTGATTTTGAAAGTTGTTGGGTGCTTTGTAGTTGTTCCCTTGGTATGGTGGTCTTGGCCCTTGGTTCCGTTGTAACAATTGAGGGGGATTGGATTGAGTAAGGGTGGGTGGATGAGGTGGGAATCCGGGTGGAGCAAGGTAGTTTTGAGACTTGTAAGAAAGGTGGTTTTGATTGATGTTGGGTTTAAAATGTTCTCTATGTTCTTCTTGTTAGGCATTACACTCCCCTTGATAACCTTGAACTTTGTTACATTATTGGTAGGAATGGGGACCTCCACAAGTCTCACATGAAAGAGCAATAACATGCACATCATTGGTGGAATTGTTGCCCAAATATATTTTCATAAAGTCATTCATCATGGTTTGTTGCATATTTTGGGTGGTTTGCAAAATTGTTTGAATTTCCTTTTGAGCTTGAGTCAATTCTTGTATTGATGAAAGGAGTTTAGTCTCAAATGGTTTGGAACCTCCTTCTTGAATGACATGGACTCTCTCATCAAATTGTGTGTTAGTTTGCACCATTGCTTTGGTCTTAATAATATCCCAAGCTTCTTGAATAGATTTAGCAAGAATATTTCCACTCGCGAAAGCATTGAGTAAATCTTGGTGATGAGGTCTTAGTCCATTGTAGAAAGTATTGATTTGGTGAACTTCATCGAATCCATGGTTTGGGCATCTCCTCAATAACTCCTTATGCTCCTCCCAAGCATTACTAAAGGTTTGACTAGGTTTTTGTTGAAATCCTATAATTAGGTTCCTTAAAGCCGTGGTCTTAGAGAGAGGAAAGAACTTGTTCAAAAACTTCTTAGTGAAACCATCCCATGTAGTAATGCTCTTGGGTGGTTGGGTGTCTAACCAATACTTGGCATTGCCCTCTAGTGAAAATTGTATCAAGATTAACTTAATGGCATCATGGGGAAATCCATTGTACTTAATGGTGTTACAAAGAGCAAGAAACTTCTTAAGGTGATCATGTGGATTATCATTCTTATTCCCAAAAAATGGTGTGTTTGAAACCAAGTTAATCATGGATGTCTTAAGCTCAAAGGTGTTTGCGGGAATATCGGGTATCTTAATAGCATCAGCATATCCTTGCACATTGGATTGCAAGTGCTCCATCAAAGGTCGAGTATCCATGGCGGCCATAACTTCGTGAACGGGGTCGAAAGCACGATTCTCAGGATCGGCTTGATGAACGGTGTTGGTTTTACTCTTTCTCTTTTTCTTCCTTTTGGGAGGAAGGGGTTGTACACCAATCAGTATGAGTGCACGCCCTCGTATGAGCATGCAACTAAAAGCGAGGAGTGAGAGAGGAGCTCTCGTTCGACTTTGGAAAAGAAGGGATTATCCTTTCCGAGGTTCAATATGAAATATCCACAAGAAAGTATCATATACGTAAGTAATACTTGGGTGGCAAGACCCCCAACAAGCTTTCCTTCTTAGAATACGCACTAGTGAATGGGGGGTTAGGTGGCGCGAAGCACTTAAGTATCTATTAACCCTTAGACGACATTTTATAGCGCGTCGCCTATCTATTCACTTGGATAGTTTGTATTCTTCGAATTCTTGCTTTTGGAAGTACTTATCTATTCTTGCCTTTAATTTACTTTGATCGATACACGAACTTAGGACCGGAACGCCCCTGATAATATAGAGAAAATATTTTTGTATTTACGGGTTTTTTTTAAGAAAATACTATATGTACATAAAAACCGAGGAAATCTAATAATATATATTTTTGGGTGCAATCTCTTAGGAAAAAGATTGCTTTTTGAGTTTTTTTTGTTTTTTTGGTCAATTCTTTAGGAAAAGAATTGTTTTTGTTATTTTTTAGTTTTTATATTTTTATATATTTGATTTTTTTATATTTTTGATTTATGATACGTAAAAATAACGTTCACAGGGTGAATGGATCCCAAAAGCCGATGAAACCGTCAATCAAGTCTCTCGTAAAGTCAAAGAACCGGCAACGGCGCCATTTGAAATTGAGTGTTTTGAAGTTCATTTTTCTCGATTCTTGACAAATTGAAAGTCCTAACAATCTCAAGTTTATTATTGTTTTTGGTTGATAGGGTTTTTTGGATAGTCTATGTCTATTTCAAACAATCACGTAAAAATGATGAAAAATATCAATCTACGTATCCGTAAAACACGTTGCAAATACTAATTAATATTCACAAAAGGACAAAAATGTAAAACATGAAAGTAATGTGTTAAAAATGTAAACTAATTGAAACTACAAAGCTTGAAATGTAAAATCCAGAAAAGTTAAAGGACCAAATGTGTAAATTCTAACAACTTTTAACTAATTTTAACAAACTTGAAAACTACTAACTGAATTTGACAATTAAAATAAAGTTAAAGGACTAGATAATTGCAATCCCTAATAACTAGAAAGATTAGCCAAAGATTAAAACAGATTCGAACAATAAGGACTAAATGGCAAATAAATGGAAATTTTAAACAAGAACGGGCACAAGTAAGAATTAAGCTCGTATGAGCTTAATATTTGACCAAATAAGCTCAAACAAGTTTCAATCGACTTAAAATCGAAAATCACTTAGACCAGTTCAAGGAAATTGCTTAAAAATCAATAGAACTCAAATAAGCTCAATCCAATAAGCCATGAATAAGCTATCTACAAATCCAGACATGCACATTCAAATTTTAAAGTTCAATCTTGTTAAGCAGGTTATTGAGAGTGTGGAATGTCTTTTCTTTTGGAAAATGACCAAGTGAATAAGCAGAAAAATGGAATTAAGCTGAATCCTAGCTTATTTGACTTTTGTTGACCAAAAGTTGAAAAATCTGAAAAGCTCAAATTTCACTCAAGACATGGTTCTAAACAAGAATGTGAAAGAAAATCACAGGTTTCATGAAGTGGATTAAGCTCTAGAAGAAAACAGTCTACTCAAATATCACAGAAACTTGCATTAGCTCAAGAGCTTATTCAAAAGCTATTTTCTAGCTGAAACATGAATATTGTAGAAATTCCTTTTACAGAAGTAAAAGTCGGATGTTAAAGCACAAGTAGAAACTAGTTTCACTAAAATTGGCTAAGAAATGAACTGGTGACAAGAGATTGAAAGTATATACTTTTCTGATGAACAATATCAAAAACTTGACCCAAACTTTTTAATGACCAATTACCTGTTTGACCACAATTTTGACTACAAACTTGAACACGATTGTTTACAAATGACTTACTGAATGGAAAATGAACAAGACTTATCAAGATTATCTGACTTGAATCACTAAAGTATGCAGATCCAAACACTAGTTATGTAAACTAGAATGAATTTTTACAAAGCAACTCTGATTTAAAAGATGAATCAAGTAAAGACTTATATCAGAACAAGTTTAAAAAGTAAAATGAAAGTTGAATGAGCTATAAACAGACTTGTAAACACACTAAAACTAAAAAATGCACTCTACAAGCACTTACTGATGAAATTCAAGGTAAAATCAAGTAAGATCAAACTAGAAGCTATCAAACTACTATCAAGCTATCAAATCATCACAATTATGCTAGAACAAGTCAAAAACACATTATCAGAGCAACATAGAATGATTACACTAGAATTTAGCATGCAGACTTCATTTTAGAGGAATTTAAAAATAGGATTTTGCAAACTTGTGAGATTAGGCCAACTGATGGAGTAGGTAGGCGCTGAGCCTCCTAAACAGTGCTAAACACCTTAGCACTTTCATTTCCCAATCAACCATCAACCATCACCATTTCAGATCATTTTTTACCCAAATCAGCTGCAAACATCAACACATCAACTGGAATGATCAAGGACAGCTACAATACCTCACAAAGCTTCTAATGATCAAGTTTGATCATTAGAAACTTATATCAGCAATCGTAACAACAGAAATGCAGTGAATAGTAAGAAGATTGAGAGAAATTGAGTGATTTTATTGAATTGAAGTGAAAGTTTGTTACAAATGGTAGGTAAAGTGGTTACAACTAACTAATAACTAACTCAAGAGGTTGTCAAGCTCTTGAGTTCGTTATACTAACTGAAATCTAACAGGATTGAGAGAAGAAATAAAAGTGTGTGTTTTCACACTTTTCTACATGTCACAGATAAGAGACTAATTGCCTATTTATAGACGCTGGTGATGATGTGCAGGGGATGTCTGACGTGTTTCCACCAATCAGGAGCTACCAGGTGTCATAAATCTTCCAATTGTAGTTATCCGTTGAAGAGCTTGAATTAGGCTTTTCTTCTTGGCTGACTTTTAGGCTAATTGAGTGAGTGGGTTGAATTTGTCATCCAAAAACAAACACTTTTCATGTAGACCACTTTTCTTGAAACTCATTGTAGACAAATCTTCATTCTGGGTTCGTATGAAGAAGAAGATTACACGTGGGATGATGTGGTTGGTTAATTTTGTGTCACACAGATCACTATCCAAAATGGATAAATGTGATTATTGCATGGCGTTCTCCTATTGGCCAACAAATGAGATAGAGGGATGTTACTGTGCAGATTCGTTGCATTTATTGAGTTGGTGAGCTGGCCACTTTGTTGGCAATCCGTGTCTTAATTTTCAAGCAATATGATTGGCCCATAGAAAATAGACACAGATCAAGACCAAATTTGGAGACTTTTTGACACTTTCAACCCCTTAACTTTGGCAGAATATCCAAATGAGCCATAATCTTCATTCTAATGTCATTTTTAGGCCTTCAACTTGCATTTTTTTATTTTGGCCCTTTGACTTGGTTGACTTTAGAGTTGACCAGGTTTGACTTGAATCTTGACTTTGACCAAATTGCACTTTAAGTCCCTCAACTTTGGAATGTTGTCAAGATAGGTCCTTCATCTTCAAAGTCTTGTCATATTTGATCCTTCTTTGTCTTTTTCATCATAAATGAGCTTGATTTTTTTTTGTTTGCTTGAAAATGTATCCATGTTATCTATTTAAGCACAAACACAAAACATACCACATAATTCCGCTTTATAGCACAAAAGTTAGGTATTTTCCATGTGTTTTAGGGTGATTTGTTGATTAATTGATATGAGATTTTGCTCATATCAGTGACATATAGCATTTTGTACTAGTGCAAGAACAAACAAACATATAATTTCCACAAAAATTATCACATTCAATTTAAAAGAGGAAGGGAGTTCAAAATATGTACCTCCTTTGGACTTGTTCAGACCAAGGAGTCACCTTGATGCCCCTACTTAACCTGATTCAAAGAGGTGAGAACTTTTGGGATGTGAGCTATTGCTGATGTAGAGAGAGAGAACTATATACCTTCAAATACAATAGAAACTCCACTAATCTACTAGTCTTTTTTGTACCTGTTAAGAAAACACACAAAACAAGGAAAATGATTCAAGTGCGTAACACCTCTCCAAAACTCTGGTGTCAAGTGAGTTTTGTGAAATTTTATGCAAAGCGAGCAACAAAATAGAGATAATGCATTTTTTTTTGAAAAATATAAAACTTTGGTAAAGCTTTTGCAAGAAATGAAAAGTAAACAAGTAAAGTAAAAATAAGCTTAAAGATGAACTTATGAGCTGATATTGTCAGTATAAGCTCAGAAAATAACTTGGGGCTTATTGGTTCTTACAGCTTAAACAAGAACTTCTTGAAAAACTTTGATAGGACTAAATTAAAATTTTGCAGAAAATATAAAGGTTTAACACTAAAATAATGAAAGATAAATGGAACATAGCCTTGTATAAAGTTAAAATAATCTTTTTTTTATTAACATTAAAATATTTCTACAAAAGCTGGAACAACCATATGAGATAGATATATCTCATATATATACTATGTCTAAGTACATTCTAGAAAACAAGAAATGTAAAACCCTAACAGCTATGCTTTTCCAAAAATGCCCCCTTGATATTAGAATTTAAAATTGGTCATAATCATGCCATGTGACCCCTGGTGTAGTACAACTGTTTTGATGCAATCTTGAGCGTTGGAAAACCCTTAGGGAGTAAGAAATTAACTTGGTTCGTAGATGGTTTTTTAAAGATTCCATATTTGCTAAAAAAGCACCAACAAGGGAGCAGGGGAGGCACGGTGTGGGCCCTGGTGAGGTGGGGATAAAGGTGTAGTGTGTGGATGGATTAATAAAACCATCAATCTTTGATCTGGATTGGATGGAGGTCTAATTTTCAAGTTTGAGGGGATTAGGGTTTTGGGATTAAGAATCGTGAATAGTGGGTGATTGTAGGAAAAATTACACCCTTTAGGAAAAAGGCGTAAAAGCGGTAAGTATTGAGTGATGATTTAGGAAAATCAACACTAATGACCCTTAATGAAATGAAAGTTCGTTTCCCAAGGAGGTATATGTGTGTGAAAAACTTGTTAAATGTTTGTGATTAATGATTGGTTTAGAAGGGGATGAGAAAAGAAAATGACGAAGACGTAAAAATAAAAATTAACAAAAAAAATCACTACTAGAAAGTTAAAATGTAGAACCTTAAAAACCACAAAAATAAAAATAAATTCTAAAAATTACCAAAAATTCACCAAAAATCAAATTAAATAAACTAAGAGTTTACCAATGATCAAAACTTTTTCAAACCTTTTAAATAATTAAATATTCAATTTTTAAATGCTAATTAAAGCCCTAAAAATCAAATAAATTATCAAAAAGCCCAAATAAAGATTTTTCAATTGGTAAACCTCTAAAATGACCTAAAAAGATTAAAAACTATTTTTAGAAATTTTAAAACTAATAAAAACTATTTAAAATGATTTTAAAACTATTAAAACTTAAAATAATTATAAAAATTAATCTAAAAGGTACAAAATTATTCTAAAAGTTGCTAAATTCCTATTTTAATGTATTTAACCTAAGAAAAATGTAAAAAGTTGGAAAAAGTGAAATTTTAAAAATAATAATAAAATAATATTAAAAATCCAAAAATTATAAAAAATTCTAAAAACATGCAAACTAGTTTATTTTAACCTAAATAATCAGAAAATCAAAGTGAAATTACCAAAATACCCCTATTGGGCCCTCAAATGGGCCAAAACCAAAAACAGTCAACCAAATTAGGCTTTTGGGCCCAAAAAGTCAAACTTGGCCCAATTGACTTGGAAAAGCCCTATCTGACTTAAAATTCAATTCTAAGAACAAAACTCTAAAGGCCCAAAAGCTGAATATGAGCTTATCACAGCTTATTTAACACTCAGCTTACTCTTATTGGGCTTTTCAGCCCATTAAGCCATAAGCTAATGCCATAAGCTCTAATTTAACACACAACCTTCTTTTGGGATGCTTATGAGATCTGTAAAAAGAAATTTTGAAAAATCTCACTCAATAAGCCAGAAATAAGCAAAGTATTATTTCATAAAACGACAAAATAGTCGGGATTGAGAAATAAGGAACCTCAGAAGCTCTAGTTTGTTGCAAAAGCTCACAAATAGCTTAACTAAGAATAATCAATCAAGAAAATCACAAAAAGCCAAGTAGAATAAGCTGTAAGAACAGATAAGCTGGCTGAAAAAGCCAAATAAGCTAGTTTTCTAGCAAAAGCTTAACCAAAAGACTTGTAACCTTCTAGATTTGATATTAAGCTGAGAAAAATGATTTCTATTACAAAAGATAAGTTGTTGCATGTACCAATAATCAAAACAGATTCAATAAGCTTAGAAACCAAGTTTGACCAAAAGTCAAACGTTGATAAGTTGAAATCAAACGCTGACAGGAACAAAGTAGGCGTTGACAGACTTAATGAAGTGTAAGGACTTGTTTTTCACCCTGCTGGTCAAGGTTTGAGTGCAAACCTTGTGAATCAAGGCTTACCAGTTGGGTAAACTTGATGTGTTTTGGCATAAATAAGCCAATAAGCCAGTGGGCTTATAAGCTATGAACAAAGCAATCCAAATAGCCAAATATTCTCACAAGCAGCATACAAATAAGATCCAAGCAACAATACAACAATCCTAATGCTAGAAATCACAATGCAACACCAAATGAGGTGGTCACTTTGCTGATGCAAATGACCACTTCAGCAGACTTTGATAAGCTACAAAAACCACAATAAGCCACCAAATTCAACAAGCAGATAACCAATAGATAGCTTATCACCCAAACTATTCCCAAACCAAATTTCAGACCTTAGATCCAACAAACAAAGAAGTTATTGGATCTGATGTGTTTGACCAAATTGAAAACCAATTTTATTAGATTTTTGCAAAACTTAGAATCCCTTTTCCAAACTTTCAGAAAGTAAACCAATGGCTAAAACTTGTGTATTAGGACTTGTTTAGACCACCCAAACCCTACGAACCAAGGGTAAAAGGTCACAAGGCCTTGATAACTAGTAATCCCAAACAACCCTTAATCAAGCATTTAACAAAGGAACTTGTGATTTTAACTAATAACCTACTGATTTTAATGATCAAAAACACTTAAACAATAGCAACTAACACAATCAAACTCAAAAATCACCAGCACAAACACCAATACTCAAAATCAAAGCACCAAATCAAAATCAGTCATAAACATGAATATTTGAGTGGAATCTTAACAAGGGATTATACCTGCCTTCCACAACATCCTAGGAAGGCCAGCTATGCTCCTTGGACCTTGTTTAACAACTAGAACAAGACCAAGGTACTTCAATGAAGATGATGCAAAATGCCTTGGTTGATGGTTCAAAGTAGAACCTCAAGGACTTTATGTCTTCAACACAAACAGCAAACAACTCAACCAAGGGCTCTAATCCCTTCACAAGCTTGGTGTCAACAAGCTTGTAAGAGCTTATAGCAAATGGCCAAGGGTTAATACACAAATAAGCCAAAACAGAACCTAGGATTTCAAGGTATTCAAACCTTAAAAACCTTATGAAACAAGACGTGCCTTAACCACAAGATTAAGGTAGGCCTTAACAATCAAATGGAACTCAGAATTAGGCTACTCAAACACCAAATTTTTAATTAAATCAAAAAGAGATTTCACAATTTCAGAAATTCAAATTTTATTTAAACTTAAAAAGGAATTACAAAGATAATAGCCTAAGACTGGAACAAAGGGACTCTCACGTGTTGAGGTCTCCTTTTATAGGCAAATGCATGGCTAAACACTATTCACAAACCCTAGAAGTGAAATTCCCTAAATGCCCTAAGTCCTTCTAGACGTTTTGATGGAATGAGCTGTTCAAATTCATCTTGGACGTTCATTTCAGCTTTGATATGAAGCAAAGAGTCTAGGCTGTTGATTTGGCCACGTCATTTTACTTGGAGGACAAGTCGTGTTTTCATTGGTTGAGAATGTTGAGTGTGGGGTTCAGGGAGTAGTGGGAGTGAGGGTTTTGTGTGTGGGATTAGTTTCTGCACATGCGAATCAAGTGTGGGTGTGGGTAATTTTGATTTACCCTTTGTTTTAAGTGAAGGTAAAACTGGGTTCATAAAGGTGAATAGTAAATGTTTTGATCCGAAATTGGGGGAATGGGATGTGTTTGGCGCAATATTCAGGTTTGAATGTTTCAAATGCACACAATTGGCCCTTCTTTTTCCTTTCTTTTGTCACTTGTGTTTAAAAGTCTGTCAGCGTCTAAATATACTTGTAACAACTTTCACAACTTGACATTTTTTGCACAAAACTTTCCAAAAGGTGTATCAAGGGTTATTTTTGGAACTTTTGCATATTTGAAGGACTGATTTTGGACAATGTTGATCTTCAAAGGTCTTCAATGTATCTTTGGCTTGATGAGGGACCATAATTGACAATTTGAAATTGTTGAAGGACTAATCTTGCCATTTCTTCGAAGTTGAGGGACCTTTTGTGTAATTTTGACAAACTTAAGGGACCAAACTTGTAATTATGACTATACAAGGGTTTTAAGTGTCATTTCTTCAATGAATGAGGATCAATCTTGTTTGTCTTCAAGTCTTCAAGGGTATTTGTTGAGTTTTCCATGATTAGGGCCCGGTTCTTTGTACGGCTTCGTTTCTCGTGTCCGTTTTTCCTTGTATCTTGTGATCTTTTCTCTTTTTCACGATATCCATACCTAAAATACACAAGTAAACAAACACAAGCATATATATGGTATTTTATGACATTTTTATGCATTTAAAGCCCGAAAAGAACGATGAGATCATGTATAAATGCCATCTCATCACTCCCCCATACTAAGCCATTGCCGTGCCCTCACGCAATGCTAGAATAAAGTATCTAAGCATCACCAAAGTTCAATTTTATTAACCTTTATTGAAGAGAAAAAAACTTGCAACATACTACGAAGATGTGTAAAGACATAATGTATGATTTTCATCACAAAAAGTGACTTTTAGGGTCAAAGAATAGAAACAAGTAAATGTCCCTTAGAGTAAACTTCGTCATCCTTGATTGTCATACATTCCATGCTAAGTGCAAAAACAAGATCATTGTTGGTACAAGTCACAATGCTAACACTACTCATACGTCCAAATTGAGTAATACTTTTTCTCCCCACAATCCTAGTTATTATAAAAGGAAAATGGGTTACTAGCATTTTTTATATATTTGTCATGGATCACAAGTGATTCATATTGACTTATTTGAGTAGTTATTAGTCCGAAAGCAAAGTAGCATGATTTGATCAATAGTTAGCCGAAGGACAAAATCTTTTAAAACGGCTTCTCGTGTATCTCCTTAAGTTCATATCTTGGCATAACTCGTTTCACGATTTGAGACCTTTCTCGGACCGATATTTGGCATGTACTTCATACTTCAAATCTTGGGAAGACGTTCTTGAAATTGTGGTCTTCTCTTCATATATTTGGAATTTCTTCACTTGACGTTTTTGAGAGATTCTTCATATTGGACCACGACTTCATCATTTTTCTTCAATCTGTACTTTGGATTTTGATATACAACGATCCGCCTCCTTTTCGGACTTGGATATATTTATCCTCATACCTTGTTAGGGTCTTTTTGGATAGACTTTCTCCATGATCTTTAGGGGAGTAATTGCTTTTCGTCGTGTGTCTCGATCCTTCATATTGATTTAGGAACAATGATACTTCACATCATCTTTGTATCCTTAGCAAAAATAGAGCTCCTCATGCCTTGTTAGGGCCTTTTTGGATAATCGCCAATCTTCGCGTCCCGCTTCAATAAGTTATGCCTTGGCTATGAACTCTATTCAACCCTGAGCAACTTTTAAACGATCTTGCGCTAGAGGCTAAGTAACCTTTCAAACCGTACGACCTTACTTATTGCAATTATGATTTATTCCTAATGCATTGATCTTATGGGAAGAAAAAGCCACAATTAAAAACATATGAGTTTTTGAAAGAACACTTTCGTGTTCTATGTTTAGCATGATCACTTGTCTAACTCTATCATTTCTCGTTCTTCACTATATAAAGACCTCTAATTAAAGAGACTCGTGAATACTTAGCCATGCAAGTCAAAATTAAGCCAAATTTGGATTAGCTTTCATTAAGACTATATCAAATCAAAGTTTTGGGTTTTCAAGCCACCTATAGGATCTTGCACTTTCTTGGACTTTTTCAAGTTTAGAGAATGCGTTTTAAAGTTCCCTTGATAAGTGACTTTCTAGGATCAGTTATAGGAACTTGCGAAAAGTTCTCGTTCTTAACCCGAATGAATTAAGACTTTTGCGTTTTAAAGCTCCCTATATAAAAGTCTAGCAAAACTTGAATTGAGCGGGTTAAGCAATGTAAATGGCTCCAAATGCCCATCAAGTCAAAAATTAACTCTTATTCTACCCATCGGAAAATATACATTCGTGTCTTATAAACACTTATGAAAACTAAGAAAAATTTTAAAATTTGGCCATTTTTAGCCTTATTAGCAAAACAAAACATTGAAAATTGGAAAGCGTGAGGGCGTAGCAAAGCAAGTACCTATTCACCCCCCCATACTAAAAGCAAACATTGTCCTCAATGTTTCGAGTCTAAAGGTGGAGCACCCCCATACTAGAGACGAAGAGTCGAATGCTTAGGATCTAGCATGGAAAGGGTGATCAACAATATATCTAAAGCCGTTTATTAAGTATGCTAAAAGATAATTGTTAGAACAATAAAGGATATGTCATGGATTCGTGAAAAACTTCTTCAAACGAACGATGGAGGCTCATGTAAACGAACACGAGAGTCTTCAATCGTAGATGATGATGATGATCTAGATAACACAATCACAAACAACCACGAGACAACGAGTTGAAAGGGTACAAGTCCCCTTATTAGTGAATAGTAAGCATAAAGGATAAGCATGGGATCTCCCCCACGAGGCACCTCGTTTTTTATTACCGAGTCATGAGCTCGACTCGATCCCCTCAATGCTAATTATCATTGGGGAAGGTGACTTGGTCGAGGGCAACCATTAAGGAATTTCCCCACCAAAGTAGTGCTTAAGCCTATGTCCATTCACCTTGAAATTAGGACCATCATCTTGAGCTAGCTCAATGGTCCCATATGGAAACACTTGTGTAATGGTGAACGGACCCGACCAACGAGATTTCAATTTTCCGGAAAATATCTTAAGACGAGAGTTAAAAAGCAACACTTGATCACCAACGTTAAAAACCCGGTTTTTAATCTTTGAATCATGAAGCTTTTTAGTCTTTTCTTTAAAAATTAATGAATTTTCATAAGCATTATCTCTTAATTCATCCAATTCATTCAATTGTATTTTCCGGTGATCTCATGCGGTCTTCAAGTCAAAGTTTGCATGCTTAAGGGCCCAATATGCCTTGTGCTCCAATTCAATGGGCAAATGACAATTCTTCCCATAGACTAACTTATAAGGAGTGCAACCAATAGGTGTCTTATAAGCGGTCCTAAAGGCCCATAAAGCGTCATCAAGTTTGTCGGACCATGAAGCACGGTTTTCTCCAATTGACCTCTCTAAAATCCTCTTCAAAGCTCGGTTCGAAACCTCGACTTGCCCACTCGTTTGCGGGTGATAAGCCGTAGAAAGACGATGAGTAACTCCATACTTCTTTAGAACCTTTTCGAATTGGTCATTACAAAAATGGGTTCCACGATCGCTTATAATAGCACGAGGGGTTCCAAACCGAGAGAATAGTTGCATCAAAAACTTCACTACCACACGAGCATCATTAGTAGGCAAAGCCTTAGCTTCCACCCACTTAGAAAGGTGGTCCACCGCGACGAGGATATATTTGTTGCCATGAGACGATGGGAACGGCCCCATAAAGTCTATTCCCCATATGTCGAAAATCTCACACACTTGAATTATGTTTTGCGGCATTTCATCACGTTGAGACGATTTTCCTTGACGTTGGCACAAATCACACGACTTCATAAGTGCGTGTGCATCACGATAGATAGAAGGCCAAAAGAAACCAGCATCGAACACTTTCTTAGCCGTGAGATTAGAACCGTGGTGACCACCCGTGGGTCCCTCGTGACAAGCCCTAAGGATATTAGAAGCTTCGGCACCAAATACACAACGTCGAACGAGTTGATCCGCACAAATCCGAGAGAGATAAGGGTCGTCCCAAAAATAGAACTTGACGTCACGAAAGAATTTTCGTTTTTGTTGTGTCGTCATACCCTTGATTATGAAATTGCCCGCATGGTAATTTGCAATGTCGGCAAACCATGGGGTGGTGTCTTTAAAATTCACTACACCGAGAGTCTCAAGAGGAAATGTTTCGGTAATTTCCTTGTTCTCGAAAACATCTTTGTGAGGATCTTCTAGACGAGAGAGATGATCGGCCGCTAGATTCTCGGCTCCTTTTTTGTCAAGCACGGTGACATCAAATTCTTGGAGGAGGAGCATCCAACGAAGCAATCTCGGCTTAGCATCTTGCTTAGCTAAGAGATACTTGATAGCCGAATGGTCGGTATACACGATGCTTTTAGTCAAGACGAGATAAGGTCGGAATTTCTCAAAAGCATAGACCACGACAAGGAATTCCTTTTCCGTTGTGGTGTACTTTAATTGAGCCTCGGTCATCGTCTTACTAGCATAATGGATAGGATGAATATGCTTGTCATAACGTTTCCCTAAGACGGCCCCTATAGCATAATCACTTGCATCGCACATGATTTCAAAGGGTAATTCCCAATTAGGAGCAACAAGAATGGGAGCTTCGGTAAGTTTCCTTTTGAGAGTTTCGAAAGCCTTAACACAATCCTCATTGAAGTTAAAAGGAGCATCCTTCTCGAGAAGGTGTGTCATAGGTCTAGAGATTTTCGAAAAGTCCTTGATGAAACGGCGATAAAAACCCGCGTGGCCTAGGAAACTCCTAACTCCCTTAACGGTTTTTGGATGAGGTAACTTGGCGATGACGTCTACCTTAGCTTTGTCGACCTCAATCCCCGCCTTCGACACTTTATGTCCTAAGACGATTCCTTGTTTACACATAAAATGACATTTTTCCCAATTAAGCACAAGATTGTTTTCTTCACAACGTTTTAACATTTGCTCGAGATTAGATAAACATGACGTGAACGAATTACCAAACACCGAGAAGTCATCCATAAACACTTCCATCGACTTCTCGATCATATCGTGAAAAATCGCCATCATACACCGTTGAAACGTACCCGGTGCATTACAAAGTCCGAAAGGCATCCTACGATAAGCGAACGTTCCATAAGGACACGTAAACGTAGTCTTCTCTTGATCACGAGGGTCGATAGGGATTTGAAAGTAACCGGAAAAACCATCTAAAAAGCAATAGAATTCATTTCCCGCTAGTCGCTCCAACATTTGATCCATGAAGGGCAAAGGGAAGTGGTCTTTACGAGTGGCGTCATTTAACTTTCGATAGTCAATACACACCCTCCAACCGGTCACAACACGAGTGGGAATTAACTCGTTGTTCTCATTAGGCACAACGGTCATTCCTCCCTTTTTAGGGACACAATGGATTGGGCTCACCCATGGGCTATCAGATATAGGATAAATCATTCCCGCGTCAAGGAGTTTAAGGACCTCCTTTTTAATGACATCGTGAATTTTGGGATTCACCCTTCTTTGACTTTGAATTGCGGGTTTGTAGTCCTCCTCCATTAAAATCTTGTGAGTACAAAATTTTGGGTCAATACCCTTAATGTCGGATATTTTCCACGCAATTGCCCCTTTATGAGCCTTAAGAACTTTCAAGAGCTCGGTTTTTTCATTATTAGCAAGACCTTTTGCAATAATAACCGGCAATTTGTCATCACCTTCCAAGAATGCGTATTCAAGGTGAGAAGGAAGATCTTTCAATTCAAGGATAGGTGGTTCCTCGATTGAAGATTTTGGTTCAACACTCATAACTTCCATCGGCGGAAGAAATGGTGGAATAGAAGTATCATCACTAATCAACACCTCATCTTCATTGTCGATTTCATTTGAAGTGAGATCGCCTCCTTGGAATGGAGTGAGATTTGGTGTGGAATTAGCAAGAATCGGATCCAAAATAGTGGGATTGCCACTTGACGAGCTATCGGAAAAACCTAACACTTCTTGTGAAAACTCATCGCAAACCACATCAACGATGTCAATGTGATTGATGGTAGCGATTGCATAAACATGAGAAGGTTTCGAGTTTTGAGTAGCGTTTATAACAAGTTCCTCTTCGTTGAATCTCAAAGTGATAGTTCTTGCATGAACGTCGATAAGCGATCTCGAAGTATCTAAAAATGAACGACCTAAAATTAGAGGAACTTGAGGATCCGCGGGGATGTCAACTACTATAAAATCAACGGGATAGTAGAACTTCCCCACTTTCACGAAAACATCTTCGGCTACTCCACATGCCATAATCGTAGAATGATCGGCCATCTCGATGGACATGTTCGAAGGAATGAGAGCCGGAAGCGAAAGCGATTTCCAAATGGGAAATGGCATCAAATTAATGCTTGCACCAAGATCGGCCAAGGCGAGGCATTCTTTCATATCTTGTATGTCACAAGGAATGAGAAACTTTCCGGGATCACCAACTTTTTCCGGTATGCGGTTAAGATAAACCGAAGAACAATTAGCAAGCTTTGAAAGCTTTTCCTTATCGCTCATCATACTTTTAAAAGTGGAAGCGAAACGAGGCATATATAACAACGCGTCGGCTAAACTCACATCAAAATGCACTTGTTGAAACATTTTTATAAAAACCTCGATTTGTTGTTTGTTACGTTCTTGCAACTTCTCTTTGTTTCGTCTCGAAGGGTAGGGTAAAGGTGGTGTGGGTTGGTCATTAGGCAACGGCCTTGGAAACTCGGGTTCCACAATAGGTATTGGTTCAACCGTAGGTGTGGTATGAGCGGTACTTCGTGGGATTATAATGTGCTCCTTTTCGACCATCACCTCGGGTTCTTTCTCGATTTCCTTCTCCGTAGAAGTACTTGCACGAGAGATTGGTTCCTTGAAAGTTTTACCACTTCGTGTAGTAATAACCTTCATTTCTCCCTTCGGGTTTGCAATGGTATCACTAGGAAGACCACCCGAGGAAGAGGGTTTACACATGATTGCTTCAAACATCTTAGCCATTCGGTCCTCAAATTTTTATTGCCTAGCATCCGCTTTTAATAACTCTTGCTTAATCTCATGTTGTCCTAATTCCATCTTTTGTTGATTTTGTTGAAGACGTTGGACATTTCCTTCCATTTTGTTTGCATGAGTTTTAAGTTCATTAGCAAGTTCATTTTTAGCTCGTTTTTCAACTCAGATCTTAAGCTAATCATCTCACGTTGCATGTTATCAAATTTAGCATCATTTGCTTTAGCATAATCCAAAAATTCTCCTTGCAAATTTTTAGTGTGAGCATTTTGAAAACCTTGTGTAGTGTTTTGAAAATCACGGTTTTGGTTTTGATTAGAAATTTGTCCATTTCCACTTTGATAATTCCCTTTGTTGTAATTGCGTGAATTGCCTTGGTAATTACCTTGGTTGTTGTTTCGATAATTGTTAACATTTTGGTTTGGTGGAGCTTGATTTTGGCGGGAACCTTGACCGTTTTGGTTGTAAGTTCCCGTTGCTACATAAGCACTCGAAGTGTTACCATCCGCGGTAATGCACTCGGAAAGATCATGAGCTCCCCCACAAGACAAACAACTCTTAGCAACCGCTTTAACCGAAGCGGAATTGGAAGCTTCTTGAGCCTTCCAATGGGACATAAGATTAGCAAATCTATCAAAAAACCGATTTTCCTCATTAGCTTCATCATGTAAGGCGTTAATGCTACAAGACGATTGTGACGATGATGACGAACCCAAATTGGCAACACTCGGTGTGTTACGAGGGCTATAAACCTTAGATCTATTCTCGATGATTTGTAAAGCCTCATTTGTCGTCTTGCACAAAAAATTACCACCCGCGGCGGCATTCAAATAATCCTGTTCATTATCATTAAGCCCATTATAAAAAGTATCAATTTGATGCAATTCCGAAAAATCATGGTGTGGACATTCATGTAACATTTCTTTAAAGCGTTCCCATGCCATTGAAAAACTTTCATTATTTCTTTGCACAAATCATGAAATCTCATTTTTCAAGTGTGTTGTTTTAGATGGTGGAAAAAAATTGTTCACAAACTTAGAAACGAGATCGGCCCATGTAAAAATCGAATTTGGCGGTTCTTTCTCGAGCCAAATTTTTGCGGGTCCATCCAACGAGTATGGAAACAACATCATCTTAATGGCGTCATGTGGAACATCCTTAAACTTGCTAGTGGCGATGAGACGGTTAAAATTCCTAATGTGATAATGCGGGTTGTCTTTCTCGTGACCTCTAAACTTATTTGCTTGCAACATCGACATTAAACCCGTCTTAATCTCGAAATTCTTCGCAAGGATGGCGGGAATCACAATAGCCTCTCCAAAACCCTCGGTGGGTGCTTGTAGCAACTCCATCATAGTACGATTAGCCATGACGACTTCTTGTTCTACAATAGGTTCAACAATTGGAGGTTCTTCAACAATCAACGTTTCTTGATTGGCTTGCTTTTGAAGTCGTTTACGAGCTCGTTTTGCTTGATTACGAGTGATCATAAACTTCACGAAGAACGGGAGGTGAGCAAAGAAGATTCTTTTTGGGTGTTTTGTGAATTTTCAATTTTTTTGTATTTTTGATGATATTTATTTTTTTTGGATTTTGGTGTATCTTCGTAGACAACAATCTACAAAATCTCTCCTCGAATCAAACTCTTGATTAAAGAAGCCTCAAAGGAATGAAAACGATCACGTGGAGTGAACGCCTTCGAATGACTTTAGAACTTTGGTGAAAACCAAATTGTTCAAGAGGGTTTAATCACAAAGAAACCAAGCAAATATAGTATACGTAATAATACTTTGGGCGGCAAAACCCTCGATTAGCCTTCAATCTCAAAATACTCACAATCAAGCGGAGAAACGAGGCGGCGCGAAGCACTGAAGAGCCTTTTTCCTTAGGGTATATTTTATAATACCCGCCTTATAACCACCTTATAGTTTGTATTCTTCAAAATCGAGCTTCACGAAAGTATTTATCTATTTTTGCCTTTTCTTTTTTTGGTTTGAGATTCGAATACAATAACTGAGTGATGAAATCCCAATTAAGGTTGTGTTTTCACACTTTTGGAGATATTGTGAATTTATTGTGATACTTAATACAATATAGTAATAATATTTGTACATGAAAAACCAAGAAAACCGATAATACGTATTAGTAGAGTTCTACTAATACAAATACTATTTATGGTTAATATTAAAAACAACAATACAAATTAATCACGACACACCTCCCCGGCAGCGGCGCCAAAATGATTGTAGGAAAAATTACACCCTTTAGGAAAAAGGCGTAAAAGCGGTAAGTAATGAGTGATGATTTAGGAAAATCAACACTAATGACCCTTAATGAAATGAAAGTTCGTTTCCCAAGGAGGTATATGTGTGTGAAAAACTTGTTAAATATTTGTGATTAATGATTGGTTTAGAAGGGGATGAGAAAAGAAAATGACGAAGACGTAAAAATAAAAATTAACAAAAAAAATCACTACTAGAAAGTTAAAACGTAGAACCTTAAAAACCACAAAAATAATAATAAATTCTAAAAATTACCAAAAATTCACCAAAAATCAAATTAAATAAACTAAGAGTTTACCAATGATCAAAACTTTTTCAAACCTTTTAAATAATTAAATATTCAATTTTTAAATGCTAATTAAAGCCCTAAAAATCAAATAAATTATCAAAAATACCAAATAAAGATTTTTCAATTGGTAAACCTCTAAAATGACCTAAAAAGATTAAAAACTATTTTTAGAAATTTTAAAACTAATAAAAACTATTTAAAATGATTTTAAAACTATTAAAACTTAAAATAATTATAAAAATTAATCTAAAAGGTATAAAATTATTCTAAAAGTTGCTAAATTCCTATTTTAATGTATTTAACCTAAGAAAAATGTAAAAAGTTGGAAAAAGTGAAATTTTAAAAATAATAATAAAATAATATTAAAAATCCAAAAATTATAAAAAATTCTAAAAACTTGCAAACTAGTTTATTTTAACCTAAATAATCAGAAAATCAAAGTGAAATTACCAAAATACCCCTATTGGGCCCTCAAATGGGCCAAAACCAAAAACAGTCAACCAAATTGGGCTTTTGGGCCCAAAAAGTCAAACTTGGCCCAATAGACTTGGAAAAGCCCTATCTGACTTAAAATTCAATTCTAAGAACAAAATTCTAAAGGCCCAAAAGCTGAATATGAGCTTATCACAGCTTATTTAACACTCAGCTTACTCTTATTGGGCTTTTCAGCCCATTAAGCCATAAGCTAATGCCATAAGCTCTAATTTAACACACAACCTTCTTTTGGGATGCTTATGAGATCTGTAAAAAGAAATTTTGAAAAAGCTCACTCAATAAGCCAGAAATAAGCAAAGTATTATTTCATAAAACGACAAAATAGTCGGGATTAAGAAATAAGGAACCTCAGAAGCTCTAGTTTGTTGCAAAAGCTCACAAATAGCTTAACTAAGAATAATCAATCAAGAAAATCACAAAAAGCCAAGTAGAATAAGCTGTAAGAACAGATAAGCTGGCTGAAAAAGCCAAATAAGCTAGTTTTCTAGCAAAAGCTTAACCAAAAGACTTGTAACCTTCCAGATTTGATATTAAGCTGAGAAAAATGATTTTTATTACAAAAGATAAGTTGTTGCATGTACCAATAAGCAAAACAGATTCAATAAGCTTAGAAACCAAGTTTGACCAAAAGTCAAACGTTGATAAGTTGAAATCAAACGCTGACAGGAACAAAGTAGGCGTTGACAGACTTAATGAAGTGTAAGGACTTGTTTTTCACCCTGCTGGTCAAGGTTTGAGTGCAAACCTTGTGAATCAAGGCTTACCAGTTGGGTAAACTTGATGTGTTTTGGCACAAATAAGCCAATAATCCAGTGGGCTTATAAGCTATGAACAAAGCAATCCAAATAGCCAAATATTCTCACAAGCAGCATACAAATAAGATCCAAGCAACAATACAACAATCCTAATGCTAGAAATCACAATGCAACACCAAATGAGGTGGTCACTTTGCTGATGCAAATGACCACTTCAGCAAACTTTGATAAGCTATAAAAACCGCAATAAGCCACCAAATTCAACAAGCAGATAACCAATAGATAGCTTATCACCCAAACTATTCCCAAACCAAATTTCAGACCTTAGATCCAACAAACAAAGAAGTTATTGGATCTGATGTGTTTGACCAAATTCAAAACCAATTTTATCAGATTTTTGCAAAACATAGAATCCCTTTTCCAAACTTTCAGAAAGTAAACCAATGGCTAAAACTTGTGTATTAGGACTTGTTTAGACCACCCAAACCCTAAGAACCAAGGGTACAAGGCCACAAGGCCTTGATAACCAGTAATCCCAAACAACCCTTAATCAAGCACTTAACAAAGGAACTTGTGATTTTAACTAATAACCTACTGATTTTAATGATCAAAAACACTTAAAAAATAGCAACTAACACAATCAAACTCAAAAATCACCAGCACAAACACCAATACTCAAAATCAAAGCACCAAATCAAAATCAGTCATAAACATGAAATTTTGAGTGAAATCTTAACAAGGGATTATACCTGCCTTCCACAACATCCTAGGAAGGCCAGCTATGCTCCTTGGACCTTGTTCAACAACTAGAACAAGACCAAGGTACTTCAATGAAGATGATGCAAACTGCCTTGGTTGATGGTTCAAAGTAGAACCTCAAGGACTTTATGTCTTCAACACAAACAGCAAACAACTCAACCAAGGGCTCTAATCCTTTCACAAGCTTGGTGTCAACAAGCTTGTAAGAGCTTATAGCAAATGGCCAAGGGTTAGTACACAAAATAAGCCAAAACAGAACCTAGGATTTCAAGGTATTCAAACCTTAAAAACCTTATGAAACAAGACGTGCCTTAACCACAAGATTAAGGTAGGCCTTAACAATCAAATGGAACTCAGAATTAGGCTACTCAAACACCAAACTTTTAATTAAATCAAAAAGAGATTTCACAATTTCAGAAATTCAAATTTTATTTAAACTTAAAAAGGAATTACAAAGATAATAGCCTAAGACTGGAACAAAGGGACTCTGATACGAGGATTTTATGTGGGTTCAGATTTCTCGGAATCCTCTCGAATTGATCTCAGTTAAAAGTGGAATGATTGTTCTTGGTGACAATAAGTGGATTTGTTTTACTAACCTAAATCAATGAAGTAAATAAAGATTAAAGCTAGAATCAGTAGATCAAAAACAATTAAATGATAAAGCAAAAAGATACCCTATTCGGAAAAAGTCCTATGCGGAATGATATACCATTCGGAACAAAAAGTCAATTCGGAAAATATTCCGAATAAGAAAACAAAATTAAGACTATGCGGAATAATTGAAAAGTTCCGAATAGGGAAAAATGGAAAATCCTACTCGGAATAAAAAGTCTATTCGGAAAACCTAGTCTATGCGAAAAATACTCCTACTCGGAAAAATAAGCCAATTCGGAAAACCAAGTCCATGCGGAAAAAGTGGCTATTCGGAAAAATAAAGTCTATTCGGAAACTATTCCGAATAAGGAAAACAAAGAAATGATTATGCGGAAAATTGGAGCTATTCGGAATATCTGGGATATTCCGAATAAAGAGGAAATAAACCTATACTCGGAATATTTGAAATATTCCGAGTAAAGCAAATGGATCAAGTCTATTCGGAATAATTCTGGAGCACGAAGAACAGATACAGTAACAGTAAAATAAGGGACACGAAATTTAATCAAAATCAAACTAAATACTCAAAAAGGTTTTACCAAACTAACCAATAATCATTAACTTACCATGAGGAACAAATCCCACCAATAAAAACATTAATTCAACAACTTTTTAAGATCAAACTTGAATCAAATAAAAACTTAAGAACTTGCAAAAAGAGATGATGAAGAACAAGATTAATGAAAAGATGGAATGGATTGATTAAGGGAAAAGTAACAAGAGTATTGAATCAAACTTACAAGATGAAAAGAAAAAGATGAAAATCACCAAACTCCCTAATGGAGTTTGTGATGAGACGAACTACAAAGAACTGGGAAAGAAAGAATGAAAACTAACTCACTCCCTAATGTGTGAAGGGAAAAACTATATATAGTCCTAGTGGTTGGTTGGTGAGTGGGCTTTCTCCTCTTCTTCTTGTCTTCTCGTCTTTTCAGAAAAGTTGACGTTTTCGATTCTGATTCGGGATTTGTTGTCGATTAAATCCAACTCGTCTTTTAATTTCTTCGTTAAATAGACTCGAGTTTCTTCGACTTATGAAAATCTTCCGTCTTTAGTCCTTTTCTTCAATAAATCTTCGAATAGGCCTAGTGACTTCAAATCTTTTGCACGTCTTGGACAATAGACTTTATCTTGAGTCTTTTTCCTTGATAAAACCCGTGCAGTCCCATGTTTTCTTTTAATATTCATCCGGTTAGCTCTGAAATCACAATAAACACAAAAACCACGCATAATTCCAAACAAATGATATTAATTACGTGTTTTGGTCTTGTTTTAGCCAGAATTAAGTGGTAAAAGGATGGGTGTTTACACACCTATCAAATCCCCTACACTTAACCATTGCCATGCCCTCATGCAATGCTTAGTGATAAAGCAATTTTACATTTTTCTCATAATTAATCAACCTTGGCCTTATTTAAATTCTACTAAACAATAATTAAAATACTAAGAGAACTTAAACTTTCAAATAAACAAAAGGATGGAAATAACTTGTAAAGAAATCAAGGACTTACATTAGGGCTTTGGTGTTGCGAAGATTTATCACCCTCAAGTTTCACGTTCCCCAAACTAAGCTTAAAGACGAGATCATTGTTATTATAAGTTAGTAAATCAAACACTTACACACATGGCTTAATTAAATGCTTAAACTCCCTTATTCCTAATTGTATCTCTTATATTTTATGTTTGTCTTAGAATGATCATGAAGATGCATTTTTGGACTTATTGCGATAGTTTATTAAGGCTGAAAGCAAAGTAGGACGATTTTGATCAATAGTTAGCTAAAGGACAAAATCTCTTAAAACTGCTTCTCGGGATATCAAAAAGTTCATATCTTGGCATAACTTGGTTCACGATTTGAGACCTTTCTCGGGCCGATATTTGGCATGTACTTCATACTTCATATCTTCGAGAGACGTTCTTGAGATAATGGTCTTCTCATCATAATAGAGTTTCTTCACTTGGAGACTTTTGAGGGGTACTCCAACTTTGTTGACCACGACTTCATGATTATTTCTTCAATCTCTATTTGGGATTTTGAGATACAACGATCCGCCTCCTTTTCGGACTTGGATCTATTTATCCTCATACCTTGTTAGGGTCTTTTCGGATAGACTTCTCCATGATCTTTACGGGAGTTGATTGCTTTTCGTCGTGAGTCTTGATCCTTCATATTGACTTTAGGAATAATGCTTTTCACATCACTTTGGATCTTCAGCAATAAAATTGAATCCTCATGCCTTGTTAGGGCCTTTTCGGACTCGCCAATCTTCGCGCCCCGCTTCATAAGTTATGCCTTGGCTATGAACTCTTATCATTACCGAGCAACTTTTAAACGATCTTGGGCTAGAAGCTAAGTAACTTTTCAAATCGTAAGACCTTACTTATTGCAGATAAATATTAGCAAGTGATGGGAGAATAGGCAAATAATTACACCAAGTGAGCTTGCGCAAGATTACCGACTTATAATTGACTCTATCATTTCTCGTCCTCCACAATTTAAAATCTCAAGTAATGAGACTCGTGGACACTTAGCCTAATAAACCAATTAAGGTCTACATGGTTAAGGATACTAGCTAGAATAAACTTGGATAAGTCTATTCGGGTTGAGTCAAAATAAACGCAACGGGCCTAATATGTCAAAAACTTCTAAACTAGCCAAACCAATTTATTAATATTTTTAACTTTATTGCGGAATATATACATATGAAAGTAACGATAAAAATTTAAAAATTACGACTAAATGGCCAAAGTTAATAAAAAATTTGAAAAATGTTGAAAAATAGGATTTTCCGGTTAAATGAAGGCATTTTCATGGAAAAGTCCACTTAAAACTTCGATAGAAGTCTCCCCTACACTTAAGATAAACATTGTCCTCAATGTTTAAGCATGTGGGAAAAGTCTCCCCTACACTTATGACATTGTGCACGTTGGTTAACTCGAGTTAAGGAAGAGACGACTAAAGTGATCAATTTCAAATGTGAGTATGAAGAAAATTGAATCACGATAGTTGAGAGATAGAACCGGATTTCGGATAACACGGGAGCACGGTTCTTCAAAGATTTCCAAGATTGCAGTAATCCCTGTAAGCACATCACCACACAAACACAAATGACCAAAATAGGTCCTCCCCTACACTTAGGGGGTTAAAGGGATAGATACTCGGGCTGCCTCCCGAGGAGCGCTTGTTTTTGATAACCGAGTCACGAGCCTGACTCGACCCAAATTCAGTTCATGGGAAACGTGGTGAGTGATGGAATCACCTCGTGAGAGGTGTCCTCACCAAAGTACAACTTCACTCGTTGGCCATTCACCTTAAAATTTGGTCCATTAGGTTGAGCGAGCTCGAGAGTACCATATGGAAAAATTTGGGCGATGGTGAATGGGCCGGACCAACGAGATTTGAGCTTGCCCGAAAAGATTTTCAATCGAGAGTTAAAAAGTAAGACTTTGTCTCCAACATGGAACTCTCGGTTTTTAATCTTGGAGTCGTGAATGAGCTTAGTTCTTTCCTTATAGATCAAAGAATTTTCATAAGCCTCATTACGGAGTTCATTCAGCTCATTGAGTTGGATCTTGCGTAGGTCACCGACTTTGTTTATATCAAAATTAGCCCACTTCAAGGCCCAATAAGCCTTGTGCTCCAACTCAACGGGGAGGTGGCACGCTTTCCCGTACACAAGACGATAGGGCGTACAGCCGATCGGGGTCTTGTAAGCAGTACGGAAAGCCCACAAAGCATCATCGAGTTTATCAGCCCATGCGGCACGATGCTCTCCCACGGTTCGTTCAAGAATTCGCTTCAGCCCTCGGTTTGATATTTCGGCCTGGCCATTTGTTTGTGGGTGGTAGGCTGTGGAAAGACGATGGTTTACACCGTACTTAGCCATGACTCTAGCAAATTGGTCATTGCAGAAATGAGTCCCACGATCACTAATAATGGCGCGAGGCACACCGAAGCGAGCGAATAGAGCTTTCAAAAAGTTACAAACCACCCTTGCGTCATTAGTAGGCAAAGCTTTGGCTTCAACCCACTTTGAAACGTAGTCAACGGCTACAATGATGTATTTGTTTCCTTTAGAAGAAGGGAATGGCCCCATAAAGTCGATACCCCAAACATCAAAAATTTCACACTCTTGAATGAAATTCTGAGGCATCTCGTCTTTATGTGTGATTATGCCTTGCTTTTGGCAAACATCACATCGCTTGACCATATCGTGAGCGTCACGGTATATGGAGGGCCAATAAAATCCCGAGTCAAACACTTTCTTAGCGGTGTAGTTGGGACCAAAGTGACCACCGGTGGGTCCTTTGTGGCAAGCATCAAGGATTTCAGACGCTGCCGGTCCATCAACACATCGACGGATAATCAGGTCGGCACATTGTTTGAATAGGTAAGGGTCGTCCCAAAAGTAAGTCTTGATGTCGGTAAAGAACTTCTTCTTTTGCTGGGACGTCAACCCTTCCTTGAGAATTCCACCCGCCAAATAGTTTGCAAAGTCCGCAAACCACGGGGTTTCATTCGGCTTCGAGTTTATAGACATTAAGGTCTCCAAGGGAAAAGAATCATTGATTTCTTTGGTCGGATGATCCCCTTGGTATGGATCCTCAAGTCTACTAAGATGGTCCGCGGCTAGGTTTTCTGCTCCTTTTTTATCGCGAATGTCGATTTTAAATTCCTGGAGCAGCAAAACCCAGCGAAGAAGTCTTGGTTTGGAATCTTGCTTTGTCAACAAGTACTTCAACGCGGAATGATCGGTATACACAATGGTGGTAGAAAGGACAAGATAGGGGCGAAACTTTTCAAAAGCATAAACAACGGCTAAAAGCTCCTTTTCGGTTGTCGTATAATGCAATTGTGCCCCAGTCATTGTCTTGCTAGCGTAATGGATTGGTTGGAAGTGTTTGTTCACTCTTTGTCCAAGAACCGCTCCAATAGCAAAATCGCTAGCATCGCACATCAACTCAAAGGGAAGCTCCCAATTAGGGGTAACCAAGACGGGTGCCTTAGTTAGCTTATCCTTAAGTGAGTTAAAGGCTTCAAGGCACTCTTTGGAAAAGATAAAAGGAGTATCTTTTTCCAAGAGGTGGGTCATCGGGCGAGCGATTTGAGAAAAATCTTTAATGAATCGACGATAGAAGCCCGCATGACCCAAGAAACTTCTCACACCCTTCACAGTGGAAGGTGGAGGCAACTTTGCTATAACATCAACTTTAGCACGGTCTACTTCAAGACCGGCTTTCGAAATCTTATGTCCAAGCACGACGCCTTCTTTTACCATGAAATGGCATTTTTCCCAATTTAGAACAAGGCGAGTGTCTTCACACCGCTGTAGCATACGTTCTAAATTGGCAAGGCAAGCAGAGAAGGAATCCCCGAAGACCGAGAAATCATCCATGAAGACTTCCATGGTTTGTTCAACCATGTCATGGAAGATGGCTAACATACACCTTTGGAAAGTCCCTGGCGCATTACATAAGCCAAAAGGCATTCGTTTGTAAGCGAAAGTGCCATAGGGACAGGTGAATGTAGTCTTCTCTTGATCTTGGGGATCGATGGGTATTTGAAAATAACCCGAGAAACCATCCAAAAAGCAGTAATATTCATTACCGGCTAATCGTTCAAGCATTTGGTCCATGAAAGGTAGAGGGAAATGATCCTTTCTCGTGGCATCATTGAGTTTGCGGTAGTCTATACAAACTCTCCACCCAGTAACGAGACGAGTGGGAATCAACTCGTTGTGTTCATTGGGAACAACGGTTATTCCGCCCTTCTTGGGCACACAATGGATTGGACTTACCCATGGTGAATCCGAAATAGGGTAAATCATACCCGCATCAAGAAGTTTAATGACTTCTGTTTTGATGACTTCATGGATTTTTGGATTCACCCTTCGTTGGCTTTGAATAGTGGGCTTATAGTCATCCTCCATGAGAATTTTGTGTGTGCAGAAGTGAGGATCAATTCCACGAATATCCGATATTTTCCAAGCGATAGCCTTCTTATGATCTTTCAACACAGCGACAAGTCGGGCTTTCTCTTCATCCTTCAAATCCTTAGCAATGATGACTGGCGACTTCTTCTGATCTTCGAGGAATACATACTCAAGATGGGGTGGCAACTCCTTAAGTTCCAAATCCGGAGGATTGTCGACGGGAGGCGTGTTCGAAGTCGGAGTATCGATAGCAATGATAGTGGGAGATGGAGGAGAAGGGTTGTCTTCTTTGAGGAGATTAGCAATGAAACTGAGGTCTTCATCCCAAGTGGCAGTAGAATCGTCATTGTTTTGCTTCACATCTCCCAAGGTGGCTTCCAAATCTTTCCAAAGGAAATCACTTTCTCCAAATAGAGATAGTGATGAGTCGATAGAGGAAACGGTCTCAACATTGGGAAGAGAGGTAGGAATGTTTTTACAAGCATCCTTGAAGTGTTCTTCACAAGCCTCATCAAGAACGTCAATACAATTAACATTCTCGTAAGAAGAAGGCTGTTTAGATAACTTTCCCATGTTGAAGACTACTTTATCGTCACCCACTCTCATGATAAGCTCACCGGCTTCAACATCAATGAGAGTGCGACCGGTCCTCAAGAATGGACGACCAACAATGAGTGGCACACGGGGGTCCATCTCGTAGTTGACGACAACAAAATCGGCAGGGAAGGTGAATTTGTCGACTCCTACAATGACGTCTTCGGCTATCCCCACTGGATAAGCAACCGTACGGTTGGCCAATTCCAAAGTCATTTTGGTGGGGACTAGCTCTGGGAGAGATAATTGCTTCCAAACACTTAGAGGCATGAGATTAATACTGGCACCTAGATCGGCTAGGGCCATGCAATTCTCTACTCCCGGGAAATTGCAAGGGATAAGAAAACGACCCGGATCACCAAGCTTGATTGGCAATTTCCTTAAGAGCACTGCAGAGCAGTTCTCATTAAGTTGGGTGTTGGCGAGATCGAGGAGCTTTTCCTTGTCGCTCAGAAGATCTTTAAACATTTTGGCATACTTGGGCATGTGAGCGAGAGCCTCAGCGAAGGAGATATTGAAATTCAGTTTCTTGAACATTTTAAGGAAGTTCGAAACTTGAATATCATCCTTGCTCTTTTGCTTCTCTTTCCTCAACCTTGAAGGATAAGGTATATTGGAAGAAGATGAAGGCTTGAGAGGAATAGGGTCACTCACAACCACGGGTGGAGGAGGGGTAGAATGAAGAGGTGGATAAATTGGGGAAGGAGGAGGAATAGGAGCAGGCGACTTGTTCTCCTTAGTCACAACCACCGGTGGCGGTATAGGGAGCTCGGGTTCCTTGGTACCTTTACCACTTCTAGTAGTGATTGCTTTCATCTCCCCTCTTGGGTTCGCAACGGTGTTACTCGGAAGAGTACCCGAAGAAGAGGGTTGACTACTTTGGAAGAAACTAGCCATCATGTTCCTCAGATCATTCGTCTGGCTATCCAACGTATTTCTCATGTCAGCACGCAAATCATTTCCTTGCTTTACCAAATCGGCTTTCAGGTTGAGCACTTCTCTCTGAAGATTTCCCACTATCGCATCGTTAGTCCTCATATAAGTTTCCACTTCTTGGTGAAGAGCGGTGGGTTGGTTGGGAGGAGCATTGTATGCAGGTGGTTGGTAAGCAGGTTGTTGGTAGACTTGATTGTTTCTTTGAGGTGGTTGTTGCTGCTTGTGAGGTGGGATATATGGTTGGCGAGGTTGTTGTTGTTGTTGAGCAGGGCGGTTAAGGTTTTGTTGTTGGTTTGGGTTGGTTGGAGGAAAGCCAGGTGGGGAAAGATAGTTGTTGCTGCGGTAGCTAAGCAAGTTACGGTCACCTTGAGGTCTAGCTTGATAAGCAGGTTGTTGGTAGGTGCCATATGCCGCATTCACATTCTCAGCAGGGTAATCTTGGGTGGCGGTACAAGTGGTGTAAGAATGGGGACCACCGCATATCTCACAAGGTTGGCTGACAGCGTTCACTTGTGCATTTTTGGCGTTGTTGCTGTTGTTGTTGCTGACGGTGTGGGTGACAAGCGATTCAAGAAGCGTGGTAATTTTGTCTAATCGCTTGTCGCTGTCATTAGTGCTAGCACTAGCAACATTGGTCCTAATGCTCTTGGTTTGCACACGAGACTTGTTCTCAATGATATCCCAAGCAGCATTGGAAGTCTTAGCCAAGAGATTACCCCCCGAAGCACTATTCAGTGAATCTTGGTCATTTATGCTTAAACCATTGTAAAAAGTATTTATTTGATGAACTTTGGTAAAACCATGTTGTGGGCATTTTCTTAAAAGATCTTTAAAGCGATCCCAAGATTCACTGAATGACTCGTCGTACTTTTGTTCAAAGGTTATAATCTCATTCCGCAAAGCGGTAGTACGAGAGGGTGGAAAAAAGTAGTTGATAAACTTTGTTTCCAAATCCGTCCACGAGAGAATACTCTGTGGCGGTTCCTTAGCAAGCCAATGCCGGGCTTGTCCCTCTAAAGAAAAGGGAAAAAGTTGTAACCTTATGACCTCCTGTGGAACTCCATTGAACTTGACCGTGTTCGTGAGTTGTAGAAATCTCTTGATGTGATCGTGTGGGTCATCAATGGTTCGTCCAAAGAATGGTTGAGCTGAGACCATCTGGATAAAGCCTGACTTTAACTCGAAATTGTTGGCGGCAATTGGTGGAATAACAATTGGATCCATGTTGCCATCGACATGAGCTTGCAGCAATTCAATCATTGGGCGATTATCCGGAAGGTGCTCATTGTTGTTGTTATTGTTCATGTTGTTGAAAGGCGGGTTGTTGTTGTTATTATTGTTGTTCGGAGGTGGTATGTTATTGTTGTTTTGTACACCAGCCATGTCTAAATTATCGAGAGGCTCGGGCTCTTGATAGGACGTGGATCGAGTGCGCATACACCTGCAAAAGAACGAACAAAGAAAAACAAAGCAAAAATATTTTTGGTTTTTTATTGTTTTTTACTTTTTAGGATTTTTGAAAATTTTATATTTTTTAGTGTTTTTGAAAAATTTTTTAGGAAAAAGTAACGTTATCCCAAAATCCAAGTTCTACAAAAAACTTTTGATCTTAACGAGAGGAGCCGGCAGCGGCGCCATTTGATACAAGGATTTTATGTGGGTTCAGATTTCTCGGAATCCTCTCGAATTGATCTCAGTTAAAAGTGGAATGATTGTTCTTGGTGACAATAAGTGGATTTGTTTTACTAACCTAAATCAATGAAGTAAATAAAGATTAAAGCTAGAATCAGTAGATCAAAAACAATTAAATGATAAAGCAAAAAGATACCCTATTCGGAAAAAGTCCTATGCGGAATGATATACCATTCGGAACAAAAAGTCAATTCGGAAAATATTCCGAATAAGAAAACAAAATTAAGACTATGCGGAATAATTGAAAAGTTCCGAATAGGGAAAAATGGAAAATCCTACTCGGAATAAAAAGTCTATTCGGAAAACCTAGTCTATGCGAAAAATACTCCTACTCGGAAAAATAAGCCAATTCGGAAAACCAAGTCCATGCGGAAAAAGTGGCTATTCGGAAAAATAAAGTCTATTCGGAAACTATTCCGAATAAGGAAAACAAAGAAATGATTATGCGGAAAATTGGAGCTATTCGGAATATCTGGGATATTCCGAATAAAGAGGAAATAAACCTATACTCGGAATATTTGAAATATTCCGAGTAAAGCAAATGGATCAAGTCTATTCGGAATAATTCTGGAGCACGAAGAACAGATACAGTAACAGTAAAATAAGGGACACGAAATTTAATCAAAATCAAACTAAATACTCAAAAAGGTTTTACCAAACTAACCAATAATCATTAACTTACCATGAGGAACAAATCCCACCAATAAAAACATTAATTCAACAACTTTTTAAGATCAAACTTGAATCAAATAAAAACTTAAGAACTTGCAAAAAGAGATGATGAAGAACAAGATTAATGAAAAGATGGAATGGATTGATTAAGGGAAAAGTAACAAGAGTATTGAATCAAACTTACAAGATGAAAAGAAAAAGATGAAAATCACCAAACTCCCTAATGGAGTTTGTGATGAGACGAACTACAAAGAACTGGGAAAGAAAGAATGAAAACTAACTCACTCCCTAATGTGTGAAGGGAAAAACTATATATAGTCCTAGTGGTTGGTTGGTGAGTGGGCTTTCTCCTCTTCTTCTTGTCTTCTCGTCTTTTCAGAAAAGTTGACGTTTTCGATTCTGATTCGGGATTTGTTGTCGATTAAATCCAACTCGTCTTTTAATTTCTTCGTTAAATAGACTCGAGTTTCTTCGACTTATGAAAATCTTCCGTCTTTAGTCCTTTTCTTCAATAAATCTTCGAATAGGCCTAGTGACTTCAAATCTTTTGCACGTCTTGGACAATAGACTTTATCTTGAGTCTTTTTCCTTGATAAAACCCGTGCAGTCCCATGTTTTCTTTTAATATTCATCCGGTTAGCTCTGAAATCACAATAAACACAAAAACCACGCATAATTCCAAACAAATGATATTAATTACGTGTTTTGGTCTTGTTTTAGCCAGAATTAAGTGGTAAAAGGATGGGTGTTTACACACCTATCAGACTCTCACATGTTGAGGTCTCCTTTTATAGGCAAATGCATGGCTAAACACTATTCACAAACCCTAGAAGTGAAATTCCCTAAATGCCCTAAGTCCTTCTAGACGTTTTGATGGAATGAGCTGTTCAAATTCATCTTGGACGTTCATTTCAGCTTTGATATGAAGCAAAGAGTCTAGGCTGTTGATTTGGCCACGTCATTTTACTTGGAGGACAAGTCGTGTTTTCATTGGTTGAGAATGTTGAGTGTGGGGTCCAGGGAGTAGTGGGAGTGAGGGTTTTATGTGTGGGATTAGTTTCTGCACATGCGAATCAAGTGTGGGTGTGGAATTTTGATTTACCCTTTGTTTTAAGTGAAGGTATAACTGGGTTCATAAAGGTGAATAGTAAATGTTTTGATCCGAAATTGGGGGAATGGGATGTGTTTGGCGCAATATTCAGGTTTGAATGTTTCAAATGCACACAATTGGCCCTTCTTTTTCCTTTCTTTTGTCACTTGTGTTTAAAAGTCTGTCAGCGTCTAAATATACTTGTAATAACTTTCACAACTTGACATTTTTTGCACAAAACTTTCCAAAAGGTGTATCAAGGGTTATTTTTGGAACTTTTGCATATTTGAAGGGCTGATTTTGGACAATGTTGATCTTCAAAGGTCTTCAATGTATCTTTGGCTTGATGAGGGACCATAATTGACAATTTGAAATTTTTGAAGGACTAATCTTGCCATTTCTTCAAAGTTGAGGGACCTTTTGTGTAATTTTGACAAACTTAAGGGACCAAACTTGTAATTATGACTATACAAGGGTTTTAAGTGTCATTTCTTCAATGAATGAGGATCAATCTTGTTTGTCTTCAAGTCTTCAAGGGTATTTGTTGAGTTTTCCATGATTAGGGCCCGGTTCTTTGTACGGCTTCGTTTCTCGTGTCCGTTTTTCCTTGTATCTTGTGATCTTTTGTCTTTTTCACGATATCCATACCTAAAATACACAAGTAAACAAACACAAGCATATATATGGTATTTTATGACATTTTTATGCATTTAAAGCCCGAAAAGAACGATGAGATCATGTATAAATGCCATCTCATCAGTGGGCATTTAGATCCAAATTGGGGATTAGTATTTTGTTTGGCGCGTTTATTTAATATAAACAAAGGGTTTAAATCCCTGTTTAATATTAATAACCATTAAGTGGATGTTGACGTGGCCACATGGGTATGTGTTGGGTTGGTTGGGTATAGGGTTGTTTTGTTAGGCTGTGGTGGTAATGGTCTGGGCTAGAATCGGTTTTAGAATGGGTTTGTGTAATACCCCATCATGGCGGAATATGGGGCGCAGCGTATGGATATCATCACAACAAACGGTGTCTCTATAGAGAAAACTAAAATGCAACTATAATGTCCTAAAATGGTGACACAAATGTCATGACAATATCTCAACCAAAGCAGGAGTCTAGGTAAGTAGGTAAAAGTCCTACCTCTTACCTAAGACAAACAAATAACACAAACAATACAACATATAGGTTCATAGTATCACTCAAAGAAACAAACAGCAAAATAAACTAAGAAGGAACAGGGATCTCCTTCTAAATGCATGCCTACTCGACTCCCATCCTAGCCACATATGTTCTCATGCATAACCACGTTATCACCTGAAAGAGACACTAAAACACGTCAACATAAAGTTGGTGAGAGTCATAGGTTTAGACTCAAACGCCAAAATCATACCATAAGCTGTGAGTACAACCAAAAGTTAAAAACGTATGGACAATGTGATAATAATATGCATTAACAGCTAACATTTAAGAATTAACCAATCATACCAAAACCAAGTCCAAATCCAAGGCTCCCAGTCTTACCAAACACCATTCTCCCATAGGTACTCAAACACCTATGAACCAATCCCAAGGCCCCGCCTTGCCAATCCCCTTGGTACCAAGTCAAAACATAACCAATCAAGAATTATCTAGCAGTTAATCACATGAGTATGCACACATAAGTCCATTACCAACGCCAAACATTCACAGCATAAATTTTATAAATAACATAACACAGTGTCTCTTCCATCCCATCTGGAAGTCAAAAACAATAGTAAACATGGGACTATGAAACTCACCTGATTGAGCTTCCCCAAACATCCGCGCACTAGCAAAAAGCTAACAAACCAAAAACACATAATCAAAACATGAACCAAACACTAAAATGGCTCATCAACCTATGATGGACATATAATCTCCTCCCCTATATATACCGCATATATATGCTCTAAGCATCTCATTACACCCCTCTATAAAGCCCTTAACTCGTTTTACTTCGTAACCCATCTCGTTAACATTTTACCAAAAACAGTCCCAGTTTTAGGTCTTCAAACTATAAGTCAAACGCCCACTTAAACATACCCATGGTTTCTGTAAAATGAATATTCATATCTTTACATATGTTAGCTAACACCTCCCACTTGCCCTAACCTTGAAGCTACTGTTAAGGCCCCGATATATGTATTTATATTTCTACCTATCCAGAATTCACTAATTTTAAACGTATAAAAAGTTTGTTACAATTAGGGGGTCTTACCCTAAACCACAACCTTAGCCTAAGTGCAGATACTTACTACAATATATAAACCATCTCTCATGTTTGTTATAAGATCTCAATGCAACTCTAGGTACCCCAAACAACCCAAAACTTAAAAAGAAAACAGGCTGACTTCAAAACTGTTTTGACATCCGACTGTTGTAACCTGTTTTTTACCCACTTCCCCACCTCCAATTTAGTTCTCGTTTCTTGATTTAGAAAGCCAACTCAATTACCTATCCAGGGATAGCTTGATCGCATCTTGAATGTTCCTAGAACTCTAGATATGATCAAAACAATGACACCGAAATTCTTCCCAGTTTTTTAAAAACGAATTTAACCTAATTAATCAAATTAATTACCCATAACCCCACCAATTACAAGCCCTAAACCATCCAATCATTATGAAATCATTAAAATACAGATTTTTATTAAAACCCTAACCTTAATCCATCATAAGATGATTATGTAAACATTAAAAACAATTAAATTAAAAAGAGATTAAAGACTTTACCTTTGATTTATGAAAACCCCCAAAATTATGAAGAACCCTAAAAACCTTCTATGAAACCCACGACTTTTTATCTCCAGGGAAAATAATGAATGCGTTTGATGTGGTGTATAATGTTTTTATATAATACAAAGATCCTTGTCCAACCCAAAAGCCCACTTACCATAAACCTTCTCTTTTCCTTTTTTTTCTTTGTTTTAATCGGCCTAAACCGCCTCTTTATATATATTTTTTTATTTTTTTTTCTTTTTATTACATATTATTAAGTTATTAATAATACCTTATTTTACCTTAATTTGTTTCAGCTCCTAAAACCTCCAAAACTTTAAAACCGTAAAACTAGTCAAATTTACGCGTTCTACCGTAAAAAACGTAAAATATACACTTTTATAAAAAATCTCAAATTTTGAAATAAACTTTATAACTAAGTCCTAAATGACTTAAAACCATTCCGAAAAATATCCATATGACTAAACACCTCATCCGAGACCTCTAAATGCTAAACCGTAAATCGTAAAAATACGATTTTCTATAATACATATACGTATACGTAAAACCACTAAATAACACCATCTCACTTCATAGTCACTACCATGTGAACTCATGAACATGAAATAATCACACATCTTTTCACTCACAAGGTACCCCGTACCGGAAACGATATCCAAACCACAATTTATACACACCAATAAGCACATAAACACGTAAAGACACGTAACTAGCACAAAATAAAACTAAGTGACGAACCTCAAAACCAGGGTTGTCACAATTTGGGTTTGAGGTTTGGCAAAAATACCCCTGTCCTTTATAGAAAGTGCTATATAAAGTTTGGCAGATTTCCAAGCCTTTTCCTTCACAAACAAGTTTGGTCAAATGACTCTTTTAGTCCCTCCAATTTGCATATCATTTGAACAAAGACCATTAATGAAACAAGTGCATTATTCAAGGGCTTTTTTGTAATATCTTGAAACCTTAAGTACCCTAATGCAATTTTAGAGTTTTAAAATGGTTAAAAGTGACAAGTCTTCAAACTTGAGGGACCAATATTGACAAAACTTTAAACTTTAAGGACTTTTTGGAAAATTCATTACTCGGGTCCGGTTCTTTGTGGGGCTTCGTTTCCCGAGTTATTTTTTGCTTGTTTCTTTTTATCGTTTGATTGAATTCATGATATATGTACCTAATGAAAAACTACAAGCATATTTTACGGTATTTAACGATATTTTTACTCGTTTTTAGCCCGATTTGGACCATGAGACTATGTATAATTGTAGTCTCATCACTCCCCCATACTAAAACATTGTCGTGCCCTCACACAATGCTAGAATTAATTATCATAGCACCTCCAAATATCATTTTTATATGCTATTTTATTGAAACATAAATTTAAATTAACTACTACTTGTGTTTTAGACATAATGTATTGTTTTTATCACGAGAACGTGACTCATAGGGTCAGATAATAAGAACACGTGAATGACTCATAAAGATAATTTCGTCGTCCTCGATTTTCACCCAATTCCATGCTAAGCGTGAAACAAGATCATTGTCATTATAAGTTAGTAATGCTAACAACACTTAATTTCTTCATTTATTAGACTTGAGTTCTTCGACTTCATTAAACTTCCGTCTTTAGACTTATTCTTCGATAAAAGCCCGTGAAAGCCCGTGTTTTCTTCCTTTTTCATCTTTTGGTCCTAAAACACAACAAAAACACAAACCACGCATAATTCTGACATTTACGACATAAAATATACGTTTAGGTCTCGTTTTTATTATAATTAAGTGGTAAAAGGATGGGTGTTTTTACACCTATCACTACTTATATGCTCTAATAAAGTACTTAAACTCCCTTATTCCTAAGGTGTATCTCTTATATTTTATTTTTGTCTTAATGATCACGAGGATACATTTTTTACTTATGCGTAAATAGAGATTAGGTCCAAAAATAGAGCCTTAACGGTGTAATCAAATTATTAAATTAGTAACCTTTCCTAATAGACAACGATGTCAACATTTTAAGTCAACAAATAATATTCGATAAACATGTTTTATAACGGTTTTGAACATTTGGCATATTAACATGAATTTTATTACCCACCTCATCATTGGTAGCTTTGATTATCATGGTTTACCTCCATCTTTTTTCCAACTCCTCCATGAAGCTTTTATTATGACTTCGGTCTTGCCATTGTCTTTAACTAAACCTCGCCATGAGGTGTTTATTATGACTTGACGTATATCCTCACGCTAAGACGAATTTTTTACCTTTAAAGCTTCGAGTTCTAAGACATTCACTTTCAATTTTGCATAGATGTTTTGGCCTCGTGAGCTTCAACTTTTTGCTTGATTTAGGTGAAGAGGAGCTTAAACTTATTATTGGGGAAGCTTTCGATTATTCGGTTTGGCAATACTTTAAAACCGTGATGCTAGCGATTCTCAAATGTTTTCCTAATTTAATTACATGGAAACTACTAGAATTAGCTAAAAACCAATAATAGTGAATAAACCACAAAAAATCTGTTTATTAACACTTTAATATAAAAGCGTTGGGAGAAAAACAAATAATTAGGATACATGAGTTTTGGAAAGAATACGAGTACTCTACGTTTAGCATAGTAACTTAGAATTAACGCTATCATTTCTTATCCTCAATTTAATGAGACTTAGCCTAATATAGTTAAGGAATCGAAGCTAAGTGCTCAACATGCACGGTCAAGTCAAAATTTGACCATTTTAAGCCTTATTTTACAACAAAATGATAACAAAAAGATGAAAACTGGATTGCATGATGACGTAAGCAAGGATAAGTATCTATTCACCCCCCCCCCCCCCACCGATACTAAAACTAAACATTTTCTTCAATGTTTCGAGTCTAAGGGTGAAACACCCCCACACTAGAGACGAAAAGTCGAATACTTAATCTCGAGCATGGAAATGGTAAAACGAATAATCTATAGCCGTTTATGAATTATGCCAAAAGAATAAACGTTAGAACGTAGAAGGATATCATCAGATATCAAAATCTTTAAAGAAAACGATCGAAGCTAGAGTGATACGCAAAATGAACACGAAAGGCTTCAATGATGGCCATGATTCCTAAATAATCACAATCACAAACAACCACAAAACAAAGGATGGAAGAGCACAAGTCTCCGCATTACACTATTAGAAAGCAATAATATATACAAGGATACGAATGTGAATTCCCCCACTAGGCACCTCTTTTTTTAAACCGAGTTAAGAGCTCGACTCGAATGCTCATAAATGTGATCACTTAGGGATTATCATGGTAAGGTCATTTTTGGTGGGGCTTCCTCTTTTAAATTAAATGTGATAATTTTTGTGGAAATTCTATGTTTGTTTGTTCTTTATATTAATTGTGTTTTTTTATTTGTGTTTCATGCATGCTAGATTAGTCTTAATTGATATCAAATCATTTGGGTTGTTTTTGTCAAAAAGTTCTTAGAAAATTTTGTTTTTTTTGTTTTAAGAGGATTAGGGCATATAAGTTATTAGGTGACAAAACTGTAGGTTAAAAGTGGTTTGAACACCCTCTAATAGGGTTAGGTAGAAGTTTTATGTTGATTATTTGATAGGTTTAGTTTAAAAAATGAAAGTTGCATGTTTTTGGTAAAATCTGTCAAATAGCATAACAATAGGCTGTAGAATTTAATCTTGTGTCTTAGTGGTTGAAACTTGGTCTACAGCTAGATCTGGTGTAGACCTAGGGTTGAGTGAAGTTGATTTGTCAATTGTGTGCTTAAAATTGAGTATTATTGCCTCATAAATTTGACCTAAGGTCATTTGCATCAGCAAACAACCCCCACTGTATGCACAGTGGCACTTGAGGCTTGATTTGGGAGATTTTTGGTTGAATCTTGGTGACATTTAGCTCATAAGTTAGTTCTAGGGTTGTGATTTGCTTGTTAGGTGTTAGGTTGGATTTATTTAAGTTTTGGTGTTATATGACTTACTATATCGTACAAAAATCAGCAAAGCCACTTTCTGTCAGCAAAATAATAACGGTAGGAGTTATAGGCCTTGATTGTGGTGTTTAGCTAGTGAAATCTTGTAGATTGATAGATCTTAAGTTAATATAGCCCTGCATTATCTGGAATTAGGATTTGGGAGCTCTTAGGTAGCTTTTAATTTTTGTTGAAAGTCACTGATATATAGCCAAACACATCAACAAGTTATTTTCTGCATTTCTTTTTAGTTCATCTGATCTTTGTGGATTTTGGGTGTTGATTGGTGTTTGAATTATTTTTTATGTTTATCTTGACTCTCCGCAGGCCTATGATTGTGGGAGTGCCCTTTGTGCTCAGCAAATCCAACAAATAAGCCAGAAAACAAGCTCTCGCACTCACTGTCCATATAACATTGTCAGTGGAAACCAATGTTTCCCACTGACTTAACAACTTTGCCACTGACAGTACAACAAGCTGACCTCAGCTTATTTGCTTTTATTTTTTAGCTTATTGGCCTTTGTTTTTAGCTTTTCTCATTTTTCCTCAGTACTATATAGATAAATAGAATTTTAGAAAAAAGTTTCAGATTTTTCCCATTATTAATTTTTTAATGATTATTTTAATCTAAAAATAGTTTTTAGGCATTAAAAAATAGATAAGTAGTTTTAAAATATTTTGAAAAATAGTTTTAAGTTATAGCATAATATAAGTGAGGTTTTCATTTAATAAAATCTTTATTTGGACTTTTTGTTAATTATTTTTAATTTTAGGGCTTTAATTAGCATTTACAATTAAATAATAATTTAATAATAAGTATTCAAAAAGTTTGTTGAATTTTTATCCTTATTTATATTATTTAGATTTAATTGTGATTTTTATTAATTTTAGTTAAAAATTTTATTTTCGTACGTTTTTACGTTTTACGATTCATTTTTACGTCATAGTTTAATTCGTAGCGTAACCCTCATTTACTTTTCAACATTTTCTCTCTCCAAAAGGAAATAATCCAAACATTGTTTGATCATAATTGGCACACACAAAACAACTCCCTTGAGAAACGAACTAATTTGTCGGTCTTCACGTATTCCTAAACGCGTTGATTAATATTTACCGGTTTATACTTGTTTTTCTTGAAACAATTGTATTTTACCTACAATCAGTAACTTTATGTTTTTGTTAGTTTTTTCACTTTTTCGTCCAATTTTGTGCGTTTTCGTAGTAAGAACTGAAGAAATGTAAAAATATTGAAGAAAAGGTAAAACAAAACTGAGAAAAACGTAAAAAAATCGAACAAAATTGCAAAAAAAAACCCGGCAAAAACATTAAAACACTGACAAAAACGTAAAAAGTATGATGAAAACGACAAAATTTGGACGGAAACGTGAAAAGGCCGACGAAAATGTAAAAATAATGACGAAAACATAAAAAAAACATACAAAACGTAACCATACTGACATAAACGTAAATAAGTGATGAAAATGTTAAAATACTAACAAAAGCATAAAAATGCTGACTAAAACGTATACAAATTAAAAAAAAACCGTTAAAAATTCGGACGAAAACGTAAAAAATCGGACAGAAAGGTAAAAATACTGACAAAAACGTAAAAAATCGAACTGCAAACATAAAAAACTGTCGAAACATAAAAATACTAACGCACGTAAAAATACGGATGAAAATGTAATAAATCGGACGAAAACGTAAAAATACTGACGAATGTGGAATCCTTGGATTCCGGATCTTTTAGCTACTAGGATATGCATCATGTTCATATGTAGATTACATAGCGGAATTAGAACATAATACATAACACAAGGTGTTTGAACACAAGATGAATTCTTCCCATTGGTTACTTGCATTAAGCAATAAAACGAATAACCTCTAGGCATGTATACATTGAATCCCATGCCTAGAAAACACACTTTTTTTGTAGGTTAAGTTGTGAATGAATGATATATCTGTAAAACCTACGTCTATGTCTCTTTATATAACAGAGACATAGCTTACAAAGAAAGCTAAAGTAATAAAAAGACTCCACCGGCTTGATCTTTTGTAAATTGTGCACTTTAGCCCTTGTCTTCTTATTTTGTTGTTTTTGACGCATCAACTCATAATTTTGACCCAACAATCTTTCCCTATTTGATGTTGTCAAAAACACTTCCCCTTAAGCTCGTAGTCTTTGAAAATCATATAACACCAAGGATCAACAGATTTCATTGTGTAGACTTCTTCCCCCTTTTGACATGATCAAATAGGGGGCTTGAATGTAAGAAACCTTGATTTCGACCACTACCTAAATAATACCACACTACTAATACAAGTTTTCTATGTCTCAAATTACCCTCCATGAAGAACGGAAAGATGAAATTAAATGAATTTGAGTTATAGAAACTCACATAAGTTGTAGTAAAACTAATGAGCAGTAGTAAACACCTTCCCCTCAATGTTACATGTAAATGATTAACACATGAACAATTTAGCTTCCCCTTAAATTGTGCTAATCATTCTTGAATCTTCAAATTCTGTAGGCTTTATGTAATGATTACATATGAAAAAATCTAATTATGACTTACTTGATGATGAAGTAGAATAACCCGAACTTGTGTTTTAAATCTTGTACTAAACACACAACTCCAAAACTCACTCATCAGTGAGTAGACTCCAAAACTCACGGCAATAATGAGTAGATGCCTCTTGACAAAAAGAATCCTCACGCTGACAAAGTGAGGCACATACAATAGCAAATACGAGCATAAAGCACCATTACACAGATCTCGTACCTTTGCTACCTTTTTATCAAGTCCTTTGTCACAACTTAAAGCACGAACAAGTTATCTTAAAAGTCAGTGGTTGGGAGTTCACGACTTTAAGATATGGTAGAACACCAATCCACGAAAATCTACTTCGTCTTCAAACAAATAATAAAAAAAATTCATCGTAATCAATGAAGATAAAACGAGCCTTTATACCTTTAAGAACTAGTTGATGTGAATGAACCAATCTCCAAACTATAATAACCTCAACACTACCCGTCAGTGTCAGTGGCTAGAGTATACTTTGTCAGCGGCTGAGTTTCACTTGTGTCATTGGCTGAATTTCATTGGTCAGTGTCTATTTTTCACGTGTCAGCTGCTACAGCAATTAGCTAATCCTTTTTGTTCCACGTTCATGAATAACAACATATGATGATATGATGCATCACTTATAACACACTAATTGACTAGTCACATGTCCAGTGAATATAAGCTTTAAACCAAATACCATACGTGACCACAGTAGCCCGTATCTTTTCTTCACGACATTCGTCCAAGGAATGAAACAAATATACACCATAAAAGTTGCATATATATTCCAAAAATAATAAAGTGATCCATGACAAAAAAAAACAAAGAGTAAGATATATACTAGCTCATGTGAGATATATACGAATATATCCCTAATAATAAGGATCTTACTTCCAACTTTGTTTCAATTACGTGACCACATGCAATCCTTACGTATGGACCTAGTCACAATCATATAGCCTCGTATTACTGCCTTCCCTTTTTACCAAAATAAAACCATCGCGTGATCTTGTTTTTATGCAATATTAATCAGACGAATAATATGCATATACCACAATCAACACCTTCCTTAAAATCAGCATATCATGTCCAAGAATAAATCCCTGAAAATCAGGAACCCCATGAATCTTTAACCAATAACCTTTAACCAATAAAGCGGCTTTCCCATGTGATCTTTTATTTTGACAGTGAGGGCCCTCATACTTTTTTGCCTAAGCTTTTTGACCATATACGCATGTAGCTAGAACACTTCATACCTTTTGTGATAACCTTTACTCGTATGATGTCCAACATTATTCAATTGGTATAAACCAATTATTAAACTTTGATGTGTCCCTTTCTCTCTGTTGTCCCTTCTCTGCTTTTGGTTGAATAGAGAACCAAAACAGTATATATGGTGCATCTTTTGTCCTTGTTGTATAAGCATAGAAAGCAATAATATAAGGAAAAACAAATAATCACGAGGCAACACATCAGAAACAGCACCTTTGAAACCCACGATCAACACATACTTTTTCTTTTCACCTTTTCCTGTTTGACATTTGCTTTCCCAACACGTTTGCCCCATCACTATCAAGGCCATAATCTATCTCCTTTTTCTTTTGATGAAACACATACTCCGCAGCAGGCTTCGATCGTCCTTGTTTTTCTCGGCATCAAAAACACCTCGATTACAGATTACTTTGGCATCTTTCGTACACGTGCTGCTACATATCCAGATCTAGGGTTTTTACAAACCCTAAAAACGAGAATCACAGCTCCAACTTTTATGAGCAACGCCAAATCAAAAAACCTGTTGCTTTATATTCAAACATCAGTAACCTTCTTAATTGGATGATCACGAGCATCATTATCAACCATTTGTCCATCTTTGAACAGCCAATGACAACAACAAACAACGTCTATGAATCCTAGGGTTTACATGAATCCATAAAATTGATCGTGTCATAACAACGAACCATCACAACAACAGGCAATAACACGTCTTCACAACAACACGAATCATCAATCTAGGGTTTATTAACGAAACCCTAAAATTAGATCTTTAGCGACACTAATTATGTAGTAAATCTGTCACAGATCTTGCAACCGCCGCAAATCTGTCACAAAAACTGTCGCTAATTCTGGACAGTGGCTTCACAACAACACGGACATGAACATAACATCTTGTAGATCCTAAATATCACGAGCCTTAGGCTCTGATACCAATTGTGTAATCCTTGGATTCCAGGGGAATAAAAATAACTAAGTTACTGGGACGCTGACGAGAAGACTTTAGGCGCTGACAAGAGTTAATGAGGCGCTGATAGCTGGATGCTGACAAGAGATATTGAAGCGTTGACAAGAAGAAAGTCGACCACTGATAATAATTAGTCTACACGTTTTGTATGTTTAGTAAATATATTATTGATATTGTATTTTCTATATTTATCTTTACCTAAAATAGTTGATACGTAGACTCTTGTACAAGGCTCCTTAATCTATAAAAGGAGGCCTTTAGGTTTATGTTTAATATACGTTTTGCACTTTCATTGTACGCAAGTTTATCAATCAATCAAAGTGAAAGTTTGGGCTATTCTGTGTTTGTGTATTCTTGCTCTAAGTGTTAAATTCCGCATAACACTTGGATTGTTTCATAACACAAAGTTTCTTTACGTGTTAATCTTGATTCAATCTCGTTAACACAAAGCTAAATTGATCTAAGTTTGGGATCAACAAGTGGTATCAGAGCTTGTTGAGGAACTTTGATCTAAAGAACACGAAACGCTAAAAACCCTAAATCGCCAAAAACCCTAATTCTTCAAGAAACCCTAAAAACCAGACAAGATGTCTACTCCAGAGCCAATGACCTCCTATTCATCAACTCACAACCTAAAAGTCCCCATGCTAGACCTTGATAACTTTGAGCTGTGGAAGTTCAATTTTGAACAATACCTTCAAATTCATGATCACATTCTCTAGGAAATTATTGAATTTGGAAACTTATTCAATAAAGTTGCAAAGATTGCTGCTGCTATTGCAGCAAGATCAGGTGTTGGTTCAACTCCTGAAGATCGAAAAGAGAGGCCTACAGATGGGAGAGCTATCTCAACTAAGGATATTACAAAGAGAAGGAATGACGTGAAAACGCTGAGCCTTCTCAAACTTTCCTTGGGTCCAATTAATCAACACAAGTATAGAAGTTTTGAGTCTGCTAAAGAACTTTGGGAAGCTCTTCAAATCATCTATGGTGGCAATGAGGACACTACTAAAGAAAAGAAGAAACAACTTTTGCATGAATATGATGTGTTCAAAGCTCATCCTAATGAGAAGCTAAGTGAGGTTAGAAGCAGGCTTCTAGACATCACTAGTAAGTTGACATTCATGGGAGTAGAACATGATGATGCTGATATCATTACTACTTTTCTTAGAAGCCTTGGTGATGAGTGGAAAATTCAGGCTAGATCAATCATTGCTACCAATTCTCACAAAAGCTCTACCTAGTTGAAGCTAGTGGAAAGTGAAATCTTACCAAGTCATGTAAGTAAGCCAACACCTGGGAACATGGATTTCATCTCTCATAGTGGTGCTCAAACCAGTGAAAGAGAGGTACATGTGCATCCTGTTTCTGGATCAACTTATGTCAGCGGTGGACCAAGCTTTGTCAGCGCCTCTCATTCTGACGCTGACACATATTATGTTGAATCACCAAAGCTTAAACCTCCTGGTATTGATTTGGACACAGTTTGTGCGTACATTGCTTAGTTCTCCAATGGTTCCTTGATTACCTATGAGGATCTTGAGCAAATCAGTGATGAGAATTTGGAAGAGATGGATATTAAATGGTCTATGGCACTTGCAAGTCTAAGAGCAAACAGGTGGAATAGGAGATTTAGAAGGAAGATGTCTTTTAATGCTAAAGACACTGCTGGGTTTGATAAATCCAAGGTAGAGTGTTACAATTGCTATAGGATGGGTCACTTTGCCAGGGAATGCAGATCTCCAAAGAATGATGATGTTGGTAGGACGTCAAGACAAGTTGTTCTAATTGGGAACTCTGAGCCAAAATCTATGGTTGCCATGCAAGGCATTGATGGCATTAGATGGGACTGGAGCTTTATGGCAAAAGATGTGAAAGAGAATCAAGCCTTGATTGCTGAGAAGGAAGAAGAAGAGCATGTTCACTTTTCTCTCATGGCCAACTCCTCGTCATAATCAGATAATGAGGTATATGATGATGCTTTTTGTAGTAAAGGTTGTCGATTAAACACTGAAAAGCTTAACAAAGAAAATCTTAAGTTAAAATCAGATGTGTTTGATGTAAGATGTACGCTTGATAGTTATCAAATGGCTCTCACACAGACTAAAAAGACTGTTGTAGAATATAAGAAAATGTAACTTGACATGAAAGATAAACTTAATGTTTTGACTCATGATCTTAACGTTAGTATTGAGCTTAGGGATATTCTGATGAGAACCAAAGATGAGATTCAACAAAAACTAGATAAGGCCATTAAAGATAAAGAGAATGTAGGGCTTAAGATTCAAAAGTTTGATAAAGCCACTCAAACCCTAGAAAAATGTGTGAGTGAACAAAGAGACTCTAGGGACATGTCTGGGATTGGGTTAAAAAAATATGTTGCTGTTCCACCACCTGCTGGGAATTTCTATGGGGTCCATAGAAAAGATCTCTCTTGGACTAGTATACCAGAACTCCAAGAAGAGGAATTTATTCCTCCACCTAGAGTTCTTTCCCCAGTTGAGGAATATCAACAAAAAGTAGTTGACCTAGAAAAGTGGAAGAAGGCTAATCCAACTTTGTTTATTAAAAGTGGGATGCTTAGTGAAAGCCCTTTTGTGCCAACACCAATTGAGAGTACCCCCCATAACTGTGACCAATCCATCACTGGAAAACCTGTTGACTTTAGTTTCACAAAAAAACCTAGTGTTAAATATACTAAGATGTATAGGAAACCTAGGTCACCTCAAAGTCAAACTAGTGTTAATGGGGCAGGCTTCTTTTAGTCTAGACCTAAATTCATGTCTAGAAAAGCTTGTTATACATGTGGGAGTTTCTCACATTTGGCCTACAAATGTGTCAGTGGTCATAAATCACACGTTGACAATAGGTCAACCATGGTCAACCCTAGACCAAATGTCCAATCTAGCTTACATGCCCCCAAACCAGCTCCTTACTTCTCTAGAAGAGCTGATATTCATGGACAAAGGCCTTTTCAAAAGACCAACACTTGGTCAAACAGACAATGGGTTACTGTAGCAAACCCTAGTTTTGGCGCTAACAGGAACAAATCAAGCGCTGACAGGTATAAATATGACGCTGACAGGAACAAAATGAATGCTGACAGCTCCAAGTTTGGTATGAAAATGCCACAATTGGCTGCTGTTAGACCATATGTTAGACCAAGCAATGGGAGGTATTTGAAACCTATGGGATAAGGGTCTAAAGCTTCATCCAGTTTGACATGGAGACCTAAACAGGAACAAAACCCTAACTTTAATGGTTTTTCTATGACATGCAACAGGTTTAAATATCTTGAAAAAGTTATTACTAAACCAATTGGGTCAAACTGGTTGTTTAGGGCACAAAGGGATGAATAAGGAGTTGTTACAAGGAATAAGTCAGTTCTTTTTGAACAAAGACATGAATCCAAGTCTGTAAAGGCTTGGGTTCCCAAAAAAAACTAATTTGTTTTCTTTATGTACAGGGCATTCAAAAGCATGTCAATGATTTTGGATATTGGGACAGTGGATGCTCTAGGCATATGACGGGGAAAGAGGATTACTTGTCAAATTTTATCCCCATTAAGAATGGTAACAAGGTGTACTTTGGAGGAGGACATGGAAATATTTCTAGCAAAGGCACACTTATCACCAACAACCTTCGTTTTGAAGATGTTTTTCTTGTAAAAGAACTTGACTATAATCTGTTTAGTGTGCCACAAGTTTGTGACAACAAAAATAAAGATCTTTTTACTGATACTGAATGCTTAGTGTTCAGCAAGGAGTTTAAGATCCCTGATGAGAAGTTTATAGAATATAGAACACCTAGGCATAAGGACATCTATAATGTTAACTTAAAAGGAATTAAGATGAACAAGAATTTGTCATGTCTTTATGCTAAAGCTTCAGCTGTTGAGAGTAATCTATGGCACAGAAGGTTAGGACATATTAACTTTAAGAACATTAATAGACTTGTGAGACATGATTTGGTTGAAGGTTTGCCTTCTAAGGCTTTCCACAATGATCATAGTTGTGTTGCATGTCTTAAAGACAAACATCATAAGGTCTCCTTTAAGTCTAAGAGTGTGCATTCTAGTTCTAAACCACTTAATTTGCTACACATGGACCTGTTTGGTCCTACTAATATGGAAAGCCTAAATGGTAAGTCCTATTGTTTTGTCATTGTTGATGATTTTTCTAGATTTACTTGGACTTTCTTTTTAGCAATGAAAAGTGAAACTGCCCAGACTTTGATTAACTTTATTACCCAAATTGAAAAGAAATCAGGGTATTCAGTTAATATTCCTAGAAGTGATAGTGGTAGTGAGTTTAGAAATGATGTGTTAGATACCTTCTGTGTTAGTAAAGGGATTTTTAGAGAGTTTAGTATAGCTAGAACTCCACAGCAAGATGGTGCAGCTGAAAGAAAAATAGAACACTTATAGAAGCAGCTAGAACCATGTTGGCAGATGCTAAGTTTCCCATTGCTTTTTGGGCTGAGGCTGTAAACACAGCTTGCTATATTCAGAATAAGGCCTTGGTCAACAAAATCCACAATAAGACACCTTATGAGCTGTTTTGGAATAGGAAGCCTAAGATAGACTTTTTAAAACCCTTTGGATGTCATGTAATGATCTTAGATACAAGTGATACCTTAGGTAAGTTTAGTCCAAAAGGTGATGAAGGATATTGTGTGGGTTATTCCACAAATAGCAAAGGATATAGGGTTTACCATAAAAAGGAAAGGTGCATCCTTGAAAGGGTTCATCTTAGGTTTTTAGAAAGTAAACCTAATGATCCTGAAAATGGCACTGATTGGCTGTTTGACTTGGAACCATTGTCTTTAACCTTGAATTATATGCCTCTTACTAATCCAAGCATTGTGGAGTAGAATCCAAATGTTTTGGAAGAATTTGTCTCTATTGATGAAAATGCAGGTTTAAATGTCAAGGATGTTCCAGGATCACCATTGGAGGAGCACATTCCACTCTTTAACTATTACACCATGCCTATATGGAGTAATGAGTTTGTCCAAGCATCTGTTGCTGCAAGGGAAGAAGAAAAAAAGATTCAAGATGAGCAAGTCTATGACGCTGACAAATCAGAATCAAACGCTGAGAGCCAGAATAAGGATGCTGGTAGATCTAATTCAGACGCTGATAGGCCTATTCCAGACGCTAATAGGAATATATCAGCCGCTGACAGCCAACCTTCATCTTCCTCCAAAGCAGTCTTTGAACAAGGTGATGATATCACACCCAATGAAAGTCTCAGTGTCTCTCTTCCAGACACTGACAATGGTTCTCCAGGTTCAATTGGGTTCGATAGTGGTGATGATTGGGACAATGGGATTTTACATCCTACTGTTTCTCATTCTACATTGTTTGGAGAGGGGACTTCTACTAAATTGGCCAAGAAACATCCTACCTCTCAAATTATTGGATCTATTACATCACCAGTTCAGACTAGGAAACAGATTGAGAAGAGCTCCAAATCAGGCTTCATTGCTAATATTCACAAGAACTAGATACCCCTCTCGTGCAAGCTTGTTTATTTGCTTGTTTTCTGTCACAACAAGAACCCAAGAATATTTTTGATGCTCTTAAAGAACCAAGCTGGGTTGAAGAAATGCAGGATGAGCTTCATCAATCTGCTATTCAGGATGTATGGGAGCTAGTGGATTGTCCAAGGTATGTAAGGCCAATTAGGACACGTTGGGTTCTTAGAAACAAGAAGGATGAGAGAGGGATTGTGGTCAGAAACAAGGCACGTTTAGTTGCTTAAGGCTATACATAAGAAGAAGGAATAGACTATGAAGAGGTCTTTGTACCTGTTGCAAGGATTAAAGAAATAAGGATTTTCCTAGCCTATGCTTCTTGCATGGGTTTCACTGTTTATCAGATGGATGTGAAGAGTGCTTTCCTTTATGGCACAACTATAGAGGAGGTATATGTAATGCAACCTCCTGGTTTTGAAGATTCAGAGCATCCAAACAAAGTGTATAGAGTCAAGAAATCAATGTATGGACTTCATCAGGCCCCAAGAGCATGGTATGGTACTTTGTCCACCTATTTGGTGAAAATTGGTTTTAAGAGGGGCACCATAGATCAGACTTTGTTTACCAAGAAGGATGGGAAAGATTTTCTTCTTGTTCAGGTCTATGTGGATGATATTATCTTTGGTTCATCAAATCCAAAGATGAGTGAAGACTTTTCCAAGCTCACGACAGATAAAATTCAAGATGAGTGCAATGGGAGAGATGAACTTCTTTCTAGGGTTACAAGTTCAACAGAAAGAAGATGGTATCTTTATCTCTCAAGACAAGTATGTAGCAGAAATCTTGAAGAAGTTTGGTTTTTCTCCACGTGCTAGCACACCCATGGATAGGGAACACCCTTGGAGAAAGATTGGAGATGGAAAAGATGTGGATGTCAGGCATTATAGATCCATGATTGGATCCTTGATGTATCTTACAGCTTGTAAGCCTGACATCATGTTTGTTGTGTGTGCATGTACACAACATCAAGTGAATCCTAAGGAGTGTCATCTTCATGCTGTTAAAAGGATCTTTAGATACCTTAAGTGTTATCCTTCTTTGGGATTATGGTATCCTAAATATTCTCCATTGGATCTTATTGGCTATTCAGACAGTGATTATGGAGGTGACAAGTTTGATAGGAAATCCACAACTGGTGGATGCCAATTCCTTGGGAGAAGGTTGATATCTTGGCATTGCAAGAAACAAACAGTGGTGGCCAATTCTACAACTGAAGCTGAATATGTAGCTGGAGCTGCATGTTGTGGACAAGTGCAATGGATTCAGAACCAACTGTTAGATTATGGGTATAATTTTATGCATACCAAGATTTTTGTAGACAATAACAATACTTTGTGCATTATTAATAATCTTGTACATCATTCTAAAACAAAACACATAGAAATTAGACATCATTTTATAAGAGATTGTTTTGAAAAAGGTTTAATACAACCAGATACGGTTGACACAGAAGAAAATGTGGCAGATTTGTTAACTAAACCTTTTTATGCTGGGAGATTTCAATACTTGGTAACAGGTATTGGAATGATCAATCTTACTTAAATGTGTTTTTGAAATTATTGTAAAAATATGTACAGGATATGAACTGTTATTGGTCTTTGTAAAAGTATTAGGGTTTTCCACTATTATTTTCTAACTCTGACATAGTTTATTGAGACGCTGACAAGTGTTAAGATAGATGCTAACAAGTGTTTGCTAAGACGCTGACAAAGTGTTTGGACAGACGCTGACAAGTGTTTATTGAGACACTGATAAGTGTCAAAATGGACGCTGACAGCAACATGTTAGTTTTGTGGTTTTCATCTAATCATGCAGGCAATGTGGGCATTGTACAATTGGATACAGAGTTGCTCATGGATCCTTTGAGCTTCAAGTACTGTGTCAAAGGTTTATTTATGATGGTTGGAATGTTTACATTCCTATCTTGAAATAAAAATTTGTCATATACATATGATTTTGCAACTATGATTATCCTAGTTTAAGGGGAGGTTTAGGATACCTTTAGGAACTTGGGTATTCTTAGAATGCTCTTATCACAATTCTAGATTGTGTCCACGGGTGAGTGGGGGTTAGAAATAGTGAAAGCTTTCTCTTTATGGGATTTTTGGAATTTCTAAACCTTGAGGCACTGTGGCATGCAAAACTTTATACTTTTGTATGCTGCCAAGACTTTTTGACCTAGCATTGGGTTTGGTCGGTTGGGAGACTTGGTGTAGAATTTTAATTTGGCTTACCTGGGAGTTACAAAGAGTTTATATGAGATTTCTTCATTGTTAAGAATTGTGTTTAGCAAGGGACACTTGAGGACAATTGTGTCTATCTTGTTTATGCAAGTGTGCATGATTGGACAGTGCTTGCCAAAATTCAGTCCTTTTCAGAATGATAGTTATCTACATTAGGTTAAACTTCTTTGTTAAGGTCCCTTTATTTTATTCTTTATTTTATTTTTTGGCCACTGACATATTTTACTCCAAACGTTGATAAGATCAATTTTCGACGCTGACATGGCAAATTTTACACGCTGACAAGTTATAGCCATTACGCTGACAATTAATTTTTGACCGTTGAAAACCACTGGGTTCCACCCAGTTGTTATTTTTGAAGAAAATTTGGGCCATAATTTTAGCAACTTGATTAACTTTTTATTAATTCAATGGTAAGTTATATATTTTAAAGATTTACATCATTACTTTTTGAATATCTTTGCCTTTTTTTTCAACCAATAGCATGCTAGCTTCTTTCCTATAAATACGGCTCATTTTGTTTCAGCAGGGTAACAACTATTCTTGTCTAGCAAACTCTTTCCAACCTTCATAGTTTCAATATTCATCATTCACAGTTTTCATATAATTTTCAATGGCCCCAAAGTTCAAACTAGATGGAGTGGAGTTGGGATTTAGGAGCTAACATAACACGGTGGCGTATTTGGAGGAAGATACTAGGCTTCATCCTCAATATACTGTGATGATTGCTTATTTGAATGCTTCTCCTCTAAGGTATGCTCTTACACACACTCCACTTGTCCCTATCACACACATCAAACAGTTTTGGAACACTATTCGTTCCAGAACAGTTGATGGAGTGATTACATTGTATGCTACTGTGCATGGGACTGAATGGGTTGTTACTGAAGCTTTGGTTCGCCAAGCTTTGCATCTTAATGATGCTGGTGGTATAACAACCCTTCCCTTGCCAGAGCTAGAGCTAGGACTTCGAGAGTTGGGGTATGATTTGCCGCCTGTTGGGCAATTAAACAAATATTCCAAACAACAATTTTCCCCAAACTGAAAGTTCCTTATTCATGTCATCCTTCAATGTTTGAGTCCCAAATGCTCTTCATTCAATGAAATCAACCGATCTATCGGGATTGCCATTGTTTGTATTGCAAGAGGGCAAATTTATAATTTTTCAAAAATAATTTTTGATGGCATGTTACATAATAAGGGTGTCAAGATGACTCTTGCGTACCCTAATTTTTTGCAAATGGTTTTTGAAATGCAAGGATATTGTACCAGGGACCATGACCATTTTTATAAGGTCCCTGACCAAAAGAAAACTGTTTTTAGTAACATGAATTCAGCACCCTATCGAGACTTGCCTCCTACCCTAGTCATGCATGTTGTCATTCAAGCAGCTGCATTCCCTCCACCACCACCACCACATGCCCATGACCCTATTCCTGAACAACCACCATCACCACAAAATATGAACCTTGACCCTCCACCACCAAACGCTGACACTTCTAATCCCAACACTGACACAACCATTCTTGATGCTGACACCACATACCTTGACACTAACACCATTCATCCACAGACCCAAACACCCCTTAATTCATCCTCTTCTGAACCTCATCATTTTAGGTTGCAAAAACGGAAAAGGACTACTGGAGTGTTCACCTCTAGTGGTCCTATCCATGTAGCAGAGAGAACCACCACTACCAGTGTGGTTGGTGCTATGGGTGAGGCTGGGACTAGTGGTACTCGCTTAGATGCAGGCCATGACAGTCCCAACATCATTAAGTCCACAACCATGCCCAATGAATCTCTTATGGGAGGGAAACTTCCCACATTAGAAAAGGGCAGTCTGGAACCCTTATCAGCTATGGAATTGACGATGATGTGTATGAGCTTGCAAAAGAAAAATACACATCTTGTACAGGTTGTCAATACACAGGGCCTTGAACTCAATGATTTGAGGGAGAGGATTGTTGTTTTGGAGGATGCCAATCAAAAGAGAAGGCAGGATAGAGTCCTTTTTTAGGGAAGGATTATTACAAAGGGGAGGATGAGCCATTCAATGCCAGTGACAAGGGCTCCCATGAGAAAGGCTCCCAAGAAGGTGAAGGTGCTTCTTTTAGAGCTAGTTTGGATGTAGCTGAGGCACTTACAGGTTTGAAGGATCAACCAGGTTTTGATACTTCTCTGATTACTCCTACCAAGAAATCGTTTGTAGACATGATGAATTAAGTCATAGAGTCAGCCGCTAACAAAAGTAAATCAGACGCTGATAGGAGCAAATCAAGCGCTGACATTCAGGTTTTGGGTGCTGACAGAACTACAGGTGTGGTTGGTGTATCCCAGTCATCAGCTATCATCAAGGATGTGGTTCCACAGGTATCTACTTCCTTACCTTCTATTGATGCATTGGACAAAGGTAAAAGTATTATGGTGGAAGTAGAGGTACCCAAGAATGCAGCCCAAATACATTTTGATTCAATTTTGACCGTAAAACTTATGGAAAAGGAGAATAAGAAGACTGCTATTGAGTCACAGATTATGATTCTAAAAGTGATAAGGAAGGCAGTGACGATGAGAGTTCGGATTTGAGTGTGATGATACTTGAAGAGCCTGAGAGGCTAGAATATGGGGAGGAGTTAGGTTTGGAGAAGCTTAGAGAGATAAAGATGAAATTTGATCTGACTGTACCCACAATTGCTGAGCTTTTCTTCAGGTATGAATATGAGGTCTTGAGTGATCCAAAGGTGACCATGTCTGAAAAGATTTGGTGTCTTGAAGGGCTTTTGAGATTCCCGGGTGATCTCAAGGTATGGGAGAAAAATAAGGCTAGAAATATCAAGATGGAAAACAAGACAATAAGAAGAGAGCTGTATTACTTGTTGTTAAGGAACCATCAGACTGGATGGACCTATGCAAAGCTTAAAGCTCTTACTTTTGATCAATTAGAGTGGTTTTCTTATCCAATTTTGGACTCTCTGTGTAAGGATATAACATTTGAGCTACTCTCCAAAGAAAGGCAAGAAGAAATAGAGGAACAAATGAGGATAAAGAGGGCATCCATAGTTCCTAGGCCAGTGAAGCTTGGTTTTCAGACTGAATTTCCAAAGCTTAATCCGTTAAATCCAAGTGAGGATGCTTTAAGGAAGATGATGAAGCTTTCACGAGTGGAGGCCTCTGATATGGTAGAATTTTTACCTCTTGACTTTAAGAACCCTATTTTCAAATATGAAGAAGATGCAAGTGGACTTTGGGTGATCACCAGGGCTGGTGATAAGGTACACACTTTTATTTCTCTCATTTCTATGTTTGCAAGTTTTGATAGAGAAGACTCGGTCGACTTGTGGAAGTTGATGAACTTCAAGTATGAGGCTGAAGAACCTACTTCAGTCAATGGAATAAAGATTTGGTCCACATTCAAGAGAATGTTTGAGCCAAATGATGTTGATCCAACTTGGAAGGATCTGGATGCTATCAGTGGGTTGACATGGCATATTTGCTCAGTTGTTGGTGTATATCATCTTTGTACATCCAAATTTTCAGAATATCTTTTGGTGGATGCTGGATATCCTATGTCACAAGAGGTTTTGAAGTTGATGATCTCTACACCACTGGAGGTTGATTATACAAGTGATATTAGTAAAAATTTACTTAGGTCTATTTATTCCATGATCGAGAAAGAAGATTAGTTTGTAAGAATCCTCCTTGTATTTTGTTTTTATTTTGAAACTTGATTACTAGAGTAGATATCAAGTTTAGGGGAGAATTGTTAGGAATAAAAATAACTAAGTTACTGGGACGCTGACAAGAAGACTTTAGGCGCTGACAAGAGTTAATGAGGCGCTGATATCAGGACGCTGACAAGAGATATTGAAGCGCTGACAAGAAGAAAGTCGACCACTGATAATACTTAGTCTACATGTTTTGTATATTTAGTAAAGATGTGATTGATATTGTATTTTCTATATTTATCTTTACCAAAAATAGTTGATACGTAGACTCTTGTACAAGGCTCCTTAATCTATAAAAGGAGGCCTTTAGGTTTATGTTTAATATACGTTTTTCACTTTCATTGTACGTAAGTTTATCAATCAATCAAAGTGAAAGTTTGGGTTATTCTGTGTTTGTGTGTTCTTGCTCTAAGTGTTAAATTCCGCATAACACTTGGATTGTTTCATAACACAAAGTTTCTCTACGTGTTAATCTTGATTCAATCTCATTAACACAAAGCTAAATCGATCTTCGTTTGGGATCAATAATCGTTTAGACTCGATGGAAAAAACCATTATATCTAGGATAATCAACATTCATATGATGTTAATCATAGCGGAATGGAATATTGATTAGTAACAAGATGTTATAAGAACAAAGATGAATTTCTCCCAAAGTGCTTGTATTAAAGATTAACACAAACAACTCTAGGCATATATACATTGAATCCCATGCCTAGAGATCAAAGTTTATTGTAGGTTACATTGTGAATGAATGATATATCTGTAAAACCTACGTCTGTGTCTCTTTATATACCAGAGACATAGCTTACATAGAAAGCTAAAGTAATAAAAAGACTCCACCGACTTGATCTTTTGTAACTTGTGAACTTTAGCCCTACTCTTCTTATTTTGTTGTTTTTGACGCATCAACTCATATTTTTGACCCAACAACGAAAACGTAATATACCGACGAAAACGTAAAAAGTTGAACAAAAACATTTTCGTGATGATAGTGAGAGGGGTGTTAGGGTTTGGTTGAGTTTAATTAAGAAAATAAGAGAAAAAAATAGATTTGGTGCGTGAAAGGGGAACATGAAAAGCAAATAAAAGTTGTTTTCTTGTTTTGTGTATAAAATGACAAAATAGAAATTTTTATGCTTTCTAGAGATTTTTTAGTAAACGTTGAGTTGAACGTAATTTCTGTTTTTCTTGTTTTCTACAAAACATATTTATAAAAAACAAGTGTTTCCCTCTAACTAAACACAACTTAAGTTGCACTTCGCCGCTTTCCCTCGATTTATTTCATTTCTTTTGTTTCCCTGCCTCGATATGTTTTTTCATATTTTGCTCATGAGACTAATGGTGTGTTTTTTTCTTTCATTTCTCAAGAAAATTAAATTCAACAACACACAAAAAAAATTAGGATATTAAAAATAGAAGCGTTATTTTTGATATCATACTTTTTTTTTGGTATAAATAGATTTATCCCCACCACCCATTTCATTCCATCTAATAGATAAGATTAAATATGTTTTATTTTGTATTTATTTTTTATATTTTAAATATCTCCTAAACCGTTAAACCTTAAACAAACTAAATATACCATCACGGCGACCATTTAATTATCTTTTAACATACATGCATTATAATATACTTTTGAATAAAAATAATTTTCGTTTTTTTTCTCGTTAAAATTTACGCGAAATATCATATATGATAATAGTGTTTCATCATATATGATACCAGTGTTAAACCATAAATTAATGTTAAATCATATATGATATTGATTTATATCATATATGATAATATTAGTATTATATGTAATAAATCGAGAACGGGAAGAAATGAGAAAAAAGCGATTTTTTTTTGTCGAAACTGTATCCTATAACATATTTATTGAAAGATAATTAATTGATCTTCGTTATAATATATTTTTTCGCATAACAATAAACATTTTAAGAGATATTAATTTTTGAAAAAAGGATTAAAATAGATTTTATGTTTAATCTCATTTATTAGATTAAAATAAATATTGAAAATAAGGATTAGTCCTTTGTATCCAGATAAAATTTAGTATCTAAATGAACTTAAATTTATTTAAAAAAAGGGGAGAATAGACAAATAAGTTACTAAAGTTTACTTAAATATTCACCAAAGTTACTAAAGTATTTTTGGTTACAAAAAGGTTACTTGAGTATACGGGTTAATCATATGAGTTACTAAAGTTTTAAAAAGTTACAATTAGGTTACTCTGAGGGTGCGCAACATGTTGGTAACCTGTTGTTATGGCCACGTCAACACTTTGTGGGTCCCACCTCAAACAAGAATGTTGCTGACTCCTCAATGTTTGTTCATCAGCACATTGACCACCACTACCAGTTCTCACCACAACCGGATCTATAAAAAACGCTACCACCAAAAAAAAATTGATATCACTCTCACTAGCCACCACAACCTCCATCCATCGTAACCGATCCACCACTACAACCACCGTCACCCATACATTCGGCACACACTCACCCTTCTTCTGCCTGCAACCCAATCAAGATAGTTTCTCATCATGTCTTAGTGAAAAAGTAAAATGAAAGAATTTGAAGATAGCTTAGGAGCAGATGGTTTGTTGCGATAATTTTTTTTTGAATCATGAGTTATTAAGATACACATAATTTAAAAATAAAAGATAATTTAAAAAACAAATAAAAAATAAGTAATTTCACGTCGGCACTTACCTAGTAGCAAGGGTTAAAACATATAGGGTAACTTATTTAACATGTTACCTTAACTTTAGTAACCTATTTGTAACAAAAAAAACTTTCGTAACGTAGGTGAACATTTTGGCAAACTTTGGTAACATTTTCGTGTATTAACTCATTAATATTATATGTCACGTCACTTAGTTATCGGTAACAAAAATTTACAACAATAAGAGTAACTGTATAACAGGTAAACCAAACATAAGTAACTGATTTGTTACCAAAAATACTTTAGTAACTTAGGTGAACATTTAAACAAACTTTAGTAACTTATTTAAACAAACTTTAGTAACTTAAGATTAAAAATATATTACGAAGTACTAAGTTTAAAAGGTTTTTGTTTTGACGTGTGCTCTATATCTATCCTATAGATATGTTTAAACTGGAAAAAGATCCTCTCAATTTTTCTAATCATAATATAGATAAATGTATGTAGACCCCCTGCATTTCATTAAAAAAAAATTTTTTGGATATTTATATAAATTATAATTGGTCAACATGATCAATCAAATTATTTTAAATTAAAAAAACATTCCTTTTAAATTAGTCGTAATCTATATCTTATAATAAAAGAGGACTTAAAAAGACATTAAATACCCTTTGAAAAATAATTATCTGAATTTTAAGAGTGGCTATGTTGGTAATTTTACATATAATCAAGCTATTTTTAGTAACCATTTAATAATTTACAAAGCTTACATGGGAAGAATCTAAATTTTCATTAAGCTTACAAAGGAAGAAACATAAATATCGGGTTACCATATAACAAACATGTTTAAAACATGGACCTAATATGTAATTTATACATACATTTTTGGAAACTATGAACACAACTTTGGGACATTCACTCTTTAAACTATGAGTCGGTAACCATAGAGCTCCATGAAAAACACAAAAAATCACGTCGGCGCTGTAAATCTACATGCCAAAAATTAGGGAAAATACAAATCCTTTATAATTGATATATCAACCATGTTTTTAACAGGTATGTTATCCGAATTATTTTGATATTCATAGATTTAATTTGTTTATTGATGTTATAATTATTTGTTAATATGTGAATTAAAAGTTAAAACTATCATATGTTTTTATAAATCATATATGAAAGTTTTTATTTTTTATTCTTCTAGATTATGATTCAATTACTCTATTATGTTGCAACTTTTTTTTGAAAACTTTGTAATTTTACATTATAATTTAAATTAAACCATTAATTAACAAAATGATACATATAATTAGTCAAAGCTTGAGATGTAAGCCTCTTAATTTTATGTGAAATCCCCATTTCACCAATTATAACCCTCTCTACAAAACTCATAACCTAATCATCTCTAGCTCATACCAAATTATTCCTAAAACTACGTGCCACCAATCATCATGTGAGATGTGTTGTTTTTTTAAGGTTTTGATTCAATTTATATAATGGTATTTTTTTATTTTTGGTTATGAAGGTTAAATGCAATCATGGAATCTACACATTTGTAAGATAAACAATTTTTTATCCTTTGTGATTGGTTAATCTTTCTCTTATTATATCTATGTATCAATAATTAACTATAATGTGCTTTGATTTAATGGTTAGTTTGTGTTATGTGTTTTTTATATAATGAATTGTTTCAAATCATTAAGCCTTTTTATATCAGCTTATAGGTTTTTAAAAGGTGTGCCATTACTTTGTGTGTGTAGGGACCATACGTAATGTAAAGTGAGAATGAATCAGAAGTTTTCAAGGCTCTCAAGTGAGTAATGGTAACTCTTCTTTGCGTTATAAAGGCATTTGATTATATTTATTAAAAACTGATTTTTAAACTAATCAAGCTAGAAGTTCCATATTCAGCGTGTTCTTATGTGGTTCAATGATTCTTTGTGGTACCTGTTTATAGAGATATTGTGACATTTAAGAAATCGAGTCGATTCTAAAAAATATAAATGAAAAGTTTGAGATAACTTTCTGGACAAATGAACGAGCTTAAAAACTATGAGTATTTTAACAATTTATAATAACATTTTGTGTTAATATTTTGACACATGAATCATTAAAATATTTTGGTGACGTAAATCAGTGTGAAACAATTATTGTTGGTTTGGCAATTATGGTAATTGGATTGAACTTGGAGATATTGTGGCATCAACAGTCTCATATCTAACTTGGGTCTAAATACATTGTACATATGCAGGTAGGACCAAAGTAGCCATTAGTCAAAACCAAGTATGTTGATGAGTAGCGGCTAAAAAGAAAGTTCACTCAAGTGATAATGAGGTGCAGATTCACATGATGTAAGGTATCAGACTTTTTGATGAAAGGAGGAAACTTGTGCAGGCATTGTTTGGAAAGAAAATCATTGATGGCTTAAGGTGACTTTCCTACTACTAAAATAGGTCTTTCAAGTGATTGGAAAGAAAACAGTATTTGTTATGGAACATAAATCTTGATATGAAACTAGATCCTAATGGCTTAGAAAATGGTTGGATCAACCGCATACCCAATCCTTGTGGATAATCAGTCAGACTATCAATGTGCCTATGTGTCTACAATTGTTCCTTCAACCAAGAGGTTTGAACTTGGGGCCATGTATTTCAATATATTACATTATGATGTGTTAATATTATGTACTTATGGTGCTATCATAAGCTTATTGATATAGTATGTGGATTTTTAAAAGTTGTTAAAGTTTTCTTTGTTACCATTATAAATTGATATTGTTTAGCGTTGTGTTGAGTCTGTGCTTAGGACTTGATGTTTGGTTTATACAAAATGATTTTATTATGTCTTTACTATTGTGTTTTTAAAGAAATTTTATGCATCAACACAGGTAACTGCACTTTCGAATGTTATAGCAAAAAAAAGAGATTTGATTTTTTGGAAGCAGTTAGTGGTACGATGGATGTTCATATTCATTACTTTAAATAGGTAAAATCTTTGTTTTTGTCATCCTTCATTGCGTATTTTTGTATGACATTTCCTTTTTGAAATTCGAATCCAATTCCTAAGGATGTTAGTTCTTTGTTTTGGGTCTTTTGATTTGTTTGTTATTGTTCTCAAACCTAACTTTCTTTTTGCAATTGTCATATATGCAGAATGACTGTGACGTGAATTTAGTAGTTGGTAACAAGTTTAATGATATTGTCTTGGATGATCTGAAAAGGTATTCTCCATTTTTTATGTTTCTTAATGGGTAATACGTTTAGTGACCATATATGGCATCTTTCAAGAAAGTATTAGCACAAAAAAGTAGCAGTTTTACACCGATCTAACAAATGACATAAAGCATAATTAAGACGATAAAATGGATCTTTATTACCAGTAATATGCCTACTAGAATACTTAGGTTCAAAAACATTATCTGAGTTAGCTTATATAACCTCTTAAGCATCCAAAAGAAGCATGTATTTTCATCTCAATCCCTGAGATTATTTTTTAGTAGTTAGATAAGCTTGACTATTTATCTTCGCAAAAGCCCAAATCATAGGATCAAGAACTACCCATGACCCGACAACACATAACAGTACTCAATGTCCAATGACCCACCAGTCCACCACAAACTGACACAAATTTATCAACATAAAGCGCAGGATGTAGAAACCTGAACTACAGACCTCATACACACAAAATTACTTGAAACTAAGACTAAACTGTCATCACTATTAGTTATTTGTGAAACACATAAATCATGTCTATTTGTGGCAGCTCCTTTATGGGTTAGACATGTTTTGTAGTATTACTTACGTTATTTTAGATCTTTGTGGATATTGGACATATACCAAAAAGGTACGCTTGGTGTTCCAGTTTTTAAGGCAATGTTGTTGTTTTTAGCAATAACAATCTTTGCGACGTGTTTTAATCCCTCACAATGCTGACCTGGTTATTGTTATCAATTTGAAAACATTAGACTAAACATAGTGTTGGAATACTAAAAAGTAGATGTGTTGATGAAATGACACTACAAGTCTTTCACTCACCGACTGGACGTGATAACTATAGTCAGCACCAGCCTTACAAACTCTAATAAGGAAACTGTTTTTGTAAATTGTTCTTGAAACAAAGTGTGCGCTTCTTTCAGCTAACAAAAAAATGACATTGAAAAATGAGTTTCGTGAAGTAAATGGAAAGATTAATTAGAAATATTATCGTTTTGGTAGTGATAAAAGTGACAAGTTTTTCGTAGTATACATGATAGGTGTGAAAACACCCATCCTTTTACCACTTAATTACAATTAAAACGAGACCATAACGTGTATTTTATGTCGTAAATGTCAGAATTATGCGTGGTTTGTGTTTTTGTTGTGTTTTAGGATCAAAAGGTGAAAAAGGGAGAAAACACGGGCTTTCACGGGCTTTTATCCAAGATAAAGACAAAAGACGAAGTCAAGAGATCAATATTGCAAAAAGAACGGAAGTCCAAGGCCTATTCTGAAGATTTATCGAAGAAAAAGTCCAAAGACGGAAGTTTAATAAAGCCGAAGAACTCAAGTCTAATTTATGAAGAAATTACAAGACGAGTTTAACTAATCCCAAGACAAAAGTCGAAAAAGTCGAAGAATTTGAAAGACTAAGGACTAAAAAGAAAGAAAGAAGAAAGAGAGGAGGAAGCTTCCAACCTCTCCTCCTCCCCTATAAATAGAAGTCTTTGTTTATTTTTCATTTTTGTTGGCTACTTGACAAATAGCTCTTCCACCATTTTATTTTCTTGCACTTTAATTTCTTGCAATTTAAATACTTGTCTTGCACCTTTAATTTTCAAGTAAGTTTTACTTTTATGTTATTGAATCTTTACTTTTTATTGTTAATCTCTCATCTACCTTTCTTGTTTTGATTTAATCTTTATGTTTATGTTCATGGTTATGTGCTTGAGTTTTTGATAGATTTATTAAGTGGATTTTGATTGTGTTGGTGTTTATTGTTAGTTTTATTGATTTGGATTGATAGGTTATCATTAGTAGATGTTTATTGTTTAGTTTTGTTTAATCTTTTGGTTTATTTTTGTTAGATTTATTTAGATTCGTACCTAGTTCTTTCTCCATGTTCTTCGTATTATTTAGTTGCCCAGATTCCGAACCAGCCTTTTCTTATTATTATTCCGAACGAAGCTTATATTCCGCATGAGTTTATTTTATTCCGAATCACCATTTTATTCCGAACAAGCGTTTCTTTTTAATTATTCCGCACCAAGTATTATTCCGCATAAGCATTTGTTATTCCGCACGAACCATTTATTCCGAATCAAGCATCATTTTTCCGAACGAAGATTTATTCCACATGAACATAACATTCCGAATGAAGAGTTATTCCGGATGAAGCTTTTATTCCGGATGAAGGAGTTATTCTGGTCAGCCATTTATTCCGGATAAAGCTTTTATTCCGAATAAAGCATTATTCCGAACGAAGGATTATTCCGAACGAAGATGTTTTTCCGAATCAGTTATTTTTAGTTTATGTTAAATTTATGTTTTTTAAGTTTTAAGCTTTATTTTTCCCGCCTTTTTCCTTAGTCGCATTTTTAGTTGCCTTGCCTTTAGTTTAAGTTTAAGTTTGCCTTTTAATTTCTTATCATTTACTTTTTTATTATTTTAGATTTATTTAACTTTTCTTTACTTTAAAGTTTTGTGCTTTTATTTTCACTACAACGAAAACTCTCTTATTTTTCCACCAAGAACGACTGAGTCACACAAAAATTAACCAGTTTCTCAATTCGAAGAGATTCGTGAACTCCTTTTTAACCTAGTAAAACCTGCGTATTAAATGGCGCCGCTGCCGGCTCTTTTCGTAAAGATTAACGGTTTTCTGTGAGAGACGCGTTGCTTTTTGGGATCCTAATAAGAAAGATTTTGTATATTAAAATTTGTTCGTTCTCGGTATCTTCTCGAATTGATTAAGGTTTAAGTGTGACTCAGTCGTTCTTGGTAACGAAAAGGGAAGATTGTCGTTGAGTAATTAAATAAAAATTAAACGAGAAAAGATTAAACTAAAAATTAGGAAATTAAAAACGTAATAAAAATGAAAACTTTAAAAATTAAAATGCTCGAAAATTAAACTAAGACGAACGAGTAAAAATAAAGCTAAGAAAATGGGCGGGAAAAACAAGTTTAAAAAATTAAATTTAAATAAAACTAATTAATTTCGCAATTAAATTAAAGATGTGAATTAATTCCTCAATAGTTGAAATGTAACATAATTTCGCAATGGTGAAAATCCTCAAATCCACAATAATATGCAACAAATCCGCAATCTTAAATGAGACCAAGATTTCACAAAGTGAAATCCAATAATTTCGCAATCCAAGGATTGCTTCATATTCACAACTTATAAATGAAGATTTCGCAATAGCAAGGAAGGAACAAATCCGCAATAACCCAAAAAACACAATAAATTCGCAATGTTGAAAATGGAAGGAATTCGCAATACTTGGAAACAATGATTTCGCAATAAAGGAGTTCAAATTCGCAATCCCAAAATTGGGTACAAATCCGCAATACTCAAAGCAGAATTTCGCAATAATTGCGAAATGATGAATTTCGCAATTAGAAACAAAAGATCAAATTCGCAATGAGATGTACTATTCAAAACGCAAAATGAATAAAACCAAAACGCAGCTCCTAGATTTTAGGAACTGAACAAAGGACGATTTCAAGCTATAACCAACATTAGAACACAAAATTTAAACCTATGAAAATAATATTAAGTCATCTAAACATTTTAAACGGATTGATAAACTCATAAATCTTGAAAACGCAAGTTTGAAATCAAAGTTTTTGAAAGAAAAATGAAACGTAGGGATTTTAAACTAATATCATAAGAACACGAATTGCAAATGAAGATTAAGAAAGAATTAAGACACGAACAAAGTAAGATTAAAACAAGAACGGATTAAACTTTAAAAACAAGAATTTAAAACAAGAAATTTAAATGTTTTCTAGTGAGAGAAAGTTAAGCTTTCTCTCTCTAGAAATTAAAACTACAAAGTGAAAAATAAAACTAAAGACTAACTAGTTCCAGAATTGTGAGGAAAAGGCCTATTTATAGGTGTTGTTTGTGGGCTTGTAAACGGGCTTCTACATGGGCTTCTCTTCTTCTTTCTTCTTTAGTCTTTACGTTTCTTTAAATAAACGTTTCCGACATTGAATTTTGAGAAGTGTCGGTGAATAATTCCAACTCGTCTTATAATCTTTTGTTTAATAGACTCGAGTTCTTCGACATATAAATCTTCCGTCTTTGGCCCTTTTCTTAGATAAATCTTCAAATAGGTCCATTGACGTCCGATCTTCTGCATTCTTGGACTCTCGACTTCGTCTTCAGTCTTTTTCTTTAATAAACTCCATGAAATCCCATGTTTTCTTCCTTTTTCATCTTTTGATCCTAAAACACAACAAAAACACAAACCACGCATAATTCCGACATTTACGACATAAAATACACGTTATGGCCTCGTTTTTAATTGTTTTGAAGTGGTAAGAGGATGGGTGTTTTCACACCTATCAAATCCCCTACACTTGACCATTGCAATGACCTCATGCAATGTATTAGTGACAAAGCAAGATTACATTCTCCATCATAATCAATCTACCTTGGCCTTTATTGAAACCTAGATACTAAGGAAGATTCAAAAGATAGAGAATTACAAAATTCTAGAAGGAAGAAACTTATAAATAAATCTAAGACTTACATTAGGGCTTTGGAGTCATGAATGTTTATCACCCTCAAGTTTCACGTTCCCCATGCCAAGCTTAAAAACGAGATCATTGTTTCTACAAGTTAGCATATCTAACACTTACGCATGTGGTTCAATTAATCACTTAGACTCCCTTATTCCTAGGTGTATCTCTTATATTTTATTATTGTCTTGAATGATCACGAGGATGCATTTTTGACTTATTTCGATAGTTTATTTAGGCCGAGAATAAAGTAGGACGATCTAATCCATAGTTAGCTAGAGGACATAATCTTTTAAAACTGCTTCTCGAGACCTCATAAATTTCATATCTTGGCATAACTCGTTTCATGATTTGAGACCTTTCTCGGACCGATATTTGGCATTTACTTCATACTTCGAATCTTGAGAAGACGATCTTGAAATTATGGTCTTCTCTTCGTATATAGTGTATATCTTCACTTGGAGTAGTTTAGATATTCTTCAAATGTTGACCAAGACTTCTTCATTATTTCTTCAATCCATATTTGGGATTTTGATATACAACGATCCGCCTCCTTTTTGGACTTGGATCTATTTATCCTCATACCTTGTTAGGGTCTTTTCGGATAGATTTCTCCATGATCTTTATGGGAGTATTTGCTTTTCGTCGTGTGTCTGGATCCTTCATATTGATTTTTGAATAATGATTCTTCACATCATCTTGGATCTTTAGCAACAAAATGGAGCCCTCATGCCTTGTTAGGGCCATTTTGGACTCGCCAATCTTCGCGTCCCGTTTCAATAATTTATGCCTTGGCTATGAACTCTAATTAATCTCGAGCAACTTTTAAACGATCTTGGGCTAGAAGCTAAGTAATTTTTCAAATCGTACGACCTTACTTATTGCATTTATTTATTTACAAGCGATGGGAGAAAAAGTTCATAATTAACTCACATAAGTTAATGGAAGAATACCAAACTTATAACTAACTATATCATCTCTCGTTCCCCACAGTTTAAAATCTCAAGTAATAAGACTCGTGGATTCTTAGCCTAATCAACCAATTAAGGTCTACATGGTTAAGGATACTAGCTAGAGTGAACTTGGATAAGTAAACTCGGGTTGAGTCAAAATATTCACGACGGGCCTAATATATCTAAGATATCTAAACTTGATAAAACCATTTTATTTAGAGAAAATAACATTAATAAAGGAAACTACAACTAGGCCAAAATAGATTAAAAATTTTGAAAAATGTCGAAAAATCGGCTTTCCGGTTATTATGAGGTCAAATTCATGGAAAAGCCCACTTAACTTCGATAGAAGTCCCCCTACACTTGATATAAACATTGTCCTCAATGTTTAAGCATGTGGGAGTAAACTCCCCTACACTTAGGACATTGTGTACGTTGTTTAAATCTTGTTAAGGAAAGGACAACTAAAGTGATTCCTATTTTAATATTGAGAGATATAAAATAGTGAATCAAAAGAGTTTAGGATAGAACCAGGAAGACGAGTACACAGGATCACGGTCCGTCAACCGTCATCAAAAGTGCTCTTTGAAGCGTTAATCCCTGCACATCATAAGAAACAAGACAACCAACACATACAGGGCTCCCCCTACACTTATGATGAAAACATATAAAGATAGATAGATACTCAGGTTGCCTCCCGAGGAGCGCTTGTTTTTGTTAACCGAGTCACGAGCCTGACTCGGTCCCGAACTAATTCAAAGGAAAGGTGGAGAGGGATGGAATCATCTCATGAGAGATGTCCTCTCCAAGGTACAACTTCACTCATTGTACATTCACCTTGAAATTTGGGCCATTGGGTTGAGCAAGCTCAAGAGTACCATATGGAAAAATTTGAGCAATGGTGAATGGGCCGGACCAACGAGATTTCAGTTAGCCTGAAAAGATTTTCAACCGAGAGTTGAAGAGTAAAACTTTGTCTCTAACTTGGAACTCTCGGTTCTTAATCTTAGAGTTGTGAATGAGCTTAGTCTTCTCTTTATAGATCAATGAGTTTTCATAAGCTTCATTCCTCAATTCGTTAAGTTCATTGAGTTGGATTTTTTGCAAATAATCGGCTTTGTTGATGTCAAAATTTGCCCATTTCAAGGCCCAGTAAGCCTTGTGTTCCAACTTAATGGGGAGGTGGCATGCTTTTCCGTACACGAGACGATATGGGGTGCAACCAATCGGGGTCTTATATGCGGTACGGAAAGCCCACAAAGCATCATCAAGTTTATCGGCCCAAGAGGCACGATGCTCTCCCACAGTACGTTCCAATATTCGCTTTAACCCACGGTTAGAGATCTCGGCTTGCCCATTAGTTTGTGGGTGATATGCGGTGGAAAGACGGTGATTGACACCATACTTAGCCATAACTCTTGCGAATTGATCATTGCAAAAATGAGTCCCGCGATCACTAATTATGGCATGAGGCACACCGAATCTAGCGTATAGCTGTTTCAGAAAGTTAACAACCACCCTCGCATCGTTAGTGGGTAAAGCTTTTGCTTCAACCCATTTCGAAACGTAGTCAACGGCTACAAGGATGTATTTGTTTCCTTTAGATGAAGGGAATGGCCCCATAAAGTCGATGCCCCATACATCAAAGATTTCACATTCTTGTATGAAATTTTGAGGCATCTCATGTTTATGTGTGATCTTCCCTTGTCTTTGGCAAGCATCACAATGTTTAACCATTTCGTGAGCGTCACGATAAATGGTGGGCCAATAAAATCCCGAATCAAACACTTTTTTGGCGGTGTAGTTGGGACCAAAATGACCACCCGTGGGTCCTTTGTGGCAAGCTTCGAGAATGTCTAAAGCTGCCGGTCCGTCAACACATCGGCGAATAATCAAATCAGCGCATTGTTTGAAGAGAAAAGGGTCATCCCAAAAGTAAGTCTTAACATCGTTTAAGAACTTATTCTTTTGTTTAGATGTTAACCCTTTGATGAGAACACCACCCGCTAAGTAGTTTGCAATGTCCGTAAACCACGGGGTGGCATCATCAAGAATGGCACTAAGAGACATTAAGGCTTTAAGGGGAAAAGAGTCATCGATCTCTTGATTTAGATGATCCCCTTGATAAGGATCCTCAAGTCTACTTAGATGATCCGTGGCTAAGTTTTCAGCTCCCTTTTTGTCACGAATTTCAATCTTAAATTCTTGAAGGAGTAAAACCTAGCGAAGAAGTCTTGGCTTAGAGTCTTGCTTTGTCATCAAGTACTTCAATGCGGAATGGTTAGTGTATACGATGGTAGTAGATAAAACAAGATAGGGGAGAAATTTTTCAAAAGCATAGACAACAGCTAAAAGCTCTTTTTCGGTTGTCGTATAATGCAATTGAGCCCCGGTCATTGTTTTGCTAGCATAATGGATTGGTTGGAAGTGTTTGTTCACTCTTTGGCGCAAAACTGCTCCAATAGCAAAGTCGCTAGCATCGCACATCAACTCAAAAGGGAGCTCCCAATTAGGGGTGACTAATACCGGTGCCTTAGTTAGCTTATCCTTAAGAAGATTGAAGGCTTCAATACACTCTTGAGAAAAGACAAAAGGAGTATCTTTTTCCAAGAGGTGGGTCATTGGGCGAGCAATTTTAGAAAAATCTTGGATGAATCGACGGTAGAAGCCCGCATGACCAAGAAAACTTCTCACACCCTTCACGGTTGAAGGTGGAGGTAATTTGGCTATGACATCCACTTTAGCACGGTCCACTTCAAGACCGGCTTTTGAAATTTTATGTCCTAGCACGATGCCTTCTTTTACCATAAAATGGAATCCCAATTTAGAACAAGGCGAGTGTCTTTACACCGCTTAAGCATGCGTTCTAAATTGGCAAGGCAAGAAGAGTATGAGTCCCCAAAGACCGATAAATCATCCATGAAGACTTCCATGGTTTGTTCAACCATGTCATGGAAGATAGCCAACATGCACCTTTGGAATGTCCCGGGGGCATTGCATAAACCAAAAGGAATCCGTTTGTGCCATAGGGACAAGTGAATGTGGTCTTCTCTTGATCTTGGGGATCGATGGGTATTTGGAAATAACCCGAGAAACCATCTAGAAAGCAGTAATATTCATCACCCGCTAAACGTTCAAGCATTTGGTCCATAAAAGGAAGGGTAAAATGATCCTTTCTCATGGCATCATTGAGTTTGCGATAGTCTATACACACTCTCCACCCAGTAACGAGACGAGTAGGAATCAACTCGTTGTTTTGATTGGGCACAACGGTGATTCCGCCTTTCTTTGGCACACAATGGACCCGACTAACCCATGGTGAATCCGAGATAGGATAATTCATACCCGCATCAAGAAGTTTGACAACCTTTGTTTTGATAACGTCATGGATTTTAGGATTCACCCTTCGTTGGCTTTGAATTGTGGGTTTAAAATCGTCCTCCATGAGAATTTTATGTGTGTAAAAGTGAGGATCAATTCCACGAATATTGGAGATTTTCCAAGCGATAGCTCTTTTATGTTTCTTAAGAACTTCAATGAGACGAGTTTTCTCATCGGCTTTTAAGTCTTTGGCAATGATAACGGGAAGTTGATCAATGCGCTCTAAGAAAACATACTCGAGATGAGGAGGTAAGTCCTTAAGCTCAAGAGTAGGAGGATCCTCAATAGATGGTGTAACTAATGATGGATCATCATTAGTCACCTCTTTAGGAGAAGGAGGAGAGAAAGAGTCCTCATTGAGAAGTTTCTCAAGGGTACGAATATCTTCTTCCCAATCGGTGGGAGAATCATCATATTTAAGGTCAGTAGTACCTAAGCTAGCTTCGAATTCATCCAATAGAAAGTCACTTTCTTTAAAAGGAGTCAATGACGGAGCAATTGAGGCAACGGTCTCAACATTAGGTAGAGAAGAAAGATTACTTTTGCAAGCATCATTAAAGTGTTCTTCACAAGCCTCATCGAGAACATCAATAGCATTAACACTCTCATATCAATAAGGTTGCTTAGAAATTTTAACCATGTTGAAGACAATTTTATCATCACCAACTCTCAATATTAATTCGCCCGCGGCTACATCGATGAGAGTGCGACCGGTCCTCAAGAATGGACACCCAACGATTAATGGAACACGTGGATCCATCTCGTAGTCAACGACAACAAAATCCACCGGGAAGGTGAATTTGTCAACGCCAACGAAGACGTCTTAGGCTATCCCCACTGGGTAAGAGATCATACGGTTAGCTAATTCCAAAGTCATTTTGGTGGGGACTAGCTCGGGGAGAGATAATTGCTTCCAAACACTTAATGGCATTAAGTTTATACTAGCTCCTATCGGCTAGGGCCATGCAATTCTCTACTCTCGGGAAGTTGCAAGGAATCAAGAAGCGACCCAGATCACTAAGTTTGGTGGGCAATTTCCTTGAGAGAACCGCAGAGCAATTTTCATTAAGGTGGGTCTGAGCAATATCAAGGAGCTCTTTCTTGTCACTAAGAAGATCTTTAAACATCTTCGCATATTTGGGCATGTGAGCGAGAGCCTCGGCAAAGGAGATGTTAAAATTCAATTGTTTAAACATTTTGAGAAAGTTTGAAACTTGAATATCATCCTTGCTCTTTTGCTTCTCTTTCCTCAACCTTGAAGGATAAGGTATATCGGATGAAGAGGAAGGCTTTAGAATAATAGGAGCACTCACAACCGCGGGTGGTGGGGGAATGGGGGTAGAAGGTAAAGGAGTTGAGGAAAGTTATTCTTTTTCCTTGTTCACAATCACAGGTGGAGGTGTAGGAAGCTCGGGTACTGTATAACCTTTTCCACTACGAGTGGTGATTGCTTTCATCTCCCCTCTTGGATTAGCAACGGTGTTACCCGGAAGAGTACCCGAAGAAGAGGGTTGATTACCTTGCAAAAACGAAGCCATCATATTGCGTAAATCAGTCGTTTGAGTACTGATAGAGTTCCTCATGTCGGCTCGCAGCTCATTTCCTTGTTTCGCCATGTCATTCCTTAGCTCGGCTCGAATATCACTTCATTGTTTCGCCATGTCACCCTTCATGTTAATGAATTGACTTTGTAGATTCGTCACCATCTCTCTATTGGTCCTCATGAACGTCTCGAGGTCTTGATTCAACGCTGTTGGTTGATTGAGAGGTGGAGCTTGGTAAGCTTGTGAATTTCCTTGAGGTGGATATGGGTTTCATTGGGGTTGATATTGATTGGTAGCACGAGGTTGACTTTGGGTATTGCGGTTATAGTTTTGTGGTTGGCTTTGGTTTTGAGGAGTAAAACCGGGTGGTGAAAGATAGTTGTTTGAACGATAACTTAGCAAGTTACGGTCTCCTTGAGGTCGAGCTTGATAGCCTCCCGTGGGATAGGTATCGTATGCCGCGTTAACATCTTCACAAAAATTGCCTTGGGTAGAAGGACAATCAATGTAGGAGTGAGGACCACCGCATGTTTCACAAGAAGAGCAACGGCTTTAGCTTGTTGAGTGTGGTTAGTAGCTAAAATTTGCATATTTTTACTCATTTCGATAATGGCATGTTCTATAGCGAACATGTCGGTGGTGGAAGAAGTAGATGAAACATTGACTCTCGGATTAGATCTTGAGGATGCGGATGAATCCCAATTCTTATGGTGATTAGTCATGTTTTCAATCAACTCTCTACACTCCTCCGGTCTCCTTTTCATAAAAGTGATGGGGAGCATGTTATGATTTGGACAACGGTCGATCAAAACATTGTATCGTTCCCAAGCATCAAAGTGTGATTCGTCATTGTCTTGCATGAATCCACTAATTTGGTTACGAAGGCTCGTGACCATGGATGGTGGAAAGTAGCGCGACAAAAATCGTTGAGTCATGTCGTCCCAAGTATGAATAGAATTCTTTGAGAGACGATCAAACCATTTTTCGGCATGGTGGGATAACATGTGTGGAAAGAGTTGAAGGCGAAGGACATCCGTAGTAACACTGGGCAACTTCATGCTTTGGGTAACGGTAATGAATTTGTCGAGGTGCTTGTTTGCATCATCATCCGGCAATCCATGAAATGGATTAGTTTGCACTTGTTGGATCATGTGATGCTTCAACGAAAACTCCGGAGCCGTGATTTGCATCGGCGCAATTGGTCCTCCGCGTTCATTCATAGTTGGTTGACATAGCTCCTCCATGGTTCGTAAGTCGGGTTGGGGTTCATGTTGGGGTGGGGTGGATTATTATTATTGTTGTGTACACCGGCCATGTCTAAAGCTTGAAGAGTCTCGGGCTCGGGATAAGACGTTGATCGAGTACGCATGCACTAAAAAGGAAATGCAAGAAAATATTTTCGGTTTTTATAGGTTTTTTATTATTTATTTTTTTGTATTTTTGAAATTGTTAATTTTTATGGATTTTTGAAAATTTTTGACACGAAAAATAACGTTCACGAGTGAACGGATCCCAAAATCCAACGCGTCTCTCACAAGAAACCGTTAATCTTAACGAAAAGAGCCGACAGCGGCGCCATTTAGTAAGAAAGATTTTGTATATTAAAATTTGTTCGTTCTCGGTATCTTCTCGAATTGATTAAGGTTTAAGTGTGAGTCAGTCGTTCTTGGTAACGAAAAGGGAAGGTTGTCGTTGAGTAATTAAATAAAAATTAAACGAGAAAAGATTAAACTAAAAATTACGAAATTAAAAACGAAATAAAAATGAAAACTTTAAAAATTAAAATACTCGAAAATTAAATTAAGACGAACGAGTAAAAATAAAGCTAAGAAAATGGGCGGGAAAAACAAGTTTAAAAAATTAAATTTAAATAAAACTAATTAATTTCGCAATTAAATTAAAGATGTGAATTAATTCCTCAATAGTTGAAATGTAACATAATTTCGCAATGGTGAAAATCCTCAAATCCGCAATAATATGCAACAAATCCGCAATCTTGAATGAGACCAAGATTTTGCAAAGTGAAATCCAATAATTTCGCAATCCAAGGATTGCTTCATATTCGCAACTTATAAATGAAGATTTCGCAATAGCAAGGAAGGAACACATCCGCAATAACCCAAAAAACACAATAAATTCGCAATGTTGAAAATGGAAGGAATTCGCAATACTTGGAAACAATGATTTCGCAATTAAAGGAGTTCAAATTCGCAATCCCAAAATTGGGTACAAATCCGCAATACTCAAAGCAGAATTTCGCAATAATTGCGAAATGATGAATTTCGCAATTAGAAACAAAAGATCAAATTCGCAATGAGATGTACTATTCACAACGCAAAATGAATAAAAACAAAACGCAGCTCCTAGATTTTAGGAACTAAACAAAGGACGATTTTCAAGCTATAACCAACATTAGAACACAAAATTTAAACCTATGAAAATAAGATTAAGTCATCTAAACATTTCAAACGGATTGATAAACTCATAAATCTTGAAAACGCAAGTTTGAAATCAAAGTTTTTGAAAGAAAAATGAAACGTAGGGTTTTAAACTAATATCATAAGAACACGAATTGCAAATGAAGATTAAGAAAGAATTAAGACACGAACAAAGGAAGATTAAAACAAGAACGGATTAAACTTTAAAAACAAAAAATTAAAACAAGAAATTTAAAATTTTCTAGTGAGAGAAAGTTAAGCTTTCTCTCTCTAGAATTTAAAACTACAAAGTGAAAAATAAAACTAAAGACTAACTAGTTCCAAAATTGTGAGGAGAAGGCCTATTTATAGGTGTTGTTTGTGGGCTTGTAAACGGGCTTATACATGGGCTTCTCTTCTTCTTTCTTCTTTAGTCTTTACGTTTCTTTAAATAAACGTTTCCGACTTTGAATTTTGAGAAGTGTCGGTGAATAATTACAACTTCTCTTATAATCTTTTGTTTAATAGACTCGAGTTCTTCGACATAATAAATCTTCCGTCTTTGGCCCTTTTCTTAGATAAATCTTCAAATAGGTCCATTGACGTCTAATCTTCTGCATTCTTGGACTCTCGACTTCGTCTTCAGTCTTTTTCTTCAATAAACTCCGTGAAATCCCGTGTTTTCTTCCTTTTTCATCTTTTGATCCTAAAACACAACAAAAACACAAACACGCATAATTCCGACATTTACGACATAAAATACACGTTATGGCCTCGTTTTTAATTGTTTTAAGTGGTCAAAGGATGGGTGTTTTCACACCTATCAGATCCGTTCATTCGTGAGCGTTATTTTTCGTGTCAAAAATTTTCAAAAATCCATAAAAAATTAAAAAAATTTCATAAATACAAAAACATCTAAAAATCATAAAAAGCATTTCTTTTTCAAAGTTTGCACCAAAAAGATTTTCTTTTTATTAGTGTACATATATTCTCTTTGTGTTTGGTATCTTTTTCTTTTGCTTTTGCAGGTGCATGCGTACTAGATCTTCAACTTATTTAGAGCCCGAGCCTCGTGAAGATTTAGATATGGCTGGTGTACCCCCCAACATCAATAACAACAATGTTCCACCACCCGATCTTCTCAATATGGAGGAGCTTTGTCAACCCACTATGTATGGACGAGGAGGACCGATTGCGCCGATGCAAATCACGGCTCCGGGGTTTTCGTTGAAGCATCACATTTTCCAACAAGTGCAAACTAATCCATTTCGCGGATTGCCTGATGATGATGCCAACAAGCACCTCGACAAATTCATTACTATTACTCAAAGCATGAAGTTGCCCGGTGTTACTATGGATGTCCTTCGCCTTCAGCTCTTTCCAAATACTTTATCTCACCACGCCGAAAGATGGTTTGATCGTCTCCCGAAGAATTCAATTCATACTTGGGACGACATGACTCAACGATTTTTGTCGCGCTACTTTACACCATCCATGGTCACGAGCCTTCGAAATCAAATCAGCGGTTTCATGCAAGAACCCGATGAATCTCTCTTTGATGCTTGGGAAAGATATAATGTTTTGATCGATCGATGTCCGAACCACAACATGCTCCCCATTACGTTGATTGATACTTTCTACAATGGTTTAACTTTTCGTGATCGTGATACTATTAATGCCGCCGCCGGTGGCACATTTATGAAAAGAAGACCCGAGGAGTAGAGAGCTTATAGAGAACATGACTACTCATCACAAAAATTGGGATTCTTCCGCATCTTCAAGGAATAACTCGAGAGTTAATGTTTCTTCTACTTCAGTAAACCCCGATATGACCGAATTCACCCGCATGATGGCCGAAATGAACAAAAATATCTTGCTCATCGCTACAAACCAACAACAACACGTTAAAGCGGTAGCAATTTCTTGCGAGACTTGCGGCGGTCCTCATTCATACACTGATTGTCCTTCTACTAATGGCAATCCGGAAAACGTGTATGCGGCTTATGGTAATTATTCACCGGAAAATTACCAAGCCCGACCTCAAGGGGATCGAAATTTGCTAAGTTAACGATCCAACAACTATCTTTCACCCGGTTTTTCTCCTCAAAACCACAACCCCAACAACTACAATAAAAGCACTCAAAACCCACCTCGATCTTCTACTCCATATCACCCACCCGCCCCCCAACCTCCACCCGTAACTCAAGATGTTGAAACTTTTATGAGAACCCAACGAGAGCTAGTTAACAATCTTCAAAGCCAAATCATCACCTTGAAAGGTGACATCACTAAAAAAGGGATTGATATTAGAACCGAGCTTTGGAATGATCTGCAAACTTCTTTGACCACTCAAACGAATGATTTGAAGAATATGTTCGCTAGTTTCTTTCAAGGTAATCAACCTTCTACTTCGGGCTCACTTCCTTCAAATATCGTCACCAATCCGAGAGCGAATGTAAGTGCTATTACTACACGCAGTGGAGCAACTTTAGTAGGACCATCTATCCACCCCCCAGTTACTCCATCTACACCTCCTCCAACACCATTTATCCCTCCTACTCCCACGCCTAGTAATAGTTCACCATTACCGTCTAAGACTCGTAATGAAGAAGTACTCAAGAAGAATCCTCCACCAACCCCACCTTCCACCTTTAAACCTTCAACATCTCAACCATCACCTTCTACACCTACACCACCTAACCCTAGTATTCCTTATCCTTCTTGCTTAGACAAGTGCCAATTGCAAACCAAGGATGACATTCAAGTGAAAACCTTTTTGAAGAAACTTGTGGGAGTTAATGTCACCTTTACCCTTGTTGAAGCTTTAGCCCAAATGCCTAAATTTGTCAAGATGTTTAAGGAATTGCTTAATAAGAAGGAGAAGATGGCCGAGTTTGCTAATACTCGATTGAATGAAAATTGTTCTGCTATCCTTCTTAAAGAACTTCCAGAAAAACTTGGAGATCCCGGTCGTTTTGTGCTACCATGTACTTTTAACCAAACCGAAGAATTTACTGCCTTAGCCGATCTCGGGGAAAGTATTAATTTGATGCCTTTAAGTGGTTGGAAAAAGTTATCATTACCCGATCTTACACCAATAAAGATGACTCTTGAGCTAGCAAATCGAACTCTCGCTTACCCCGTTGGTATTGCCGAAGATGTCTTTATTGAAGTTGGTACCTTCACTTTTCCGGTCGATATCGTCGTTGTTGATTATGAAATGGACCCTCCTATTCTGTTAATACTTGGACGGCCATTTTTAAGAACCAGAAAAGCTTTTGTCGATGTTGTTGAAGGTAAACTTATTTTAAGAGTCGGGAATGATGCACAAGAGTTTGGAATGGGGAAGTTTACAAGTAAATTTAATGGAAGAGAATCGGTGAAGATGATTAATGTGCTTGATGATTTTGTTGTCTACAACAATCCTCTTTTTGAGCCTCTCAATGATAATCCACTTTTTCAAGATGATGTGGATGATTCTCTCTCCAATTTGGATCCCCCACGCATATATGATTCTCCACCAATTTATGATGATGATTCAAGTTCCGATGAGGAATATTATGATGACTTTGGTTCAGAGTATAAAGATATGCCTACTTATGATGACTTTGATGATGTCGATACTCTTTCAAGTGACTCTTCGCATAATGCCGATCCTCCGCCATCAATGCTTGATCCTACTTTGGACGACTACTCATTTGAGGAAGAGTTTGCTACTTTTCTCAATACATACTTCCCTCATGAGAGTGATGCCCCTCCTTTGGACTTTGATGATTATAGTCTTTATCCTTCTACGGATTTGAAGACACTTCTTTCAAAGGAGAAGACGCCGGAAGACACCAACATCCGCAGCACGTATGTTTTAACTCCTCTTTGCCCACCTTCTGAGGATGAGGTTGTGCATTTTATTAGCGGATCTTCTTCAAATTCTGCTGAGCCTGAGTGTTATTTTCCCCTAAAGGAAAAGGTGTTCGACCCCGGTATCGCAATTTTTAAGCCATCTCAGTATCCGTCTGATGAAATAAAAGGAAAGATTTTTGGAACTTTTGGAGATATGCTTGCACCCCATCATCCTTGCTACCACCGTGCTCAATCTCTTCTTAAGGGAACCTTGCCTTCTCTTCTTTGGCTTGCCTTGTTCGCCTTAAGCTTGTGCTATTTGATGGATGAAAACCATGTATTTGATCCCGGTGGATGCTATTCAAGGTTCTTACCATGCTAATGAAGGTCGAGTCAGGCTCACGACTCGGTGATAAAAAATCAAGCACTTCTTGGGAGGCAACCTAAGTATCTATCTTTTATCTATTTCTATCCTGAGTGTAGGGGAGACCTGTTGGTGTTTGCTATTTTCTCTCTTCTCATACTCAGGGATTCGAGGGTTCAACGATCCACTCTTGATGATTTTTGACGACCCGTGATTCCGTGTTCCCGTCTTCCCAGTTCTATCCTAAACTCTTTTCGATTCACTATTTTATATTTTCCAATATTAAAATAGGAATCTCTTTAGTTGTCTCTTTCTTAGCGATATTTAAACAAAGTGCACAATGTCCTAAGTGTAGGGGAGTTTACTTCCACATGCTTAAACATTAAGGACAATGTTTATATCAAGTGTAGGGGGCCTTCTATCGAAGTTAAGTGGACTTTTCCATGAATTTGACCTCATTTTAATCGGAAATTCGATTTTTCGACATTTTTCAAAATTTTTAATCTATTTTGGCCTAGTTGTAGTTTCCTTTATTTTTGGTATTTTCTATTATTCAATAAAATGGTTTTAGCAAGTTTAGATATCTTAGATATATTAGGCCCGTCGTGAATATTTTGACTCAACCCGAGTTTACTTATCCATGTTTACTCTAGCTAGTATCCTTAACCATGTAGACCTTAATTGGTTTATTAGGCTAAGCATCCACGAGTCTCATTACTTGAGATTTTAAATTGTGGAGAACGAGAAATGATAGAGTTAGTTATAAGTTTGGTATTCTTTCATTAACTTACGTGAGTTAATTATGATCTTATTCTCCCATCGCTTGTAAATAAATGAATGCAATAAGTAAGGTCGTACGGTCTGAAAAATTACTTAGCTTCTAGCCCAAGATCGTTTAGAAGTTGCTCAGTATTAATTAGAGTTCATAGCCAAGGCATTACTTATTGAACAGGTCGCGAAGATTTACGAGTCCAAAAAGGCCCAAACAAGGCATGAGGATTCCATTTTGTTGCTAAAGATCCAAGATGATGTGAAAAGCATTATTCCCAAAATCAATATGAAGGATCAAGTCACACGTCGAAAAGCAACTACTCCCCTAAAGATCATGGAGAAATCTATCCGAAAAGACCCTAACAAGGTATGGATAAATAGATCCAAGTCCGAAAAGGAGGCGGATCGTTGTATATCAAAATCCCAAATAAGGATTGAAGAAATAATGAAGAAGTCGTGGTCAACATTTGAAGAATATCTCAGCTATCCCAAGTGAAGATATACACTATATACGAAGAGAAGACCATAATTTCAAGATCGTCTTCTCAAGATTTGAAGTATGAAGTAAATGCCAAATATCGGTCCGAGAAAGGTCTCAAATCATGAAACGAGTTATGCCAAGATATAAACTTTATGAGGTTTCGAGAAGCAGTTTTAAAAGATTTTATCCTTTAGCTAACTATGGATTAGATCGTCCTACTTTATTTTCAGCCCTAATAACCTATCGAAATAAGTCAAAAATGCATCCTCGTGATCATTCAAGACATCAATAAAATATAAGAGTTACCCATAGGAATAAGGGAGTCTAAGTGATTAATTGAACCGCATGAGTAAGTGTTAGTTGTGCTAACCTGTACTAACAATGATCTTGTTTTTAAGCTTGGCATGTGGAACGTGGAACTTGAGGGTGATAAACATTCATGATACCAAAGCCCTAATGAAAGTCTTAGATTTCTTTACAAGTTTCTTCCTTCTTGCATTTTGTGATTTTCTATCTTTTAAATTTTCCTTAGTATTCTATTGTTTAATAAAGGCCAAGGTAGGTTGATTATGATGGAGAATGTAAATCTTGTTTTGTCACTAGGCATTGCATGAGGTCATTGCAATGGTCAAGTGTAGGGGATTTGATAGGTGTGAAAACACCCATCCTTTTACCACTTAATTACAATTAAAACGAGACCATAACGTGTATTTTATGTCGTAAATGTCGGAATTATGCGTGGTTTGTGTTTTTATTGTGTTTTAGGATCAAAAGGTGAAAAAGGGAGAAAACACGGGCTTTCACGGGCTTTTATCCAAGATAAAGACAAAAGACGAAGTCAAGAGATCAAGAGTGCAAAAAGAACAGAAGTCCAAGGCCTATTCTGAAGATTTATCGAAGAAAAAGTCCAAAGATGGAAGTTAATAAAGCCGGAGAACTCAAGTCTAATTTATGAAGAAATTACAAGACGAGTTTAACTAATCCCAAGACAAAAGTCGAAAAAGTCGAAGAATTTGAAAGACTAAGGACTAAAAAGAAAGAAAGAAGAAAGAGAGGAGGAAGCTTCCAACCTCTCCTCCTCCCCTATAAATAGAAGTCTTTGTTCATTTTTCATTGTTGTTGGCTACATGACAAATAGCTCTTCCACCATTTTATTTTCTTGCACTTTAATTTCTTGCAAATTAAATACTTGTCTTGCACCTTTAATTTTCAAGTAAGTTTTACTTTTATGTTATTGAATCTTTACTTTTTATTGTTAATCTCTCATCTACCTTTCTTATTTTGATTTAATCTTTATTTTTATGTTCATGGTTATGTTCTTGAGTTTTTGATAGATTTATTAAGTGGGTTATGATTGTGTTGGTGTTTATTGTTAGTTTTATTGATTTGGATTGATAGGTTATCATTAGTAGATGTTTATTGTTTAGTTTTGTTTAATCTTTTGCTTTATTTTGGTTAGATTTGTTTAGATTTGTTTAGATTCGTACCAAGTTCTTTCTCCCTGTTCTTCGTAATATTTAGTTGCCCAGATTCCGAACCAGCCTTTTCTTCTTATTATTCCGAACGAAGCTTATATTCCGCATGAGTTTATTTTATTCCGAATCACCATTTTATTCCGAACAAGCGTTTCTTTTTAATCATTCCGCACCAAGTATTATTCCGCATAAGCATTTGTTATTCCGCACGAACCATTTATTCCGAATCAAGCATCATTTTTCCGAACGAATATTTATTCCGCATGAACATAACATTCTGAATGAAGAGTTATTCCGGATGAAGCTTTTATTCCGGATGAAGGAGTTATTCCGGATCAGCCATTTATTCCGGATGAAGCTTTTATTCCGAATGAAGGTTTATTCCGGATGAGCAATTTATTCCGGATGAAGCTAGTTTTTCCGAATGAGTAGTTTTCTATTTTACAGAAAAAGTGACAGTTTTTCTGGAATTTGTTTTTAGCTTAATTTTATTACTTCACGCATTTATCCTTTTAGTAGATAGATTATTTTCGTCTTTTAGTTTTATTTTTATTTATTGTTTCGCTTTAATTTTCGTTTAAATATTTGTTTTGCTCCTTTATCTTTAATTATTTGTTTTTGATTTATTTTCATTGCATTTCGCATTTACCTTTCAAGTAGAATAGATAACCAACTTCCCTTTTCGTTACCAAGAACGACTGAGTCACACGTTAAACCTTAATCAATTCGAGAAGATTCGTGAACGACTAGGCCACTCTTGGAGAAATTCGATAAAAGAAAAAGTCTAGCATCCTGTAACAACAATGTAATGAATGGAATACATACGTAACAGTCGCCGATTCTACAAGGAAAATAAATATGACATCTAATAACAGTTTAATAGTTTATAATCGTGCATGTGGCATTACTCTTTATGTTTCATATTAGAAAATTTCATTTCAAAGAAACGAAGTCGTATATTATACAAATTCTCTAAGCATATAGTCACAGATATTTTTTGAAGAGGTATAAGGTCAACCTATTAGGTTTTCAGCATATTATGAATTTTTCAGATTTTGGTAAGGTCATAAGAAGAAGTTGGTAAGCTGAAAATAGTTGGGAATGCCATATGTTGGCATTTTATTAAGGGTTCATTATCAACATCTACAACAGTTTTCTAGGTTTTTAGATTTTTTATGATTAAAAGCTTATGAGCTTATAAGTTGCTTGATGAAACATTAGATGCTTGTCCTTTTTCCAGGTGCATATGTATCCCCTGCTGAGATAGCAGCTCAACAGCCCAAAGTGGCATATAGTCACAGATATTTTTTGAAGAGGTATAAGGTCAACCTATTAGGTTTTCAGCATATTATGAATTTTTCAGCTTTTGGTAAGGTCATAAGAAGAAGTTGGTAAGCTGAAAAAAGTTGGGAATGCCATATGTTGACATTTTATTAAGGGTTCATTATCAACATCTACAACAGTTTTCTAGGTTTTTAGATTTTTTATGATTAAAAGCTTATGAGCTTATAAGTTGCTTGATGAAACATTAGATGCTTGTCCTTTTTCCAGGTGCATATGTATCCCCTGCTGAGATAGCAGCTCAACAGCCCAAAGTGGACAATTCAGGGGCACAAGTTATGCTCGACATGATATGTCGTATGTTGGGATGATACTCGGTGCTCACTTGCAAACTCAACGTGCGCGAATGTCTCTACAGGTAGGCACCGATGTGTAAACGTTTGGTTTAGAATGAAGATGGTGTCTCGAAAGCAACGATGTTGCTCATGAAGCACGATCAGATCCTAATGGAGAGCTGGTATGTAATTAAAACTCCCTTTCTACTTCGCATAGTCTTCTATCTCATTATTTATTATACGTTCGCTTATTTGCAGGTGGAGCATTTCTAATACGTATGGCTAATCGAATATTCTTAAAGGTTGTGATTTTCATGCCCTTTTGGATAACCACATGCTTCACCCGAAACATATTAAAACATAGTTTTTACGTAATAACATGATTTGGATGGATTTTAAGTCGACACCTTCTTATAATATTCAGTTTATGGCATTATAGTGGGAGAAAGACCATAGAGCGTGTGACTGCTGCTATTATAAAGTGAAGAGAAAATGTTTTTTCACGAAAATTTAGTCCCGGATTACACAATTCTGCCCTCTCTCTTTATTCCTACTTATTTTTTGGTACATAAGTTACCTCTTCAATTTGCAAGTATAGTGATGAGACTGCAATTATACATGGTCTCATCGTTCTTTTTGGGCTTTAAATGCTAACAAATGTCGTAAAATACCATGAAATATACTTGTGTTTGTTTTTGTGTATTTTAGGTACGGATATCGTGAAAAAGACAAAAGATCACAAGAAATAAGCAAAAACGAACACGAGAAACGAAGCCGCACAATGAACCGGGCCTAAGTTATGAATTTTCCAAGAAAATTCCTTGAAGATTTGAAGATATACAAGAAAGGTCCTTCAACATTGAAGAAATGACACTTTATACCCTTGTATAATTCAAAATTTCAAGCTTGGTCCCTAAAGTTTGTCAAAATTACAAAAAGGACCTTGAAGTTTGAAGACTTGGCAACATTAGTCCCTCAAAAAATATGGATGTGACACTTTTAGTCCTCCTTAATGTCAATCATACAAGAGAGGGCCTTCAAGTTTCAAGAAATAGCATGTTTAGCCCATCAAGAATCAAGAAATGCAAAATATACCCTTGTTAATACTTTGGAAAAGTATTTGTGGCAAAAGTGTGAAGAATAAAACTTCACTTACAAAGAAAGTCGTTTGTTATGGCTGAAAAACATGTTATACACTCTTTGCCAAAGTCTAGGGGCTGTTTTTGGCCATCCAAATACTCAAACTCCAAAATTGCGCCAAACAACTTAACCCTCCCCTAATTTCGGATCAAAACAAGTTACTATTCACCCTCCCTCCCCAGAATTACCTTCAATTAAAACAAAGGGTTAAATCAAATTACCCTTACCTACGCTTGATTCAACCTCCCACGCTTCATCCCACACACTCACATCAATAATTCCATCACCCCAATGGACCCCACATTCAACCCGTCCACCAATCACCTAACAACTTGACCTCCAAAGCATCCACGTGGCTTAAATCCAACGACAAAGGATCAAACTTACTCCCTACGTCCAAGATAAACGATTTAGATCATTTGGGAACAACTCCTACACCAAATTCATCTAGAAGACTTCAAGGGAAAATCTAGGATTTTCTAGCTAGGTTTCATGTATTTTACCTTCTAGTTTCCTCCATATAGTAGTATATAAGGAGGCATCAACCTGTGATGACCCCTTGTTCCAATTTTTAGCTTTATGTTTTGTAATTCCTTTCAAGTGAAATAAAAGTTTGGTATTTTGCATTAGCAATTATAATTCCTTTTTATTTCATTGAAGTTGGTATAATAGAAGCTGAATCTTGTGTTCCATCATCTTCTTTACTTGTTTTTAAAGTTTGGTTGCAATACGTTTTGATTTGGTTGAGTTTTGAAGTTTCAAAAAGTTTCAAAAAGTGGTTTCTATTTTGCTATTTTACTTGTACTAACCCTATACCAAAAGCTATAAGCTCATACAAGCTTGTTCACAGCAAGGTTGTTAAGAGTTTTGAACCTTTGGTTGGATTTTTTGTTGCTTTATGTTGAAGAAAACACACCCTTGGTTCAGCTATTGAACCATTCAACAAGGGCTTGTGTTTATCCTTGGTTCAAGAACCTTGGTCTTGTTCTAGTTGTTGAACAAGGTCTAAGGAGATTTGTTGACTCTCCCTTGGAAGTTAAGGGAGAGAGGTTCAATCCTTCTTCCCTTTCTCTTTTTGAATTTTGGTTGAAATCTGCTAAGTGTTTATGTGATTTTGAGTATTGATGTTTGTGGTGCTTAGTTTTTAGCTTGTATCTTTCATTGTCACCTAGGTAAGACATTAGAATCATAAAAAACATAGGTTGTTTGTAGAAATCAAAACTTTGTTTGAAAAAGTACTAAAACAAGTCTGTTTAGGAAATTTGGATAAAAAGGCCTTGTGGCCTTGTGCGCTTGGTTCTTTAGTCACTGGTTAAGTTTCATAAGGTTTGGTAAAGGATTTCAAGTTTTTGGTAAAAACAAGTTCTAAGTGATTTGAAAAGTGTCAAACACATCAGAAGGGGTTAGCCCTATATTTTATATAGTCGAACAAGAATGTAATAGGTCATATTAGTCGTTAGTGGTCTTGTATTGTAATAGGTTAGTCGGGTTAAACGGGTGATACAAGGCTTTTGGCCAGGTAAAAAGATTCTTTATCGTGTGTCTAATCGAATTGATCTGGTTAACTATGTGACTCAACTTTTCTTTGGTAAAACAAAAGTTGTGTCGTTGTAGTAATTAAAAAGTGCAAAACAATTAAAGTAAATGACGTTAAAGTAAAACTAACTCTAATTAAAAATAAAGGGCAAGTATTTAAAAGCGTGACAAAAAGTAAATGGGCACTAAAAGTAAATAACGCAAACTTAAATCTATCTAAGGCAAAATTAAAACGCAACTAAAACTTAAACTAAGGCATGGCTAAAAATAAATCTAAGGCAAATAAACTTAAAGTGCGACTAAGTAAAAAGGCGGGAAAAACAAAGCTTGAAAATTAAAAACAGAAACTTAAAAACAGTAACTTAAAAAGAACCTGAAAAATAGCTCATCCGGAATAATACCCTCATGCGGAATAAACATTCATCCGGAATTTCACCTTCGTTCGGAATGTTCTTCTTTACTCGGAATATCAACCAAAGCTCTTGATCCGGAATAAATTGCTTACTCGGAATATGTCACCTATTCGGAATAAACTTCTCTATTCGGAATAAAGCCTTGATGCGGAATATTGCCCTTGATCCGGAATATTTCTTGATCCGGAATGTTATTCCGAATAGAACCCTTGATCCGGAATGTCTTAATATTCCGAATAAACTCCTTGATCTGGAATAATAAATTATTCTGGATGAACTTGTTGATCCGGAATATTATTTGATTCGGAATGTATGGTTTATCCGGAGTAGCACCTTGATCTGGAATATCCTGTTGATCCGGAATAAAAGGCTGATCCGGAATGTTTGGTATTCCGGATGAGATGCTTGATCCGGAATAATGAATTATTCCGAATGAGCTCAACTGATCCGGAATATCTAATATTCCGGATGAACGACTTTTGAAATCCTTCACTCGGAATATCTTGCTTGATCCGGAACTTTTCCTGGGAAGATCAGTAACAGCAAAAGCGAAGAACAAGGGAAGAACAGTATACACGAATCTAATCAAACTTAATCAATATCAACCAAAAGATTAAATCAAACTAAACAAATAACATCTACTAATGATAATCAAACAATCCAAATCAATAAAACTAACAAATCTAACCCAAATAATCAAAACCCACTTAAATAAATCAATAAAAATCAAGAACATGAACATAAACAATAAAGCATGAAGATTAAGATCAAATAAAGAAAGGTAGATAAGAGATTAACAAGAAAATGTAAAGATTGACAAGAATTAAAAGGGAGACTTACTTGAAATTAAATGTAATTAAGGTGCAAGACAAGGTATTTAAATGGACATGAATTTAAATGACAAGGTAAATAAAATGGAAGAAATAGTGTGTCAAACTATCCAACAAAATGAAAATGATTATCCTAATGACTATTTATAGGGGAGGATTAGGAAGTGTTTATGAAGCTTCCTCCCCTCCTTCATTTTTCCTTAATTGCACTCTTAAGTCCTTAAGCCTTTTAATCTTTTTAATCTTGGACTTTAATGACTTTTGGCTCGGGATTTCTTTGGACTCGTCTTTTAATTCTTCAATAAATAAGACTTGAGTTCTTCGGCTTTTAGTAAACTTCTGTCTTTTGACTTTTTCTTCGATAAATCTTCAGAATTGGTCTTGGACTTCCGTTCTTTTTGCACTCTTGACTTCTTGACTTCGTCTTTCGTCTTTTTCTTCGATAAAAGCCCGTAAATGCCCGTGTTTTCTCCCCTTTTCACAATTTTGTCCTAAATCACAACAAAAACACAAACCACGCATAATTCCGACATTTACGACATAAAATACACGTTTTGGTCCGGTTATTATTGTAATTAAGTGGTAAAAATGATGGGTGTTTACACACCTATCAAATCCCCTACACTTGACCATTGCAATGTCCTCATGAAATGCATTAGTTACAAAGGACGTTTACATTTTTCATCATAATCAATCCACGTTGGCCTTTATTAAAGAGATAGAAAACTATAAACATTCAAAGTAAAGAAATCAACAACATACCTTGGGTTTTGGAAATGTCATGAATGATCATCATCCTCAAGTTTTCACTTTCTCCAAACCAAGCTTAAAAACGAGATCATTGTTATTATAAGTTAGTAAACTAACACGAACTCATGTGGGCCAATTATTCACTTAGACTCCCTTATTCCTAGGGGTATCTCTTATATTTTATTGTTGTCTTGAATGATCACGAGGATGCATTGTTGACTTATTTCGAAAGTTATTTAGGCCGAAAATAAAGTGAACGATTTAATCAATAGTTAGCTAAAGGACAAAATCTTTTAAAACTGCTTCTCGGGACCTCATAAAGTTCATATCTTGGCATAACTCGCTTCGCGATTTGAGACCTTTCTTGGACCGATATTTGGCAGCGACTTCATACTTCAAACCTTGAGAGACGTTCATGAAATAATGGCCTTCTCTTCATAATAGGAATTTCTTCACTTGAAGTTTTGAGAGATTCTTCATATATAGACCACGACTTCTTCATTTTTATTCAATCTTTATTTTGGACTTTGATATACAACGATCCGCCTCCTTTTGGACTTGGCTTTATTTATCCTCACACCTTGCTAGGGTCTTTTCGGATAGACTTCTCCATGACTTTTGGGGAGTTTTTGCTTTTCGTCGTGTGTCTCGATCCTTCATATTGATTTTCGATAAATGATTCTTCACATCACTTTTGGATCTTTAGCAACAAAATATAGCCCTCATGCCTTGTTAGGACCTTTTTAGACTCGCCAATCTTCGCATTCCGCTTCAATAAGTTATGCCTTGGCTATGAACTCTAATCCATACCGAGCAACTTTTAAACGATCGTGGGCTAGAAGCTAAGTAACTTTTCAAATCGTACAACCTTATTTTTTACAGATAAATTATTAGCAAGCGATGGGAGAATATGCTCATAATTAACTCACATAAATTCACGAAAGAATACCAAACTTATAATTGACTCTATCATCTCTCGTTCTCCACAGTTTAAAATATCAAGGAATGAGACTCGTGGATGCTTAGCCTATTAAATCAAAGTTTTGGGTTTTCGAGTCGCCTATAGGATCTTGCAAATTCTTAGACACTTTCAAGTTTAGAAATCGCATTTTAAAGTTCCCTTGATAAACGACTCTCTAGGATCAATTATAGGAACTTGCGAAAAGTTCTTGTTCTTAACCCGTGAGAGTTAAGACTTTCGCGTTTTATAGCTCCCTGTATAAAAGCCTAGCAAAACTTGACTTAAACACGTTAAGGATACTAGCTAGAGTAAACTAAGATAAGTAAACTCGGGTTGAGTCAAAAGATTCACAATGTTTGAAAATTAAAACCACTTTATTAAAATTTATTCTAGTAAAGAAAGAAAATAACTATAACAAAGGGAAAAACTAATAGGCCAAAATAGATCAAAAATTTAGAAAAATTGTCGAAAAAATGGTTTTCCGGTTAAAATGAGGAAAAATACAAGGAAAAGACCACTTAACTTCGATAGAAGTCCCCCTACAATTAATATAAACATTGTCCTCAATGTTTAAGCATGTGGGAGTAAACTCCCATACACTTAGGACATTGTGCACGTTGTTTAAATCTTGCTAAGGAAAGGAAAACTAAAGAGATTCCTATTTTAATATTGAGAGATATAAAATAGTGAATCGAAAAGAGTTTAGGATAGAACCGGGAAGAAGGGAACAATGGAATCACGGGTCGTCAAAAATCATCAAGAGTGGATCATTGAATGCTCGAATCCCTGAATAGAAGAAGAGAGGAAATAGCAAACACTAACGGGTCTCCCCTACACTTAGGATAAAGAAAGCTAAAAGATAGATGCATGGGTTGCCTCCCAAGAAGCGCTTGATTTTTGTTAACCGAGTCGTGAGCCTGACTCGACCTTTATTATCATAGGAAGCAGCATGAAACATATCCACCAGGATCAAAGACATAGTTTTCGTCCATCAAATAGCACAAGCTTAAGGCAAACAAGGCAAGCCAAAGAAGAAGAGGCAAGGTTCCCTTAAGCAAAGATGGAGCATGGTAGAAGAAAGGGTGAAGTGGTGCAAGCAGATTTCCATAAGTTCCAAAGATATTTCCTTTTATTTCATCAGACGGATACTGAGATGGCTGAAGAATATCGATACCAGGGTCGAACACCTTTTCCTTTAGGGGAAAATAGCACTCAGGCTCAGCAGAATGTGAAGAAGATCCGCGAAGAAGATGCACAACCTCGTCCTCAGAAGGTGGACAAAGATGTAGAAAAGCTAAATGTGATCCGGTGGTCTAATGTGGTGGTAAATGGTGGAGGAAGCCATTGATGGCTTAGAGAGAGAGAAAGAGAGGTTGAGAGTAAAAGTGTGTGTGTTCCTCAAATGAACAAAATACAATCAACACCCCTCCTTGGAAGCTAAGGAGGGGTATATATAGTCACGCACACAACCTAAACTATACAAAGAGCCTAGTCTAGTCTAAATGTGCGTGACTATGATAACTAACAGGAATTCTTAAATGTCGTCACATAAAGTGAGTTTCCAACAATCTTCCCCCATGGGACGACGTGTAGAATTCCTTACAATATTCTTCCTAACAAGTACAAAATAATTAAGAATAAGAGCTTTCTTGAAGCATCCAATGCTGATGAAGTCTTCTGAGTCCTTCGTCTTCAAAACGACTCATCTTTAAAGTAACTTGTAAAAGAAATACTGTAACGGCACGAGCTAAGTAACCCATACACTTCTGGTTAAGGAGAAGCTTCTGAATTAGCTTCCCCCTAATTCATGCCACGTAAACTTGATGTAGAAGCATTTTAAATAGCTTCCCCCAAGTAGACCAACAACTTTTCATCTCACGCTTGAATAATTATTCTGAATTTTTCTTCCCCCTGAGAGTTCAAGTTATGCATACCAGAAAGAATCAAGACACTTCTTCCCCCACATAGTTGAAGAAGGTAAATCAATCCCAATTATGAAGCTCAAATACTGAAGTGGACACTTTATCCCATTCATGAAGTTGACATCGTAACACTAGAGTCAATCAAGTCCCGGAAATGCACACGTCTTCTTCCGGAGATGCACCAGAGTCAATTAAGTCCCGGGAATGCATATAGAATAATGATGATGTTTAATTGCAACAATCAAACAATTAAACCTCGAATCAGTAGTGTACCGTTTAGAGATTGATAACGACACGAGTTAAAACACTGATTTTCTCTGCGGCTATGACAAATGTCATCCCGGAATATCTTCAAATCAAAAGAAGGTATGAAGTTCATCACGTGTACTCGTTGTGCGTTCAATGTGTCTTCTTCTTCCCCCTTGATGGTTTCGAAACTCGGAACCATTAATAAATTGTACGCACATGAACCTGAGATCTCGTGAGAATAATAAATAAGCTGAATTATATATTTTGTGAGAATCAGTTGTTGATCGAAAATCTCTTCTCATAAACTCTCCATGGCCACCTTTACCATTCCACGTGAAAGCAATTTGAAGTGACCACTGAAAGAATGAACCAGATACGTCAAACATGAAGCTGAATAAAAATCCTTCGATCTTGTGACTTAAGCTTGCACTATTGTTGAATGAAGAACGGTGGAGAAATCTCTAAGTACTCAATGCATCACTGAAGAAGTCTATAAGCACAACACCTCTTGAAATTATCCACGTCGACTAAGCGCGTGACACTGAGTACAACAATGTAACCCCTTTAAGTGATAGTTATCCGAGTCATCAACCATCCACCCCGAACCCGGAAACCAGATAACCAAGTCTTCATTCTAGGATTAAGCACGAGCAAGTTATCTAGTAAAAGATAAAATAAATACACGCCTTCGAAAAATCCGTCTTCAACGTCACGTAATTAATACCCGATCAAACAAAATCTGTAGCCACTAAAAAATCGCCCATTTTTCTTGGTCTCGTCTCAAATAAATCCTCGTCACATTTGTCACTTCATTTTGTCACGTCACTTTTCTCGTCACCCAATCAGTGTCAAGAAAAAATTAAAGAACCACAAATGCAACAAAAAAACTACAAATTCAAAAAAGGAATTTGTTTGTTTGAGCATCCATTCTCCTTAACAATGTGTCGTCATTTTTTTTTATTTTTTTTTCTCGACCCGATGTCACAATGAAATCCCGACAATATGCACAAAATTTTTATTCAAAATAGTTAATTTTGAAATAAAAACTTGTATATATTGTGTGTTGAAACAAACTTGCGGCCCAACCATGTTTGTGTCCAAATGAAATACCAGCCCAGCTTTGTTCAGCCCGGCTTGACACTCGGCCCAATTCTAACCCGGTCCAAGACTTTTGAGTTAAATAACCTTCCCAACCCTAAATAAATTCACTTAACACCAAATCCTCACATAGAGTGCTCCGCCCCCCAAACTCCATCTCTTCACCCACCAAACTTCATCTTCTCCCAAACCTAGATACATCCGCCACCCACTTTCACTCCCACCAAACTCTTCCTTGTATAATCCGTCCCCCCAATCTCTCTAACCTCATCACCTAAAAATAACATCAATCCCACCTCTCATCTTCAATCTAAAACGCAACATAAACCCATACATAATCATCATCATCATCATCTAATCTTTGCTACATCACTTCCAATTAAAGAAAACGAATCATCACATATATAGCACCCATAATCATCACAAACGATTTGGAAGTAAAGATAGATAGACCGTATCTTCAAGATCTTTAAATGAATAAAGGTCTCGGGTAAGTGATTCGTGATGCATGTCGGTTTTAGATTAAAAATCGAAACAAATAATGATCATAACAAGTTTGTTATAGATCTTTATATAGTTTCGTATATTAATTCTTGGTTTAAAACCAAACACGAATCAATGATGATTTTTGTTCAAACAATCAAGATCTATAAAGATCTTTTATGTATTTGAATGAATCTGATTTACTGTTTAATGATTTTAGATATTGTGTTCGAGTTAGGATGTTGTATCAAGGAGATGGTTTATGAGAAATGGATTAGTGACGAAGGGAAATTAATTGAGTCGGGTTGTGAGTTGGTGTTGATACGAGATGTAGATTTTGGGTGAGGAGTAATAAGGTAGAATGAGTTGGTGTTGACTCAGTGGGTTGACTGAGTCAACTCGGTAATTACCGAGTTGACTCGGTTGAGATGGGTGAAGTTGTCACAGTTTTGGTCACAAAATTTGGTTCACTAGTCTTTTTCAATACAGTCCAATCGGAATGACATAAAGAAAGTCCAATCGGAATGTTTGTTTTATGAGTCATAAATTATGTCCTACAAGTGAATCCCATCGGAAAGTCAATCGGAAAGTCATCGGAATTAAGCATACACCCCCCTCGGAATGACCAATCCGAAAGTCCAATCTGAATATTCAAACGGAAAGACCAATCTGAAAGTCCAATCGGAAAGGCAATCTGAAACCCAATCTGAATGTGCAATATGAATATCCAATCTGAAAACCCAATCTGGAAAGGGTTTTGAAGGACCCTAAAATAGTGGATCTGCATATTTGTCCTTATCTATCTGCATAAACCCAGAAAGATAAACCCAGAAAGATTGACCAAAATTGTATGACTTTTGACCATGAAGATGATGATGAAACCGAGACACAAATAAATATGTTAAGGCCCAAAAACGTGTGACTGAATGGACAAATTGGACAAAAAATTATGACGTGACCCAAAAAAATTGTGTGATAAAGGACAGAATTAATATAAACGAGACACAAGAATAATATAGACCACCAAATCAAATATATAAACACGATCCAAGGATGGAACCGTGGCTCTGATGCCAAATGTAGAAAAGCTAAATGTGATCCGGTGGTCTAATGTGGTGGTAAATGGTGGAGGAAGCCATTGATGGCTTAGAGAGAGAGAAAGAGAGGTTGAGAGTAAAAGTGTGTGTGTTCCTCAAATGAACAAAATACAATCAACACCCCTCCTTGGAAGCTAAGGAGGGGTATATATAGTCACGCACACAACCTAAACTATACAAAGAGCCTAGTCTAGTCTAAATGTGCGTGACTATGATAACTAACGGGAATTCTTAAATGTCGTCACATAAAGTGAGTTTCCAACAAAAGAGGTGTTAAATCATATGTGCTGCGGATATTGGTGTCGACCGGTTGCTTCTCCTTTGAAAGAATTTTCTTCAAATCCAAAGTAGGATCAAGACGATAATCTTCAAAATCTAAAGGAGGGGCATCACTCTCATGAGGGAAGTACGTATTAAGAAAAGTTGAAAAGTCTTCCTCAAATGAGTAATCATCCAAAGTAGGATTAAGTGATGGCGGAGGATCTTCATCACGAGAAGAATCGATCGAAAGAGTATCGACCTCATCAAAATCATCATATGTGGGTAGGTCGGGATACTCGGAAGTAAGGTCATCATAATCATCCGAATCTGAGCTAGAATCATCATCATAAGCATCAAAGATCGGTGGAGAATCATAAATGGGCGAAGGTTCCAAATTGGAGAGAGAATCATCCACATCATCATGAAAAAGTGAATTATCATTGCAAGACTCGAATAGAGGATTGTTGTAGACGACAAAATCATCAAGCACATTAATCATATTCGCAGATTCTCGTCCATAGGATTTTCTTGTAAGCTTCCCCATTTTGAAAACTTGGGCATCATCCCCGACTCTTAAGATGAGCTCTCCTTCGGCAACATCAACTAGAGCTCGTCCGGTTCTCAAGAATGGCCGACCAAGTATTAAAGGAATACGAGGGTCCATTTCATAATCAACAACCACAAAGTCGACCGGGAAAGTAAACGTGCCAACTTTAATGAACACGCCTTCGGCAATACCAACGAGTAAGCGAGAGTGCGATTTGCTAGCTCCAGAGTCATCTTTGTTGGAGTAAGGTCGGGTAATGATAGTGTTTTCCAAACACTCAAAGGCATCAGATTTATACTAGCCCCGAGATCAGCTAGGGCAATAAATTCTTCGGTTTTGTTAAAGATGCAAGGCAACACAAAACGACCGGGATCTCCAATCTTTTCCGGAAGTTCTTTAAGAATAACTACAGAGCAGTTTTCATTTAAGCGTGTGTTGGCGAGCTCAATCAACTTCTCCTTCTTGTTAAGCAATTCCTTGAATGCTTTGACAAATTTCGGCATGTGGACAAGTGCTTCAACAAGGCTAATGTTGAAATTCAGTTGAGAGATCATCTTCATAAAATTTGACATTTGAGAGTCATCCTTGGTGAGCATTGTGGTCTTGCCTAGCTGTGAAGGATAAGGGATATTGGGTTTGGGTGGTGAAGGTGTAGGTAAAGGTTGAGATGTTGAAGAGTTCTTCTTGGGAACATCGTCATGACGAGGCGGAGACGTTAATGGTGCACTAATACTAGGTGTAGGAGGAGTAGGGATAAATGGTGGTGGAGGAGGTGTAGATGATGGGGGCGGGATAGGTGGTCCTACGATGGTAACTCCACTACGGGTAGTAATAGCACTCACATTCGCTCGCGGATTGGTGACGGTGTTTGAAGGTAGAGAACTCGAAGTAGAAGGTTGAGTTGTGGGCAAGAAAATAGCCAGCATATTCTTCAAATCATTTGTTTGATTGCTGAAGGAAGATTGGATATTATCTCGGAGCTCGGATCTAATGTCATTTCCTTGCTTGGTGATATATCCTTTCAGATTGATTATTTGGCTCTGCAGATTCTTGATTTGCTCACCTTGGGTTCTCATAATGGCTTCAACATCCAGATTAATGGGTGGGGTTTGTTGGGCGGGTGGGTGATAAGGATTAGAAGCTCTTGGTGGGATTTGGTTGCTTCTATTGTAGTTGGTGGCGGGGTTTTGGTTTTGAGGAGAAAAACCGGGTGAAAGGTAGTTGTTTGATCGGTAACTCAGCAAATTTCTATCCCCTTGAGGTCGAGCTTGGTAATTTTCCGGTGAATAATTACCATAAGCTGCATACACGTTTTCCGGATTTCCTTGAGTAGAAGTAAAATCAGTGTATGAGTGTGGACCGCCGCATATTTCACAAGAATTAGCAACCGCTTTAACTTGTTGATGTTGGTTTGAAGCGAGAAGCAAGATACTTTTGTTCATTTCAGTCATCATGCGGGTGAATTCGGTCATGTCGGGGTTTTCTGAAGTAGAAGAAATATTGACTCTCGGGTTGTTCCTTGAAGAAGCGGAGGAATCCCAGTTTTTGTGGTGAGTAGTCATGTTTTCAATAAGCTCTCTACACTCCTCGGGTCTTCTTTTCATAAATGTGCCACCGGCGGCTGCATTAATCGTATCACGATCTCGAAAAGTCAAACCGTTGTAGAAAGTATCAATTAAGGTTACAGGGAGCATGTTGTGGTTTGGACAACGATCGATCAAGACATTATATCTTTCCCAAGCATCAAAGAGAGATTCATCGGGTTCTTGCTTGAAACCACTGATTTGATTGTGAAGGCTCGTGACCATGGATGGTGGAAAGTAGCGCGACAAAAAGCGTTGAGTCATGTCATCCCAAGTATGAATAGAATTCTTCGGGAGATGATCAAACCATTTCTCAGCGTGATGTGATAAAGTATGTGGGAAGAGTTGTAGGCGAAGAACCTCCATTGTGGCACCAGGCAACTTCATGCTTTGGGTGATTGTAATGAACTTGTCGAGGTGTTTGTTGGCATCATCATCAGGCATTCCTCTAAAAGGATTTGTTTGCACTTGCTGAATCATGTGGTGCTTCAACGAAAACTCCAGAGCGTTGATTTGCATCGGCGCAATCGGTTCTCCTCGTCCAAACATTGTGGGTTGACAAAGCTCCTCTATTGTCCGAAGATCGGGTTGTGGATGAACATTGTTGTTATTATTATTGAGGTGTGGTGGATTATTATTGTTGTTAACACCTGCCATAGCTAAATCGTCTCGAGTCTCGGGCTCTTGGTAATTAGAAGATCTAGTACGCATACACCTGCAAAGGCAAAAGAAAACAATACCAAACACAAAGACAATATATATACAAAATAAAGATAAAATCTTTTTGGATTTTTGAAAATTTTAATTTTTATGTGTTTTTTAACAATTTATAATTTTTATGGTTTTTTGAAAATTTTTAAGCAAGAAAAGTAACGCTCACAAGTGAACGGATCCCAAAACGCAACGCGTCTCTCACAGAAAACCGTTAATCTTTACGAAAAGAGCCGGCAGCGGCGCCATTTGATACAAGGCTTTTGGCCAGGTAAAAAGATTCTTCGTCGTGTGTCTAATCGAATTGATCTGGTTAACTATGTGACTCAGCTGTTCTTTGGTGAAACAAAAGTTGTGTCGTTGTAGTAATTAAAAAGTGCAAAACAATTAAAGTAAATGGCGTTAAAGTAAAACTAACTCTAATTAAAAATAAAGGGCAAGTATTTAAAAGCGTGACAAAAAGTAAATGGGCACTATAAGTAAATAACACAAACTTAAATCTATCTAAGGCAAACTTAAAACGCAACTAAAACTTAAACTAAGGCAAGGCTAAAAATAAATCTAAGGCAAATAAACTTAAAGTGCGACTAAGTAAAAAGGCGGGAAAAATAAAGCTTGAAAATTAAAAACAGAAACTTAAAAACAGTAACTTAAAAAGAACCTGAAAAATAGCTCATCCGGAATAATACCCTCATGCGGAATAAACATTCATCCGGAACGTCACCTTCGTTCGGAATGTTCTTCTTTACTCGGAATATCAACCAAAGCTCTTGGTCCGGAATAAATTGCTTACTCGGAATATGTCACCTATCCGGAATAAACTTCTCTATTCGGAATAAAGCCTTGATGCGGAATATTGCCCTTGATCCGGAATATTTCTTGATCCGGAATGTTATTCTGAATAAAACCCTTGATCCGGAATGTCTTAATATTCCGAATAAACTTCTTGATCCGGAATAATAAATTATTCCGGATGAACTTGTTGATCCGGAATATTATTTGATTCGGAATGTATGGTTGATCCGGAATAGCACCTTGATCCGGAATATCCTGTTGATCCGGAATAAAAGGCTGATCCGGAATGTTTGGTATTCCGGATGAGATGCTTGATCCGGAATAATGAATTATTCTGAATGAGCACAACTGATCCGGAATATCTAATATTCCGGATGAACGACTTTTGAAATCCTTCACTCGGAATATCTTGCTTGATCCGGAACTTTTCCTGGGAAGATCAGTAACAGCAAAAGCGAAGAACAAGGGAAGAACAGTATACACGAATCTAATCAAACTTAATCAAAATCAACCAAAAGATTAAATCAAACTAAACAAATAACATCTACTAATGATAATCAAACAATCCAAATCAATAAAACTAACAAATCTAACCCAAATAATCAAAACCCACTTAAATAAATCAATAAAAATCAAGAACATGAACATAAACAATAAAGCATGAAGATTAAGATCAAATAAAGAAAGGTAGATAAGAGATTAACAAGAAAAAGTAAAGATTGACAAGAATTAAAAGGGAGACTTACTTGAAATTAAATGTAATTAAGGTGCAAGACAAGGTATTTAAATGGACATGAATTTAAATGACAAGGTAAATAAAATGGAAGAAATAGTGTGTCAAACTATCCAACAAAATGAAAATGATTATCCTAATGACTATTTATAGGGGAGGATTAGGAAGTGCTTAGGAAGCTTCCTCCCCTCCTTCATTTTTCCTTAATTGCACTCTTAAGTCCTTAAGCCTTTCAATCTTCTTAATCTTGGACTTTAATGACTTTTGGCTCGGGATTTCTTTGGACTCGTCCTTTAACTCTTCAATAAATAAGACTTGAGTTCTTCGTCTTTTAGTAAACTTCTGTCTTTTGACTTTTTCTTCGATAAATCTTCAGAATTGGTCTTGGACTTCCGTTATTTTTGCACTCTTGACTTCTTGAATTCGTCTTTCGTCTTTTTCTTCGATAAAAGCCCGTAAATGCCCATGTTTTCTCCCTTTTTCACAATTTCATCCTAAATCACAACAAAAACACAAACCACGCATAATTCCGACATTTACGACATAAAATACACGTTTTGGTCCGGTTATTATTGTAATTAAGTGGTAAAAAGGATGGGTGTTTACACACCTATCACCGGGCTTGGACTTTAAGCTAATATTGTATAAGTTAGGGGCGTAAGCCCAAGCAAAACCAAGCCCGGCCCATGAACAAGTCCACCAAAGCCCATGTGGCGTGGCATATAAATACCATCTTCCATGTGTGGAAGAGGGTGTTGGTTACATTTACTTTCTCTCTCTAGTAATAGTTTAACCTTCTAAAATCTCTCTAATTTCTCTCTTTACTTTTCTTATCTTTCTCTCTCTAAATATTGTGTTATGGATTGAAGTGGGTTTAACATTTGGTATCAAGAGCCTATAGTGGATGGGTGATTGAAGATTCGTGTGTTGTGTTCTTGATTTTTCGTGCCTATTTTGATCTAAAACTTACGTACCAATTTTTTTGTGTTTTTATTGTTTATTCTTGATACAAATCATCTACATACTATTGGTAGTGATTTGGTATTGTTACCTTGGTTAAAAACACAAAAATGTTGGGTGCTTGGATCATTTTTAGGCTAAAAATCTCGAATAGTTGTGTATTATCCGAGAACAGTGGAACTTATTCCGATCGCAAAGTTTGAAGGTTTCATATTCTGATCGTGTATTCCGATCGCAAAAGCCTAATGGTTTCTACATTGCGATCGTGTATTCCAATCACTTATTACGATCCATATTGCGATCGACATTCTGATCCATATTGTGATCGGTTTTTGCGATCGACATTCTGATCCATCTTGCGATCAAGTATTGCGATCACATTGCGATCGAATATTGCGATCACATTCTGATCGAGTATTGCGATCACATTCCGATCGAGTATTACGATCACATTGCGATCGAGTATTGCGATCACATTCCGATAGACATTGCGATGGGTATTCCGATGGGTGGCATTGCAATGGGTATTCCGATGGATATTGCGATGGACATATAAATTTTGTTAGAGTACTTTTTATACTTAGCCATTATCTAGACTAGTCCCGGATCATAGTTTACCAAAAAAAAGAGTTAAAAAATTTTCGGTCTAGTAAATTCAAATTTTTTTTCCCTACTAGTTTTTGGCTATTTCTAACTCAGTTTCAAAATTTGGCGATACAAAATTTTTCGTCTTACCGTTTTGTCGGACTGAGGAATTAATTATCGGACTAAAGATTCTCGGAACTATACGGAAATTTAACCACACTTCATCACAACAAATCTACTAAGATCCTAATCCATTTACAAACATTTACAATGTCAAACTACAACAACAACAACAACAACGCGCACTCTAATCAGATTTGTTTGGAACAAGGTGGCAACGGTAATCCACCAGTGCTCACGGCCGGTTGCTACGTTCAATGGAGATTTCGTTTTCTCCGATTTCTCGACACAAAAGAGAACCGAACCGCTCTTCGTCATTGCCTTGAGAAACCACCTCCAGTTTTTGAATTCAGACCATTTACCACACACGTAGAGGATGGTACTTCATCAACTACACGAGCTATGGAGAATTTTGACCCATGTCCTGCTGAGAAAAAGAAACTCCTCCAAGCTGAAGATGATGTTGTGAACTACATACTCACTGGGATTGATAACAATATTTATTCCACGGTTGATGCATGTCCTAATGCTATGAAAATGTGGAATGCAATTCATCGACTGAAGCAAGGTGAGTCGATCAATGTTCAAGATCTCGAGACTAATCTACTTTGGGAGTTTGGAAAATTCACATCTGAAGATGGTGAATCCATTGACTCATATTACTCGAGATTCTACAAAATGATGAATGAACTTGTCAGAAATCAGTGCACCATCTCCAATCATCATGCCAATGTTCAGTTTCTACTTTAACTCAAACCGGAATGGCAAAGGTTTGTGACTTTGGTTAAACAAAGGGACGATATCAAGACCATCTCCTATCACAAACTTTATGATATCTTGAAACAACATCAGAATGAAGTGAATGAACTTAGGGATGAAAAGGAAGAACGGTCTGCTAACTCTATTGATTTTGTGACTGATACTTCATCAAAACCCGTTCACCGTCAACAAACACCTACCTCACGACCATCCAGCTCACAACCAAACCTCCAGCTACTGCTAGAAACAAATCAAAAGCAATTGTCCCCACTCCACCTCTATGACACCAAGTCAGATGGAGACAGTGATGATGAACAAACTTCAATGGACAAGAACATTGAGGAACTCATGTCTTTACTTACCACAACTTATAAAAAGATCTACAAACCTACCAACAACAACCTCCGATCATCATCTAATGCTAGATATAAGGAAGTTGATCATACACCAAGGTATGATCGTGAAGCTAGGTATGATAATCAGAGGATGCCGAATCAAGTTAGGGCTAGAGATACTGTAGGCACTCCGGTTGTGCAAAAGACTGGGATTCAATGCTTCAATTGCAAAGTATTTGGGCACATAGCCAGGGAATGCAAGAAGCCAAAACGGGTTAAGGGCTCTGTATATCACAAGGAAAAGATGTTGATGTGTAAGAAAGAAGAGGCAGGGATTCCGCTCATAGCAAATGAAGTTGATTGGCGTGATGACACTGATGATGAAGCCGATGATCAAGAGTTGGAGGCACATTATGTATACATGGCAAAGATTCAAGAAGTGATTCCAGAGACTGCTAACAATTTTGGACCTATCTATGATTCTGAGCCACTTGAAAAGGTACCATCATACGATAACTATAATGTGTTTGCTAATGAACGTCGGCATCCTGAGCAACCCGAAAGCATCAATGACACATATGTAATGGACACGAAGGATAGCAATATATCTACGGATTTGTTGATCCCAAACTTAGATCGATTTAGCTTTATGTTAACGAGATTAAATCAAGTTTAACACGTAGAGAAACTTTGTTGTATTAAACAAACTAAGTGTTATGCGGAATTTAACACTTAGAACAAAGAACAAAACAAAGTAAACAAAACTTTCACTTTGATTAATAATATCAATGAACGATTACAATGAAAGTGTTATGAGATATGTGGAAGAGGTGTGTGAAAAAGATGTGTCTTATGTCTAACCCTAAGGCCTCCTTTTATAGGTTTAAGGAGCCTTGTACAAAAAGCTAAGATCAACTATTTTAGGAAGAGACATAAGATAAACATACTCAAATAACTTATTGACTAAATCTTTTAAACATTTAAGAATATATTCTGAATTCTTAACTTCATATTTTGTCCACCAGCTTGAAGAATTCATCATTGGTAGATTTAGTCCTTGTCTTTGTCTTAAAATTCTTATGGTCAACGCCTTGATAATTCTTATCAGCGTCTCACCTGTCAGCGCCCCGTTTACTCTTGTCAGCGTCCAATTTCCTCTTGTCAGCGTTCCAGTAACTTAGCTAATTTTATTCCCAACAATCCTCTCCTAAACTTGATATCTACTCTAGTAATCAAGTTTCTGAATAAAATAAAACATATAGAGAGGATTCTTACAAATATACTTATCCCTGAATTTGAGTAATAATAAATCTCGAAAAGTCAATCACTCAAATCACTTGTATAGTTAGCCTTCACTTGGTCTTAATCATCTTCAGCACATGTAGAGTCTTTGGAGCTTTCTTAATTAGTTTTGTCACTCAAATTCGATTGCTCCTCCCCTTTTTAAGACTCCTCTCCAAGATCAATATACAAGGACAGAACTAAGAACATCCTCCTTGCATCAGCTTCCAAAACAACAAGTCTATCAGTTCAAAACAGTGATCCTTGACAATTTGTACCATTTATGTATTATGCTTTTACAAGCTAATACAGATTTTCGTCAATTCCATTAATGTCAAAGGTTTCATACTGTCCTCATCAACATTCGGGAAATGAATCCTCAATGTTGATTCATAGGACATGGGGATGGACTTACTGATGATAAGACTGACTTGACCTGCATTAAAGCTAGTGCCAATAGTCTCAGCCATCTCCATAACACTATACACCCTTGTGAAAGTGATCTCTGCTGCTACTTGATGTCAATCACTAGGAAAAACATCTCAATAATCATTAGGCTTCCAGATATCCAAAAATTTGAAAAATGAAAGGGTGATGAAACATTTTGGGTCTACAAAGAAGTTTATAAATGACACCAGCTAAGATGTCATAACATAAAATGGACTTTAGAATATGGAAAACTTTAGTTAGAACATAAACAAAGGTAATAATCCTAAGGAAATTAACTAGACTCTAATAAGCAAGAGTGACAAACACTGTTCATGCATACACACATGCAAAAAGCATGATAGACACACATGAACTCTAGAGTCCTTTGTTCACAAATGCCCCAAAGAGAAAGTTAACTCATATAAAACCTTTGAAACACCCCGAGTAATCCCAAAATATATATACCCCAAGTCACCCATACGACCACACCCAATTCTAGGTCAAAAGTCTTGGCAGCATGCACAGTATATCAACTTTGCATACTACAGTGCCTCGAGGTTTAGAAATTCCAACAATTTCATAAGGAAAGAGCCTTCATTATTTCTAACCCCCACTCATCAGTGGACACAATCTAGAATTGTGCAAGAGTGCTCTAAGAGTACCCAAAAACCTAGAGGTTTACCTCCCCTTAACAGAAGCATACAAATAATTATATATGAAGAAGAAAGATTTTATCTCAAGTAGGAATGTAAACATTCCAACCATCATAAATAAAAGTTTGCAATTATGTATCCATCCAAATGTAGCTCCATTTTCCTGCATAGTTAGACAAAAACCACAAAAACACACACCAACAGAGGCTACCTTTTCCACGACAATGGGTAGAGATAACATGTTAGTGGATAAAAATAATATTAGTGGAAAGACCAACAATGCATGTTCCTTGAGCATCCACTATCCCAATATCCTTGATCATTAACCTGCTTTTGGATAGGCTGCTCAAAAAGAAAACAAATTAGTTTTCTTTGGAGATCCAAGCCTTGTCAGACTTGGATCTGTCTAGTTGTTCAACTAGAGTGGTCTTATTCTTTACCATAAATCCCTGTTCATCCCTTTGTGACCTAAACACCCAATTTGTTCCAGTGAGACTATTAATGACCTTCTCAAGATATTTAAATCTATTGCAAGTCATTGAAATACCATTAAAATTAGAGTTTTGCTCTTGTTTAGGTTTCCAAGTTATGTGGGATGATGCCCTAGACCCTTGACCCTTACTAACCAAGTATCTTTGTTTATATGGTCTAAAATAAGGTCTCATACCAAACTTGGAGCTGTCAGCGCTGGATTTGTGCCTGTCAGCGTTGAATTTGTTCTTGTCAGCGCTGAATATTTCCTTGTCAACGCTGAATTTGTTCCTATCAGCGCCCACATTAGGGTTTGCTACAGGAACATACTGTCTGTTTGACCAAGTCTTGGTCTTTTGAAAGGGCCTTTGTCCATGGGTATTAGCTGCCTTAGAGAAGAAAGGAGTTGTTCTAGTAGCTTGTGGTCTAGTGTGGACAAAAGGTCTATGGTTAACGTTGGATGACCTATTGTCAGCGAATGAATTGTATTCACTCACACAATTATAGGCCAAATGTGAGAAGCTCCCACATGAGTAACAAGCCTTTTTGGACACAAACTTAGGCTTAGACTGATAAAACCCTGTCCCATTAACACTTTCTTGGCTTCTGAATGACCTAGGTTTCCTATACATTTCAGCGTATTTAACACTAGGTTGTTTCTTAATTGGGGAGCCAAGATTAACAGCTTTTCCAGTGATAAGATTTGTCACAGTTATAGGTGTAGATACAACTGGACTCTCAATGGGTGTAGGCACAAATGGACTCTCACTAAGGATCCCACCTTTAACAAATAAATTGGGGTTGGACTTTTTCCACTCTTCTAGGTCAATAACCTTTTGTTGATATTCCTCAACTGGGGAAAGAACTCTAGGTGGAGGAATAAATTCATCTTCTTGGAGTTCTGGAATACCAGTCCAAGAGAGATCCTTTCTATGGACACCATAGAAGTCCCCAGCAGGTGGTGGAACGGCAACATATTCTTTCATCCCAATCCCAGTCATATCCCTAGAATCCCTTTGTTCACTAACACATTTTTCTAGGGTTTGTGAGGCCTTATCAAATCTTTGAATTTTAAGGTCTACATTATCCTTATTCTTGATAGCCTCATCTAACTTAGCCTGTAATTCAGCATTGAATCTGTTCATGATGTTTCTAATATCCATACTAGAGTTTAAATCATGTTTTAAAATATTGATTTGATCTTTTAGGTCAAACTCCATTTTCTTATACTCAGCTACAGTCTTTTCAGTTTGAGTAAGAGCAAGTTGATAGTTAGACAACTTTCATCTCTCAGTACTCACATCTGATAACAGTCTTAAAACCTCTTTATTAAGTCTTTCAATATTTAACCTACAAGAAGAGTCATCACATACCTCATTATCAGATGACGAAGATGAGTTGGAACTTGAAGTAGACTTGGCCGTGACTGAAAACATCATCAGATTCTTCTTCACCTTCTTCCTTAGCATGGTTCACCTCACGGTATTGGATCTCGTTCTTCAAATCAAAGTTTCTCAACAAGCTCTGATACCACTTGTTGATCCCAAACTTAGATCGATTTAGCTTTGTGTTAACGAGATTAAATCAAGTTTAACACGTAGAGAAACTTTGTTGTATTAAACAAACTAAGTGTTATGCGGAATTTAACACTTAGAACAAAGAACAAAACAAAGTAAACAAAACTTTCACTTTGATTAATAATATCAATGAATGATTACAATGAAAGTGTTATGAGATATGTGGAAGAGGTGTGTGAAAAAGATGTGTCTTATGTCTAACCCTAAGGCCTCCTTTTATAGGTTTAAGGAGCCTTGTACAAAAAGCTAAGATCAACTATTTTAGGAAGAGACATAAGATAAACATTCTCAAATAACTTATTGACTAAATCTTTTAAACATTTAAGAATATATTCTGAATTCTTATCTTCATATTTTGTCCACCAGCTTGAAGAATTCATCATTGGCAGATATAGTCCTTGTCTTTGTCTTAAAATTCTTCTTGTCAACGCCTTGATAATTCTTATCAGCGTCTCACCTATCAGCGCCCCGTTTACTCTTGTCAGCGTCCAATTTCCTCTTGTCAGCGTTCCAGTAACTTAGCTAATTTTATTCCCAACAAGATTCACAGCATATGTGTAATGATGACGGAAATGATGTTCAGGATACTGACTCGGATGAGGACCGTGATTTGCTTGCATCTATTATTGAGTCTTTAAAATGTGAAATTAATGAAAACAAAGAGGCTAATAAACTTTTGAACAAAGCAAACACATCCTTAGCCGAGGAGATAGACAGGCTTAAAGAGTGTGATTATGTAAAAGAAGTAACACATGAAATTCATATGTCAAAACAAAAGATATCGGAACTTGAAGAATAACTACTGCTACATAAACTCCAAATTACTGAATTAGAATCAGTTAACAAAGATCAAACTAAGCTTTATAAAATCCGTGAAGATAAGGATATTGAAAAGGTTCTTGATCTGGAAAAGAGAGTCGAAACATTAAACAACATTATTTACAAAACGGGTCAATTTATTCAAACTATGAACATGCTCAATAGAAACATCAAAACGAGTTTTGTTAAGCCTGACTATCTTAAGAAAGTTCAAAGTATTACGCCTGGTCTTTATGATATCGGTTGCTATAATGATAATCTTGCCCTTATGCTTTCCCCCGACTCAAAAGAAATCCTTCGTCGTGACGCAGAACGTCAATCCAACCTAAATGACTTCGTCACACCCTATGATTATACCGCATGGAATGAGAAACATGTCATTAACTTTGTTCCTCAAAAAGAGCGTTCATATGAACAATAGTATTTTCCAAATATTCCACCAACGTATAATCACACGGAAACGAAAGTTTCTTCAAAAAGGGGTTTCAAAAAGCAGTCAGTTTTGCTAGAAAAGCGAATTTTGGATGAAAAACGTAAACGGGATGAAAAATGTAAAAGTGTTCAGCAATTTGAGTTTATAAAACAAGGGGTTTTAAATGTATACAAAGGTGTTGTCGATTATGAAAACGTTTCTAGAGATACCTTTTTGAATATTAAACCTCACCCACAAGTAGAAGTCATCATTCAACAATGTATTGTCCAAACCATCGATGATCTTTCAAACAATGTGGGAATCTTTTATAATGCTCTCATTGAGGAAATGACAACTGATTTAGGATATGTCAAATCTCTTGAAGATGAAGTTGATTTTCTTCAAACTAAATTAAAGACACAAGAAACCCAACTTTCTAACGAAATTGATCGAATTTCGCGAGAATATTATCGTATAGACCATCTGAATGTTTTAGTTGTTGATAAATGTCAAAATCTTGAGGTTGAGCTTTCAAAAAAGGTTGAGTCATACAAAGAACTTGAGAAAAGATTTTTTAATCTTGAGAAAAGTTTTCACACCCTTGAACATGCTTCACAAAGTGATGATCAACCTCATAATCATCAAAAATGTCGCGAAACTGCAGCATCTTCGTTTCGTACTTCAAATGAAAAAGATTTTGCAATAAATGATTTCAAAGCTCAGCTACAAGAAAAAGACATATTAGTGAGTTACAAAAGCTCATTGAGAAACTGAAAGGAAAGTCTATTTTGGGTAAACCATACGTTGCTAGTCAACCGAATGCGGTTAAATGCCCCAAATCATCTGTTTCGAGAAAACCTTCACAGACTTTGCCTAAGCTAGGAAATGATAATAGCGCAAATGTGATAGCACCAGGAATGTATAAGATGAACACTAGTAACTCCCACTACACCCTTGAATATACTGGAACATCGCAGTTACATCAGTATCTTAGGAAAACTAATCAACGTGTGTCTTCTTCTACAGGAATAACTCCCACTACTAGCGTTAGCGGACCACAGCCTAAGAGCACTAGAATGCAAGATAGAGTCATGCCTAACAATAGTCAAGGGAAGAAGATGGAAGTAGAAGACCACCGTACGAATTTTAAGTTTTCTAAGAATAAAACGTCTATAACTGCATGTAATGACAGTTTAAATGCTAAGACTTCTAATGTTAAATTTGTTTGTGTTAAATGTGGAAAATGTTCTCGTACTTTTAATCATGCTGCTTGTGCTCTTAATCATAATGGCGTGAATGCTAGAACTAGGAAGCCTACTCTTGTGCCCACTAGTACTAGAAAACCCACAAGAACCGTGAACCAATCCACTGTCCAACCACTTAAGAAACTAAGTGCGTTAGAATCCACAACTCTGCGTAAGCAAAATAGGTTAAAGAAGCTTTATGAGCACACAATTAGGACATTTAAATGGGGGTACTCAAGATTTACACCACCCGGATACAAATGGGTACCTAAGAGAACCACTATATTAATTGGGACCATGAATGTTAGCTTGCCTCTAGAACTTACATCTAGGTCTACTAATATTTTGGAACCCACTGCTATCAAGGGCTCCCATTTGTCAAAATCTACAATGTCTCCTAATTCTTATGCAGCTCGTCGAGATCATTCTCTTCATAATGGACTCTGGGTGCACAAAGCACATGACGGGCAATCTAAAGCTTCTAATTAACTTCATGGAGAAGTTTCTGGGTACGGTACGGTTTGGAAATGAGATATGGAGATTTGGTTCAAGGGAATATCACTATCACACGGGTTTATTATGTCGAAGGACTGAATCACAATTTATTCTCCGTTGGTCAATTTTGTTATGCGGATTTGGAAGTGGCCTTTCGGAAAACTACTTGTTATGTTAGAGACTACGATGGGAATGACCTTCTCACAAGTTCTCGTGGTTCTGATATGTACGCAGTAACTCTACAAGACACATCCTCAACAAATCCAATTTGCTTAATGGCTAAAGCTTCCTCCTCTCAAGCATGGTTATGGCATCAACAGTTATCTCATCTCAACTTTGACACCATCAACTTGCTTTCGAAGAATGATATTGTGACCGGTCTTCCCAAATTAAAATTCGTCAAAGATCATCTTTGTTCTTCTTGTAAGTTGGGGAAAGCAAAACAAAAGTCTTTTAAATCAAAGACTACCCCAAGCTCAAAAGGACGATTGGAACTTCTACACATGGATTTATGTGGCCCCATGCGTGTAGAAATTATTAACGGGAAAAAGTATATTCTCGTGATTGTTGATGATTACTCTAGGTACACATGGAATTTCTTCTTAAGGTCGAAAGATGAAACACCGGAGGTTCTCAAAAACTTTCTCAAGATGATCCAACGCAATCTTCAAGCTCACGTCTTAACAGTAAGAACAGATAAGGGTACTGATTTTTTGAACAAGACTTTGCAATCTTACTTTCAAGAAGAAGGCATCGAACATCAAACGTCTATTGCTCGAACTCCTGAATAAAACGGCATTGTCAAAAGACGAAACCGTACTTTGGTTGAGGCAGCTTGAACAATGCTCTCTGCATCAAAGTTACCACTATTCTTCTGGGCTGAAGCAATTGCAACTGCCTGTTATACTCAGAATCGTTCACTCGTAATCCCTAAACATGAAAAAACACCTTACCACATCATCAATGGCAGGAAATCTACTGTTAAATTCTTTCACGTATTTATATCCTTATGCTACATTCTTAAAGACGGTGAGAATCTCGACAAGATGAAAGAAAAAGGTGATGCGTGTATTCTTGTGGGGTATGCTACTTTGTCGAAAGGATATCAAGTTTACAACAAGAGAACAAATATTATAGTTGAAACAATTTATGTGAACTTTGACGAATTGCCACACATGGTACTTGAACAAAACAGCTCAAGTCCCGCTCCTCAATGTCCAGCGATGGCACCTACACAAAACAGTGTACGTCCCATGCAAGAATTTCAAGAACATATTCCTACAGCTGACTCGACGGATAAGACACAAATGGATGAGTTGGTTGATTTATATGATCCAATGTTTGATGAATATTACTATGGAAACAATCAAGTTGTGTCAAAGCCTTCCGCTTTCAATACTGCTGATGCACCCGAACAAAGTCACAAAGACACAACCGCGTCTACTTCAGCAACCGCTTCTCAACAGATAATTTCATTGGATACTCAACAAACTCAAGAAACCATCATACAACCAACTTCACCAACCGTCAATGTTGCAGGAGGTAACAACAATCAAGCAGTCGATGCACAGCCTGACGAAGACGAATTTATCAACCCATTTGGTACACCGGTACGCGAAGTGGGAGAGTCTTCTACTCAACATGTTGATCCGTCCAACATGCATACATTCTACCAAATATATCCATCCACTCACCATTTGACGCGTGATCATCCATTGGAGCAAGTAATTAGAAATCCTTCACAACCGGTTCGAAGAGCAGACAACTCGAAAACGATGGTGATGTGTGTATGTTTGCACTCACCGTGAGTTCCACTGTACCTAAAAACATCAAGCAAGCCATGACTGATCATGCGTGGATTGAATCAATGCAAGACGAAATTCATCAGTTTGAACTTCTAAATGTTTGGGAACTTGTTGATAGACCGTATGGAAAGTCGATGTTAGATTTCAAATGGATCTGGAAAAAAAAATTGGATGAAGAACGAACTATCATCAAAAACAAATCTCGCCTTGTGGTTAAGGGATATCATCAACAAGAAGGGACAGACTTCGATGAATCATTTGCTCCAGTTGCTTGTTTGTAAGCTGTCAGGATATTCCTTGCTTATGTTGCACATAAGGGCTTCACGGTTTATCAGATGGACGTTAAAACTGCTTTTCTCAACGGTCATTTGAAGGAAGAAGTATATGTGAATCAGCCGGAAGGGTTCATTGATCCTCATCATCCTGACAAAGTCTACCGTCTCCATAAGTAAGTATATCGACTGAAACAATCTCCAAGGGCGTGGTACGATGAACTATCAAACTTCTTGGTATCCAAAGGATTCTCCAAAGGTTCCATTGATCCTACTCTTTTTATTAACAAATACGGGGATGACATATTGCTTGTGCAAGTTTATGTTGATGACATCATTTTTGGTTCTACGAACCTATAACTTTCAAAATGTTTTGAAAAATTAATGCATAACAAATTTTAAATGTCAATGATGGGGGAGCTAAAATTCTTTTTAGGCCTCCAGATTCATCAATCCCCATGTGGTATCTTTATTAACCAAGCTAAGTATGCTCAAGAGATACTTAAAAAGCATGATATGACCTCATGTGCTCGCGTTGGTACACCATTGTCGACCACATCCCTAGACGATGACTTGTACTCATACCCTGTAGATAAAATGTGATATCGTAGTATGATCGGGTCACTTATGTACCTTACCGCCAGCATGCCTGATATTCATCATGCCACATGCTATTGTGCATGATATCAAGCCATACCTACTCAAAAGCACCTCAAAGAGGTTAAACGGATCTTTTGGTACCTTAAGAATAGCATTCACATGGGACTCTGGCTTCCAAGGGAAACCGGTTTTCATCTAACAGCTTTTTCAGATTCTGATCACGCAGGTTGTCTTGATAGTCGAAAAAGCACGTCTAGTGGCATACAATTTCTAGGGAAAGACAAGCTAGTGAGGTGGTCATCAAAGAAGCAGGATTGTACTTCGCTCTCATCCGCTGAAGCAGAATATGTGGCTTTATCCGCGTGTTGTGCTCAAGTACTTTGGATGAGAACTTAACTCACGGATTATAGCTTCCACTTTGATAAAATACCTATGTATTGTGACTCAAAGTCGACCATAGCCATATCTTGCAATCCGGTTTAGCACTCTCGTACCAAGCACATCGCAGTCAGATATCACTTCATCAAGGAACAAGTGGAACGTGGTATCATGGAATTATACTTTGTCAGAACTGAGTACCAGATAGCTGACTTGTTTACAAAAGCCCTATCTCAAAATAGGTTTCAGTATCTCGTTGGCCGTCTTGGTATGAAGTATATGACTCCAGAATACTTGGAGGTTTTAGCAAATGAAGCTGCTTGATACTCTCTCATGATGACTTATAAGCGCATCACAGCTTAGGACTCGAACCTCAAATAAGGAAAGTTTATCACGGACGATTTTCTCAGTCATGAACTTCCTTTAAAAACATTCAATGTTTTTAAGTTCATGAAAAACGACTTCTAAGTAATGTCAGGTTAGAACTCGTACTTCAACTTAAGGAAAGTTTATCACGGATGATAACTTATCCTTTACAACAGGAAATTAATTTTTCTCGGTCATGAGCTAGTCACAAAACATTCAAAGTTTTGAGCTCATGTAAATCGGATACTATTTTAAAACCGTTGGACACAATTTTTCAAGAATTTCTAAAAAGGTTTTTCTAAATCTTTCAAAATTGTGTGTTCAACACTCCCTTCCTCATAATATGGTTTTTATATCTCAAAATTGTCATATGTTATTTTGATCAATTTTTGAGGGGGAGCATTTTAAAATCATAGCCTTTAATGTTGTTGGGTACATCTTTGATATTGTCATATTTTATGTATCCAACACATTCCGAAAATGATATTAAATTGTCAAATGCTATATATTTTATCGGATTAGGCATCTCAACTTCGTACCTCAACATATTTTGTGGTGTCGTTTTTAAAAAATATTGTCAAATTTTGTTTCATGACACACATATATTGTTGAGGGGGAGCAACCTGACCACAAAAGTTCCATGATTCATGCGTGCACACATGTTTCTCTCCCAATCGGGTTTTTAGAAATTGTCATATTTTAATCAATTAGTATCTCTAATATTATATTTTATATTAGAGATAGGGGAGAAAATGTGATTAAAATGTGATATATCACAACATGTGATCTTAAAGACTCAAGTGTAACTCTTTCCTTCACATGCTAAACTATTTCGTATATCGATGCATGTGTGTATGGGGAGATTTTCATAAATGTAAAAATTTCAAAGTGTTAAAAGTTTTGATTTTTATCAAGCACTTTGGATGGTTTTTCAATGGTTTTATGGTTACGATGTTTACCCAAAATAACCTACTATCCACGGCAGAACGATGGAGTCAAAAGGTGGTTTAGGATAGGAAACTAAGTCCTATGATCCAACCAGAACTAGAGGGATCTACCCAAGGACATTCTAGAGCTAGAAATAGTTGTCCTTAGTAAAGATGGAATGGAATGAAGCTGAATGTGGACCAATTACATAAGTTAGCATTGGAACAATCACAGCAAGGTGCTAGTGATGACGTATTGGTAAGCATTGAAGGAGTTGTATATTCTATGCAACTTATGTAGAAACCGGGTTAACACATGTATTGAAGACAAGTCTCATGGACCCAGTGATGCGATGCACAACCCTTTCCCAGCCATTCGAGTTTTTCTCAAAAGTCTCGTTGTCATGGAAATCAACACGTATCTATTGACTTTCTCACTCTGAGTCAGTTAATATTGAAAAGGTGGCAGTTTTCTCCAGCCTCCGATTACTAAAATGCACTTATCAATTCTAGAGCCAAAGAGAGATCAATCTATCATCTCATTAGGACACAATAGAGTCCTACGCATTATCATTGTGATATTTCCAGAACATCTGAGTTATACGATTCACAATGAAGATGGAAATCCTGCTTGAGCCAGCAACAAACAAGCTCATGGTAGGTAACTTGTGCGATTCTATACGAATCAAACTTGTGAGAACTGGAATGCAACTAAGAATGGATTCTTAATTGATTCAAACTTGATTCCAGGTTTCTTCGCAAAATCCGTGTGATCTTTCCAGAACATTCAGAGTGACACTCTTTTGTGTTCACAGTGACGAATGGAAATCCTTCCAGTGTCAACCTCAAACAGCACTACGGTAGGTGACAAGCAAGATTCTCTAAGAATCGAGCTTGTGACAAACTGGAAAGCAACAATGGTGTGATTCTTTTTTAATCAAACTTGTTCCAGGAATTCTGAATTGACGAATCTAATTAGACTGATAATTTATCCTTATGATTCACTCTTTACGTTTGCAGTCTACTTTGAGACGGTCGAGTAAAGAGAACTGGCTACTACCACCGAGAAACCCTGTTAGGGAGATTCTTAATTGAATCTACCCGATCACAGGTACGATATCTAATATCATCTAACGTCTTCACCGACCAAAGGTAAAACGCTACCGAGTTTGGATGAAATGTTCAAAGCCGTTTTATCCGTGTCTATATATGTTTCTGCATATCAAGATGGTGGCGTAGCTGTGTACTAACCTAAGTCGTCTTCACATGTTCATACTAAAAGTTAAAGCCTTCCACAACTATGATGGATATTTAAAGGACTAACTACAACTTCATTTGAATGGGAGATTGTTAGCCTTTCAAAATCAACAAAGTATGAACATGTCGATTCAGAAGTCACAAGAGCACAAGATGGCGATAATCAAGATACCTAAGAATGTAAAAATGTAGTAGGTCATATTAATCACAAGGAGCACAAGATGGAGATCTCAAGCACTCAAAGTCAAATGACAAAGGCCAAGATAAAGATCACAAAAGCATGAAGGAACAAAGCCGTTACAAACAAGATCAAGACCAAGATACAAGACCAAAGCAGGAAGATCTCCTCTACAAGAATGTATTCACCCAATCATCTTATGCTTTTTAAGATGACCGATACATTGGGGGACATTGTTATCCCTATATTTTATATAGTCGAACAAGAATGTAATAGGTCATCTTAGTCGTTAATGGTCTTGTATTGTAATAGGTTAGTCGGGTTAACCGGGATTGGACTTTAAGATAATATTGTATAAGTTAGGGACGTAAGCCCAAGCAAAGCTAAGCCCGGCCCATGAACAAGTCCACCAAAGCCCATGTGGCGTGGCATATAAATACCCTCTTCCATGTGTGGAAGAGGGTGTTGGTTACATATACTTTCTCTCTCTAGTAATAGTTTAACCTTCTAAAATCTCACTAGTTTCTCTCTCTACTTTTCTTCTCTTTCTCTCTCTAAATATCTCTCTAAATATTGTGTTATGGATTAAAGTGGGTTTAACAGAAGGCATAAAATCTTTGTTTGTTGGATTCGAGGTTTGAATTTTGGTTTACTAGTAGTCTAGGTTGGTGTGCATCTATGCAATATTTGATTACTTGATTTGGTGGATTTTTGGATAAGGTATAGCTTATTAAAGTTCTTTGAGGTGGTCAATTGCATCAGAAAAAGACCATACATTTTTTTTATTGCATTGAGATATCTAGTGTATGCCATGCTATTTTGGTGATTGTTACTTGATTGTTGGCTGCTTGTGGTGCTATATCTTGCCTTGTTTCCTTATTTGACATATTGATAAGCCAACTGGCTTATTAGCCTTTTTGTGCCAAAACAAGGCTTAGTTAACCAACTAGTTAGCTAAGTTCATTGGTCTCATCCTTGAGAATTCCTCCAAAAGAGCTCCAAACAAGCTCAATACCATCCCCTTAACAAGTTTGAAGCATTTCATCAGCTTTTAATTTTGGTCAAGTTTTGTTAAATAAGCCAAAGTTAGCTTATTAATCTGTTTAATTTATTGGCTTGTGCAACAACTTTAATTTTGTAGTAGATCTCATTTTTCTCAGCTTAATATCAATACTGAAAGGTTTCAATTAATTTGGTTAAGGATTTGCTAGAAAACTGGCTTATTGTACTTATTCAGCTAGCTTATTGTGTTCCAAGGCTTATTTCACTGGACTTTTTAGGATTTTCTTGTTGATTATTCTCAGTTAAACTATTTGTGAGCTTTTGCAAAAAGAATCAGCCTTTTAAACCCCCTAGAACTCAAACCGGACTATTTTGTCTTTTAGTGAAAAAGTTCTTTTCAAAGTTTGAGCTTATTACTTGGTCTTTTTAAGGATTTCTTTTTGCAAATAAGTTTAAAAACTCATAAAAAGGTTGTGTTTAAAGCAGAGCTTATGGCATCAGCTTATTGCTTAATGGGCTTATTGGCCCATTAAGGATTAGCTTATTGACTTATAAGCTGTGATAAGCTTATTTTCAGCTTTTGAGCCTTTAGACACTTTTGTGCTTAAAATCAAATTTTGAGTTGGACTGGTGATTTTGAGAGCTTTTTGTGAAGTTTTGTTTTTTGGGCTGAAAATCCCACTTCTAATTGGGCTGTTTTTGGTTTTTGTCCTTTTTAGGGCCTAATATGGGTATTCTGCTAATTTCATTTGTATTTTTAGATTATTTAGATTAAAATACGTTAGTTTGCAAGTTTTTAGAATTTTTTACAAATTTTGGATATTTAGTATTAAATATACAAAGAAGTTACTAAAGTTTGGTTAAATGTTCATCTAAGTTACTAAAGTATTTTTGGTTACAACTCAGTTACTTATGTTTGGGTTACCTGTTATATAACTTACTATTTTGGTGGCAACCTTTCGTTACCGGTAACTAAGTGGCGTGGCATATTATATTAATGGGTTAAAACACAAAAATGTTACCAAAGTTTGCCAAAATGTTCATCTACGTTACTAAAGTTTTTTTCCTTACAAATAGGTTACTAAAGTTAAGGTAACAGGTTAAATAAGTTACTCTCCATGTTTTAACCCTTGGTACTAGGTAAGTGTCGCCGTGTAATTACTTAATTTTTAATTTGTTTAAAGAGTAAATTATCTTTTATTTTTAAATTAAGCGTATCTTAATAACGCATGATTCAAGAAAAATGATCGTAGCAAACAATCTGCTCCTAACCTATTTTCAAATTCTTTCATTTTACTTTTTCACTAAGACATGATGAGCAACTACCTCGGCTGGGTTGACGGCGGAAGAAGGGTGTGTGTGTGCCGAATGAATGGGCGACGGTGGTTGTAGTTGTGGATCGGTTACGATGGCTGGAGGTTGTGGTGGTTGGCGAGAGTGACATCAATCTTTTTACGGCAGTAACGTTTTTTTCTATAGATCCGGTTGTGGTGAGAAATGGTGGTGGTGGTCGTTGTGCTGATGAACGAACATTGAGGATTCAACAACATTCTTGTTTGAGGAGGGACCCACAAAGTGTTGACGTGGCCATAACAGCAGGTTACCAACAGGTTGCCCACCCTCGGAGTAACCTAATTGTAACTTTTTAAAACTTCAGTAACTCATATAATTAACCCGTATACTTAAGTAACCTTTCTATAAAAAAATACTTTAGTAACTCAGGTGAACATTTAAGCAAACTTTAATAACCTATTTGACTATTTTCCCTTTAATTTTTTATTTTATTTAAAAATAGTTGTTATTGATTTTAAATAGTTTTATAAGGTTTTAAACTTTGGAAAAATACTTTTTAGCTTAGTTAAGATATTTTGAGGTTTACAAGTTGAATTATCTTTGTTTGGGCTTTTTGTTAATTTATTTGATTTTTATGGCTTTAATTAGCATTTAAAAAATAAATATTAATTAATTTAAAAAGTTTCAAGAAGTTTTGATTATTTGTAAACCTTAGTTATATTTTCAAGGATTTTTGATAATTTGTTTTGGAAATTTTTAGAGTAACTTTTTATTTTGTCACTTTTTACGATTGTACGTACGTCGTAGTTTAATTTTATCGTATCCGTCATTTTCTTTCTTCATAATCAATATTAATCCAAAACTTACAAATTTTAGCACACACAATAGTCCTCCTTGGTGAACGATGCTCACATTTGGGTCATAAGTGTTATGTTGCAATGAACATACATTTAATACTTACCGCTTATACGTTCTTTTTCCTAAAAGACGTATTTATACCATAATCATTTTGGTTCCGCTGCCGGGGAGGCGTGTTGTGTTTAAATTTGGACAATTTTGTTTTTAGTATTATCTATAAATAGTATTTGTGTGATTATCACTCTAATCATACGTATTATCGTTGTTCTTTTTTTGTGAATATTATTACTATATTGTATTACGTATCACAAATAAATTCAAAGTATCTCTAAATACGCAAGAAATTGCACCTCATTAGCGGGCGTTCCGGTCGTTAGTGAGTGTATCGAATTCAAACAAAGAAAAAAGTCAAAATTGATAAATACTTTTAAGAAGCTTAATCTTAATAAGTGAAAACTATAAGGTGGGTATAAGGCGGTTGTATTTCACGACCTAAAGGAAAAAAGGCTCGTAAGTGCTTTGCGTCGCCTCGTTTACTCTGCTTGCTTGTGCGTACTTAGAGAGTGAAGACTAATTAAGGGTTTTCCAACCAAAGTATTATCTACGTATCATATATATTTGCTTGGTTCTAAATTATTGAACCCTCTTAAACATTTTGGTGTTCCACCAACGTTTTCAAGTCATCCAAGGCTTTCACTTCACGTGATTTGCTTTCATTCCTTGAGGCTTCTCTAATCATAAGGTTTGATTCGAGGAGTGATTTTTTAGATTTTTGCCTACTTAATTCACAATAAAATCCAAAAAAATTAAAAACAATCAAAAACATAAAAAAAATGAAAATCGTAAAAACACCAAAAAGAATCTTCTTTGCTCACCTTCACGTTCTACGTTACGTTTATGCTAACTCGTTGTCAAACGAAACGTGCTCGTATCGTCAAAAGGAAGGAAACCAAGATCTTCCAGTTGAAGAAGAAACTCTAGTTGTTGAACCTATTGTAGAACCAATAGTCACCATGGCTAATCATACTATGATGGAGTTGCTTCAAGCACCCACCGAGGGTTTATGAGAAGCGATTGTGATTCCCGCTATCCTTGCGGAGAATTTTGAGATCAAAACGGGTTTAATGTTGATGCTACAAGCTAATAAATTTTGCGGTCATGAAAAAGACAACCCTCATTATCATATTCGGAATTTTAATCGTCTCACCGCGACAAGCAAGTTTAAGGATGTTTCAAACGACGCGATTAAGATGATAATTTTTCCGTACTCTTTAGATGGGCCCGCCAAAATTTGATTCGAGAAAGAACCTCCAAATTCGATAACTACGTGGGGTGATCTTGTGTCTAAATTCGTGAATCAATTTTTTCCGCCATCTAAGACTACGCATTTAAAGAACGAGATTTCAAGGTTTACGTAAAAAACCTAACGAGAGTTTTTCTATGGCATGGGAATGATTTAAGGAGATGTTACATGAATGCCCACGCAATGATTTTTCCGAATTTCATCAAATTGATACATTTTATAATGAACTTAACGTTCATGAACGAGATTATTTAAATACCGCCGCGGGTAGTAATTTTTTGTGTAAAACGACAAATGAAGCTTTAACGATCATCGAGAATAGATCTAAGGTTTATAACCCTCGTAACACACCGAGTTTTGCTCATATGGGTTCATCATCGTCGTCTCGTAACATGAACGTTTTGCAAGATGAAGCAAATGAGGAAAATAGATTTTTCGATAGATTTTCATCGCTTATGACTCATTGGAAAGCACAAGATGCTTTAAGTTCCGCATCGATTAAAGCGGTTCAGAAAAGTTGTTTATCGTGTGGATGAGCTCATGGTCTTTCCGAGTGCATTACCGCCGGTGGTAACACTTCGAGTGCTTGCGTAGCCACAGGAACTTACAACCAAAACGGTCAAGGTTTATGTCCAAATCAAGCTCCCCAAAATTAAAATGCTAACAAATGTCGAAACAATAATCAAGGAAGTGGTTATCAAGGGAATTCACGTAACTATAAAATGGGTAGTTACAACAACAACAATAGTGGGAACAATGGGCAAGTGCAAAATCAAAGTCAAAATCTTGATTTTCAAAATACGAGTCAAGGTTTTCAAAACGCTCACACTAAGAATCTTCCAAATAAATTTTTAGATTACGCTAAGGCGAATGATGCTAAATTTGGTAACATGCAAAGGGAAATGATTAGCCTAAGATCCGAGTTGAAAAACGAGTTAAAAACGAACTTGCAAATGAACTTAAAACTCATGCTAATAAAATGGAAGGTAATGTTAAACAGCTTCAACAAAACCAACAAAAAATGGAACAAGGCCATTAAGAAAGATTTACTAAAAGCGGATAAAAGGCAATCAAAATTTGAAGATAAAATGGCAAGCATGTTCGGAGCCACAATGTGTAAAACCTCTTCCTCGGGTGGTCTTCCAAGCGATACCATTGAAAACCCGAAGGGAGAAATGAAGGTTATTACTACACGTAGTGGTAAAGCTTTCAAGGAGCCTATTTCTCAATCTAATACTTCTACGGAGAAGGAAATCGAGAAAGAACCCGAGGTGGTGGTTGAAAAGGAGAATATCTCAAGCCCACGAAGTACCGCTCAATCCACACCTACGGTCAAGCCAATACCAATTTTGGAACCTGAGATTCCAAGGTCGTTGCCTACGCCCGAACCCACACCACCCTTACCTTATCCATCAAGACAAAACAAGTAAAAATTAAATGAGTGTAATAATCAACAAGTCGAGCTTTTTATTAAAATGTTTCAACAAGTTCACTTAAATTTGAATTTAGCCGACGCTTTGTTATATATGCCTTGTTTTGCCTCCATTTTTAAAAGTATGATGAACGATAAGGAGAAGCTTATAAAGCTATCTAATTGTTCTCTGTTTTTTCTTAACCGAATACCGAAAAAAGTTGGTGATCCCGACAAATTCCTTATTCCGTGCGATATTCAAGAGATGAAAGAATGCCTCGCCTTGGCCGTTCTTGGCGCGAGCATTAATTTAATGCCATTTTCCATGT